>CM031237.1:286408527-286761027 GCA_018340775.1 Taxus wallichiana var. yunnanensis
TATTATTAACAAAAAAAAATTGTTCCGTCGTATTTTCCGCTACTACTTTTGGGAGGGCATTTTTGTGTGCAGTGCCATGACAGTAAATGATTTTGAAATAGATGTAGCCCTTGTCGACCAAGCAGAGAGAACACAGAGGAAGGTGATGTTGCTAGGTTTTTTTGTGAGGTCTGAAACAATATGAGTACGAGCGGTTATTTTCTAAATTCTCCTTTGAACAAGCAGAGCAGAGAAGATAATGCATCTTCCTGGTAAGACTTTACAGGCATTTTCCGCTTAGGGTTAAATGATATTTGTATAGCAAGATAGGCTATCATATAAGTTTGTTTAAACGTTTAGAGGCCTCTTTGTAAGATAATAATTTAGTTCTCCTCCTATTTCTGTTTCAAGGCAGGAGTCGAAGAAGAAAAAGAGGATTGAGACACTGAAGAAGCGCCACAGACTTGGGAAATGACACATTTAAAGGGCATCCTCTGAAAATGGTGCATTTCAAGGGCATCCTGCAAAACCCTTTCGCGTGCTTGGAGAAGGGACACCATTTTCTTGATTTCTTTCTATTTTATTTTTCTCGCTCTACATTTTAATTTGGTTCCCTAATTTATTTCACGTCCGTGCTTCTCTTTTTTGGGGCTGAATCGGTTTGATCTTGATTTGTAATGGATATTCTTGTGAGGTCTATAATAATGTGGTCTGATGGTTTTCTGTATTTTTGCGTTGTTTTTTTCTTTGGTTTGAACGAACAGAGAAGAGCAGAGAACAAATTCATCCTCCCGGTAAGGATTTAAATTATATTTTCATATTGAAATAGACTATTCAAGATAGGAGGCTTCATATCTGTTAGTTTGTGACTCTTTTTTGTTCCTGCAATTAATTTTAGTTATGTGTTTCAGGGAAGGAATCTGAAGAAGAAAAAAAAAAGATGCCCTAGATTTTGACAATGAAGAAGCGTCTGTATTGGTCTATCAGAGACGTCCGAGATCCTCCCTAACAGAGACGCCTGCTTTCACAATAACAGAGAGACCCTCTTCAATATTCTCAAGTATTCAAATACGGTTGACTGAATGTATGTTGTCTACCACAGTTTTTTTTTATGCTTCTCTACTCTTTTATTTATCTTTTGTAACCCCCTTTTTTCTATAATGTATTGTTTGGACTTAACAGGTTGAACTAAAATGTTCATAAATGCTCTGCAGATTACTAGACCCTCGGTGCATGATCTAATATTGTGAATGTAGGATTATATTATGAGTAGGAAAGAAAGTATGAGGACATTGTTATTAATCTATTTAGTGATGAGAATTGACAGTCAGCAACCGTGAGAGCGGCGCCAAGACCCCCACACCAGACCCTGTGTGCATGATGTAAAGGCTAAACTTCAGGACTACATGGGGGAGAAAGAACTCATTCAGGACCGTTTTAAGGCATGTATTATTTCTCTGTCCTGTCTCACTCGAAGTGTTAAACTTAGATTAGGACTGTGTTGTTTTGTGTTGGGCTGTTTCTGTTTGTGTATATCTTTAACTGTAATCTTTGATGTTCGTAATGCTACATCGGAAAAAAATCACACCAGACTAAAATATTAATAAATACAAAAGATTAGAAAACTTTACATCTTCTTTGTTCTTCGTCTATGTTGGTATTTTCAAAAGCAACGCCTGTCTTTTATTTGCCCTATTGTGGACTATTCTTTTTTGATAGAATTGCATGCCTATCAATGCCTTCTTTGATGATGAGATTGGATGCCTTTGAATGCCTCGTTAGGTCATATCTGCCTAGGCCAAGAAAGCTACAAATCAGCTTAAATGTTTATACATAAAGATGAGCTTTAGGAATTTCTCAAGCAACATGAGATGAGCTTGAGGAATTTCTCACTTATTTTTGTATTCACATAGATGAGCTTGATGACTTTATCAGGTAACATCTTCAAGTTGCCAACATTTATTCATCATATCACGTTTGGATGCTATATTGCATTTTATTGATGTAGTCCTTGCTCGCTCTATCGATGGTTTACAAAGACAACTTGATGCTTTACAAGCTTAACGTGTTTGAGGTGAACCATCAAAAAACTAAGGAAAAGAAAATGTTACTAGCATGTTTAAATCCAAATCCTTGAACTTTTGCCAGCACTCTCCCTGGGTAGGATAAAATAAATACCCTGGAAAAGAGTATGGACATCTTGGTCTCCCCTGCTACCTTGAGGAAGCTGATAGAAAACAAAAATGCAGCAGACACCTGATATTAAATGGTGCAGATAATGATATTGAGGAAAAAGCATATAGTTATTTGTAGTTAGATAAAATTATAGTGTAGCCAGGCCAACATTCAGATAATTTGCGTTTCTATTAAATGGTGCAGATAATGATATTGAGGAAACTGTTTGGAGGAAAAAGTAGATAGTTACTTGGTTAGATAAAATTATAGTTTAGCCAGGCCAACATTCAGATAATTTGTGTTACTATTTTAACTTGTGAATGTTTTATATCTTGAAAGATCATTTGTTTGACAAGTTAGTGTAGATCGTTTTGTTGTTTTGTACTTTTTTTAAAATATAGAGGAAGACTGAGCATAAAAAAACTCATGCGTTCACAAAGACCATCTGTAATTTAACATTCACCATACTCAAAAGTGCTAAACAATCGAATACTTAATATTGACAATTGCAGAATAAACTCTAAACAACCAGTTGGATAAGATTTTTCTATATGGAGCAAAGATGCGTTGAACCCTCAACACATAATGCAGTAAATAGTGAGAATATACAACCTGAAGAGGAAGGAGAACAAATCGAAACATTGACACACCACTTGTACCAGGAAAGTACCAATAACCAGATAGCAGAATAGTGAAACCACCAGTTTGATTAAACAAACGATAATTCTAAGGCCCTGAAAAGCAATCCATGAAGGCATATGCTGATTCTGATGCAACGCCAAAGAATCTCTCCACATTTACAGACATGACTTGTGATTGTTACATATTATTGGTATGACTATGACGGAGGTGCTGAACAAGGGCCGCCCTTTCACAGGGATCCTTTGATGGCGTCTTCAAGAGAAGGCAGTGGGTCACATGAACACTCACTCCTCTTTCTTTTTCTGCTTCTTTTCGGCCTTGCTGATCATTCACCTGCACTGTGTCATCCATAATTGATTCTCACTGCCTGATTTTGATATAATTTGAGAATTGATTCTTTTGTAATTACATTGTTTGAGAGCGATGATATAGTGGACTAGGAGAGGGAAATGGTGGTAAAGCTCAGCCACAAATGGTTTTGAGACCATGGTTTGTCTTTGTTGGGCAAAGTTCAACGTGTCCAATGAACAACGGATGGTCTATTGTTACTATATTTTTGTATTTTGCATGCACCTAATGCGGACAACATTATCTTTTTAATAGTGTTTCCCACTACATACGCATTCTCGTGGTCGAGCATTACCGCCCTGAATAAATTTCTATGGGATGTACCATTTTTGTATTTGTTTTTCTTCTCTTTGTATTGTGGGCGGCACTCTATATCCCAGCTCTACGAGTTTTCGCAGCCAATTGTTTTCCAAGTTCTTGATTGGTCCCACTTTTATTAAAATTATATTTACAACGAAGGTGTTGTTACGCCGAAAGGCATACCCCAGTTGGATGCCGGTCGGCTGGTTCTGACATGTTGCAAGAAATTCACAGAAAACTGTAACTTGCCGGCACGTCGAGGCATTTTTCAACGGTCGGCGCATAACTACCCTGCACCTTAGCATTTTTTGGTCATGGTTGAACTTTAAATGTCGGATAGTCACTTCCGATGTGCCGACAAGTTACATTCAAAGCATAAATTCACGACTTAAAACTTTTGGTCATACATATGTTGAAATCAAATGGCTATTATTTTTTGGTGTTAATCAAACTCTGTATTTTAATTGTTATATCAGATCTCGGATTGCCTCGGTTAACTGCCACTTTAGTTCCATCTTTTAGTTTCCCCTGATAAACCTTGCCAAACCGTCCGACTCCCAGAAGTAGACTCTCATCAAATTTATTTGTAGCTTCCTGAATCTCAGCAAATGTGAAGTATCAACCAAGGTTTGATTATGCAGAGGAAACATAGCTCCCAGTACCACTCTTATGGGATGTCATTGAAACTTTACTGCCCATGCTATGAAAATTCCCTCCATGAAATGGAAGAGGCAACCATGCAGGAGGAGAATTCTTTGACTTGGACTTTGGACTCCGTAAAAAGCAATAATAGCCACCTGCCAAGAGCCCAAGCGCGGCAGCAACTCCCACTACCGATCCTACAATAGGACCTACTATAAGACCATTGACAGAATAAGGGCCATCCAGGCTTCCAGCTTCATTGCTCATCTTCATCATCTCCAAACCATTCAGGATAGCATTGGGATCTACATTGTCCACCAATGAAGGGCCAATGCTAACAGATAGCTTCTTGGATCCAGAGGCATTAACCACAAAGTCTGTGTAATATGGAGTAGCCAAATTCGATGCTTTGGAGGAAAGATCGAAATTGTCTAGGGCAGTTTGAGAATTAATGAAGACATCAAAATACAACTGGTTGAGTGACCTACTCACAATATCACAGAAGTGCATGCGAACAAAATAAGAGAAATCGGATCCACTGAAAAACCCAAGAAATATTAAAGACTGGGTTGACTACATTTGCATTTCCCATCTCTTCTGCAGTAGCATACACATAATTGGGGGCAATATCTGGCGTGACTGTTCCACTTTCAGGGTATCTGATGCTGCTGGAAAGAAGCGGTGACATTTTGAACAGAACTATTAACAGCTAGGTAGCTCTTATCAGGGTCCCATGTTCTACCAAGAGTATCATTTTTAGGTTTGACCTTATTACCTCCCATATTGAGCCTGTAGGATGTCTCCAATGCAATAACAGTAACCCACTGAAAGAACTTAAAGGAGACAAAGTCGTCGGCACATTTGATGTCAGAAAATCTGGGACTGAAACAACCTCGATGGAATTTATGAATGCAATAGAATTGTTCATGGGAGCAAAAGTAACTGTCAAGCTATCGGATGTGACATTAATCAGCAGGTACTCCTTGAATAAATATGTACTACTCTTGACATCTACCTTCATGCTGAAACTGTGCAATAGAACAAACTTGTCTGTTGTCACATAGAATAATGTTGATTTGAGATCATAGGTGGGATGTGGAACAGGATAGAAATACAGGCGCACCCAATGCCGACCCTCCTGTTGAATTTTGAAAGTGTATGAGGATTTCTTGGTAAACACCCTAGCTGTCAAGTAGAGATCTGAAGGGACAGAAGCATTCTCAGTGGTAACCAGGATTGTCGGCTTGTGGAAAGAAGAGAAGATGATTGAGAATCTGACTGGAAGGCCCTCCCCTCAACTGTAGTGGTCTGTGAAGCTCCACAATCAATCAAGTAATTTTCTGCTGGAGTGAAAGAACCCCTAGTCTGAGCAACTTGGAGACCCAAGAGACATAGCAAAAGCAGCACGTTGCACATCCTAGCCATACCTTCCAGTAGCCGGTCTAAGGTTTTCCTTTTGTTTACAATTTCTTGAAGTCTAAAACCAATTCTGAAGGGTTTGTTTACACTTAACAGTTAGGTGTTGCAGGCCTATGTGATGAACTAAAGAAAGGTTCCAAATCTTCAAACCTTCTGTAACAAGTGCCAGCAATTTACATTTTAGACCACTCACTTCAAAATCAATATTCTTTTAAAAGGTTAAGTAGTAGCAAACACATTCTCACCTTGAACAATTTTCAGAATGTTCATCAGGTATCAAAGAATCTGCTCTTCTTTTTGGAGCTCGCAGCCGAATTGGTGTGGTATAATCAAAGTGCAATTGTCTAGCAATTTGAACCTGCTTGAGGAACACATAATTGATTGACTAAAAATTTTTACTCCTTATTCCTGCCGATGTCACCTTTCCTACCACTTCAATGCTTTTTCCCACTCAAAATAATGTCCCCTAATTTAGCATTTTTCTGGTTTACTGTTTTTCCTGCTAAATAGGAATAAAAGCTTCCACACAAATTACTAATCCAACTAAGATTTTTCTGACTTAGGCTTAGGGAAATATCCTATCACGGTTGTGTTAAATGTATTAAACAATTGTATGGATAGTCATAGATTGAAGAACATTAATAGAACTTGCTAGAATTTGATCAAATCTAATCCTTTGTTATCCATTAAAACCTTATGAAATACTACAAGAAAATCGTTGTGTCAAGCAAGGTTTATTGATCCTTCAAATATATTTTTGGCTGACATATATAAGCCACCAAATTTGCAGACTCTGATTATAGCTACGAGTGTTTTGGCTGGAATTTTATTTTCTTTCCAATTTTGTCTCATTGGGAGTAATATGAATAATTTGGGCATGTGCAGGGCGATCTTGTTCACTGTGAAAGGTGTGCAGGACAGAGAAGTTGAATTGATAAGCTTCCTCAAGGTACAATAACAATCTTCTTTCACCTATGCTGTATGTTTTTCTGTAGAGAGCAACTTGCAGAGGAGTTCCTGTAAAACCCCAGTGGTAATCTGAAACAAGAGCAGAAATAGCTTGAAATGAACTACAGTTGGAGGACTTTATGGTATGTGCCTCATCAAGCGCCATCCTAAACCAGTTCGTTTCTTCCTGGTAAGCATCAAAACCCTCTAGGAATGCCTCGAAATATTAAAATATTTCTTCATTTAAATTAATTTTTTATTTGATTTTACTACACATTTATATATATTTGTTCGTGGGCAAGTGTTTTTTATTTGAAATTTTAGGGGCTTGTAAACCCTATTATGCGAATTTTCTTTTGCCATTTCCATGTATATAAGATTAGCATGCTAGATTTTTAATTAGTTTTCCACTTGAAGCTGAGATTTTGCAGACAGGGCCCTTGTGATGGATTTAGTGAGATAAATTTTCCTAAGTTTCGTGATGCAATATTCTAGCCAATTTCCCTAGCAGCCATTTATTTGTGTTATACTTATATTTTTCTTTCATGGTTGTGGCTTATAGTTTGCATTTTGTTTCCATTGATTTATGGAACCTGTGATACAAACTGAAGTAATATTGGGGTACTTCTCACAGTCCTTCACTACTAGTCTCTCGAGGAGCGCATCGCTCCCTCCTCCAAATCTGGAAACTCCTTCAACACATAGAAAACTTCAATATGCAAATAACGCAGCTGTGGAAATCCCCTCGGATTTCCAAACCCTTCTGGCAGTACCCTGAATTTGTTATTATCATACATAGACAACACTGATAAGAGCTCCCAACTCTCTTATCAGGGCTTGAGAGGAGCAGGAGAGAGTCATAACTCAACTTTAGGATCTCCATAATCGGGTCATACTTATTAGATACCTCTCTTATCTCACGCAATTTGGACTCCCAATCCCTTGAAGATGTCTTCCCTGTTAGAGATGCCGCCACTGTTTTAACAGCCAGTGGCAGTCTTTTACATTTTCCTCAATTTCAGAAGCGATCTTCTCAAGCTCGCGTGTCGGTCGCTTCTGTTCGCAATCTGAGAAGGAAAAAGCACAGAAGAGCTCCCAACTCTCTTCTTCTGATAAGAGCTGCATTTCATAAACACGAGCATTCATGCTTCGGCAAACATTCTTATTTCTCGTGGTCACCACAATTTTTTACTGATATTTTTACAAGCCTAATGTATAAACACCTGCAACTGCACAGCCAACCATGCTAAGTGCTGCCATTATCAAGAAGGTTGTGCAGAAGCTTTTTCTCCCAACACACATGAGTTCCTCCAACTTATCTTTGTCCTTCACATATTCTACTTTGGCACCTCTGTCATACAAGTATCCTGCTACCCTAACAGAAAACAAGTAGGACCCAAGAGGGCTCGAACTCTGGCCTATATTGTACAGAATAGCAAAGTGGCGAAGCCCTAATAGCTCAGAAATGATTGAGAACAGTAGAGGCCAATGTGCACCAAAGCACATTCCTATGAGAATGGATGCCACATAAATGGACCCCGGGAGTGCAAAAGCAATGAGAAGATGACCCACACATGCAATTTCCAGCACTGAGCTTAACAAGAAGGGCACAGGGAATTGAGTACTTTTGCACTAGTATCTCTACGAGATGGACCACGATCCCACTCGCCTAAAAAGTTCCAGATGTCGAAAAGGGACACAAAAGTGCTGATGCTTTCTTTTGGGTATTGCGGGATTTTCCAATCGACCCATGTTGTCTATTGCATAGTAATTATAGAGCCCAAGCCACATGTTGTTGCGAAGAACAGGATCCAGTCTAAGCTCAACGGTGCACGAACAAGCTGTATGATCTTGCCCTCTCACAGCCATTTCTTTTCAGATTTGATCCTATAGTCTTCACTGTTAGTAGCATCTGAAACATTTGTAACAAAACAAAATCAAATAAATTTGAAACATATATATATATATGATACAAACATACATAGGAGCTGGGTGAAGCTATGGTGAAGAATGCTTATTCAGAGGCCACCAAGGATTAATTATTAAATTATAAAGAAAAGATGGGATGAAGTGTATATTTCTCTACATCACAGGATGTTGCTGCTTCTCTGGACTCTGGATTTTGAAGTTGTGAGCGTATGACCACCACCAATGGCACGAAGATGGTCACAACTGTTATCACTGCGAATAGCCTTACCACAGCCAGAGGAAGTTGCAGCCTGTGTAGTGTTTGAGGGTATATTTGAATATACTGAAATTTTCTAATTCCATAGGTTGGATGGATGTGTGAAAAGTACCAAAGAACCAAAAACAGATATAACCATAAACAAGCAGATGAAAATTGTGACCAATGTTTGGTATTTTGTATTGAAGATCAATTCATACATTGTCTTCGTTGAAGTATTGATATATATATTACATTGATACATGTGCTTTTTTTAGAATTGAGACTCAAAACTGTATAAAAGGCCAATTTGGCAGCCTCTTTTAGTACTCCTTGTAATAACTGGCTAGTTACTGAGAATAAATTGTGTTCAAGAGTGCAACTCTGGAAGTGATAAGAAGCTTGAATAGCTGGTTGATTTTGTGCTCAAATGATGGTAGAGCCATCTCCAAGTCATGGAGTGCCATGTTAGTGGGAGAGAGCTGAAGGGGAATCAACAATTTGGAATTAGAATTAAGAACATTGTTGAGTTTTCCAAGAGCAATATCTAACTCCTCTAGCTCATGCAAGAACCTTGAAGATGACGATGAGGATCTCCTTTTCAACCCAAATGCTTCTTTTAGCTTGTCATGTAGAGAAGTGAAACTCCTAGGAAGAGGAAGAGCTTGAATCTTCAGTCGTGGTGTCTTGAAAGAAACAACAGTGACAAGTGCAGAGCAAACCAAGATGGTGATGGCCATGGTGTGGAGTGGATGAACTCCCTCTATAGTATTTGTCTGGTCAGGATGCTTTCTAGCCCGATAAGTTCCAAGATTCAAGTTTGCTTCCAAGTTAACCTTGTAACTTATCGTAGGTCTTATTGCAGCATGGTTTTGAATATGTGGACCTTCTCATGCTATTTTGTTTTCATTTTTAATAAATTAGATTGCTTTTCCTTGTCTAATTTCTTCGTCTTTTCCTTTTTTCCAGGTTTCATTGTCTTCTCTTGCTCTAGTTGGTGTGGAGTGGCTTTAGTGCAAGAAGGTAAGATAAGATGACATTCTAGTCCTAGATATATTGGTAAATAATTAGAACGTGTAGATACTTTTATTCATTTTTTAAAAATTATTTTCTGTATTTTTATCACGAGTGTTACTTTTTTTTGTAGGACACTATTACCCAGTTAGCCACTATTTTTTGTCGGAGAGGTTTAGGTAGAACAATGTTAGATATTGACTTATGAATAACTCTATATCTTACTGCAGATTACTCAATGGTCATGGTGCCAAATCCATCAAAATCCCAGTCCTTTTCTCTAGAGGAGATGACAACAACTACAGAAAAATTTAGCCATAACATCGGACAAGGAGGCTTTGGTTCTGTATTAGGGTAAATTGCAAGATGAAAAGCAAATAGCTATCAAAGTGCTTTCTTTGTTCTCAAAGCTAGGGATTGCACAGTTCTTAAACGAGGTAATGCTGAAAAATCCCAAGGGAACTCTCTATGTTTCATTTGATGAGTACATATCAATTTGATGAGTTAAATGCTAGATTGTGTGCATTCTAGTGGACTCTGCATTATGATTTCTGAGAGGACAGCGAGCTAGAAACCCTCAATGCCATGCAAATGACATGAAGCCCTTGACTGTTAGGTTAGAAAGATGCTATAGGGTATAAGGAGCACAAATATAATTTTTGCAAGCCTTGACAGTGAATAATATGACTTCTAGAACAAATTATCTTTTCTCGGGCTCGATGTAGGGCATCGAGCTGCTCTTTATTCCACCGACCAAAATCTGTGAAACTTTGAAGAAATTTCTATCCCAGGATGAGCATGAAGATCCCCAAATCTCAGGGTGAATGGAGTTGCCCATCAAAAATTGTGCATAACAGTAATTTTGACTGAAAAAAGGAGGTAACAGTGTACAGGACAGTGAGGGTAAAGGGTAGAATTTAATAGACAATTCTTGTTTATGTTTGTGGACTTGTTCCTAAGGTGACATGAGGCGTGTTTGAAGTGTTTAAATGAGAATTAGGAGAATTTAATGAAGAAATTACTACTGTCCTATGAGAACTAGACTGGTTGGGCACAAAGAGACCTAAGTAGGTCACTAGCATAACTGTTTCAAATAGAACTGGGCATAATTTGTCAAGGATCAGTGCATAAAAGTTGGGGAAACATCTCAAATAGGATAAAGGGAATCTAAACTTAAGAAGTTTGTGTCTTGCAACCCCTGGGCGGTGTTTTGGTACTTGATTTGGGCTCTAGAAGGGTGAAAAGGAACCTAGGACAAAGTAACAAGGAAATAGAAAGCAAAACAAGTGTATGATAACCAATGTTGGATCAAATACCTCTGAAATGATGCCATTACCATGATGAGACAGGTATGCATGGTCTTATAACCTCTATGTTTAATATGTTTTCATTGGTGGTCAAATGCATGGTACAAAGAACTAGGATTGCATGAATGAGTCTTAGGGTATGAAGATCATCCTTGAATGTGTTAGTGAAGAAGCGTTGGATACATATATGGTTTTGGAAATCTTGGTTTCAAATTGTTCAAATGAAAGTATGCAGCAGAGTTACTAGGGAACCTCACACCTATGGACTGCTATGTGATGGTCTTAAGGGGAATTTCTGACCTACGCCCTGAATAAGACAGTGAAGAACAATTATATTGGTCTAAGAAATGAATAAGGGGTGGTATACATGTTGGAACAGTATCATCAAAGTCGACAAGCCATAAATGTGTGAATTAGCATACAAGGAGTGAACCATTGAGAACTCTCCAACTAGACTTTCCTAAAGAACAACTCATATGACTATGAATTAATTCCAAGACTCAATAAATTTGAGTCCTGTAATTACCTCTGATGAAATGCAGTTCGATCTCTTGTACAACTTTGAAATTACGGCCAGTCCTTTCCAATGGGGTTTCATGCTTGGATTCCTTTCTGCATAACCTGACAAACACATACACACTACTCATTTCAAAGATACAGAAAAAATAGACTGTTATGAGTAATAACGAAGAAGACAGTCACAAACTCATGTGGAATGATATACTAAATACATATACTATCTTACATTATTGTTGTTAATCCCAATGCTCCCCACTTTCTTTTTATTTTTCTGTTGCTGACAGTGTATGAATAGATTCCTTTATTCCTGAATTAGAGGAAGTAACATGTGCACAGATTCTATGGACTACTTACTTTCTTTATTTATTTTGCTTGTAAATCTGATATTTCAATCTGGGTCCAGTTCAGTTTTGCATGCAGAGTACGTTAAAATGTTAAAGAATGTGATCTCCACCATCGTCAAATCTTCTCATGATATTTTTTTAAGAAGTGAAAGTATGTTTCATTTATATAAGACAATACCCATTATTTATACATGTCTGAGATCTGTATCTGGTCTCTGTACTTATGTGTAAAGTGTCTCGTAATGTTCAATGCTCAACATTTGTTGGTGGACGACCTTTGGGTGTGGCTCTTGGTCCTAATCAGGAGCTCATTGTGTGCGAACTTACCCAGGTAATTTATTTTCCATGTATGTAATTCTGTGTTATAAGTTCTAAGGGTCATCTACTTTCATAAATTTGATGTAAGTTTATATGGAATCATTAGTTTGTTTTGTTCAAAAGTTTTGGATTGAATACTATATTCTTAAAATGAACTGTGTTAGGGTTTGCTGAATGTGACGAAAGACAATTTTTCCCTCTGTATTTGAAATTTCCCTGCATTTGATGCTCTGAGGACGACTTTATTTGAGTTGCAGAGATTTTAGTGGTCATCATGAGTGGTTCATAAGGTGTAATATTTACTGAAGGTTTTGCAGATGGGGTAGAGTAAAGTAAGCAGATTTTGATTGTGGGAGGAACTCCATGGTTAAGCGCACATGAAGTAGAGTAATTTTGGTATGAGTGACCTCTGGGGAAAGCCCTTGTACTAATTCACCCCTATGATCTTCACCTAGATGTATTGAATGCCAATTGCGTCATTCATACTTGTGAGAGTGACTGCTACTCATGAAACATGGGTCAATGTGGGAATCATCTCACTTAATTTGATGGAGGCCAAGATGATCAAGTCAAGCCTTCTTTGCTTAAACAGAGGAATGAGTTATTGATAGGATTTTAGAGCCCAAAGTCAGAAGGTCACTGTCACAGGGTAGAGTTATAGGGGTTTCAAAGTATTAAGCTCTCCAAACATACTCTTAGGCTTATATTACATTCCCTCTCAAAAGTTCTGATGGAGGCCTATATGATGACAGCCAGGTTTCAATGCTACAGTTTCCAAAATCACAATTTGTAACCCTAAGCACATGTTTACTAAGAACAGGACAGAGCATGAGAGATTTAAGAACCAGTGACTCTTCAAGAATATACAAAGGATCCTACAGTTACTGCCTCGTTCCAAGACATACATCCAAAAATACAACTTGTAGTCATCTAGATATCAGGGGAACATGTAAGAATGCTGTACAGACCTGTATCAGCACAGGAAATCCATAGGATTATATGACAGTCAAGGCAGAATATAAGGGTTGTCGTAAATATCGACACACCAAGAATATACCGAGGTTCCTACCAAATTCTACATGCCTCCATACGTACAGCAAACCCCTAACAAGCTATTAGCATCTCGATATAAAAAGAAACATATGAAAGCTCAGTACAGTCTTGAAAATCCTGGAAAATACAGAGTTTCATAAGATTTGAGGAATAGCAACTGAACAAAGGAGAAATTATAATGTCATGAAATTTGTCTTCATCTTTATTAAATACCTAACACCCTCATACCATTCGTTGGGAGCTCAAGAATACAAGAATCAAATGCAAAACCTTGTTTTTTGGGTTCTTCTCAGAATTGAGACAACATATCTCAAGAAACTTCTCACCTTTGGCTTTCGAATTACTCCTTGCATTCTAAGCTCTGCCACATCCTTCTTGAATTCTCTCTCTTTTGAATGAATCCTCCCACCATCATTTCTTGCATCATATTTCGGTTACAAAGCCTAACCATACTCACTTTCACTAAGGAATTCACCATCTACCATTCCAAGTACTTCACAACCATGTTCATTCATATTAATTTAAAGAGTTATTTAGAATACATTTGCAAGTAATCACAGTATTAAGTAACATATGGCAACATAAAGACTTACAAGAACAATCTCTCTTTCATACTGAGCTATGCAAAATAGATGCACACTTATTCTTGCATACTGAATGCCTCAATTGTAGGGATGGATGGGTCCAAATGACTCTATTTCTACTGCTTGTGCAACAAGCACTTTCTATCTCATAGGTGCTGCAAATCATATAATTCGGGGTGAAGCTGTAAGTTGTTTACACTTATCTTATTACTCGTTGTTTACAAAAGAGATACATTTCATTACGGAGGCACTGAATCTACATGTTTTCAAATTGGTGTGTTTTTAAGATGTCATGCTTTCGGTGGCTCTAATGCTGCTATTATTCCAATAGGTAAAGTCAAGTAGCATCTATTTTCTTCTTGTATTTTGGCTTGTGACTCTGAGTTATTTTTACAGGATTATGATATGATTGTATAATAACCATATTCATATAATTACTTTTACCGGGCTTCACATGGTCACCGTCTGCAAGTATTCTTTGAGTTTTGATCTGGTGAACATATGTTTGCTTGCAGGTCTTGGGGGATTTGTAGCTTGCGGGCATTGTCAGAAAGGAATGATGATCCCACAAGAGCATCACGTCCATGGGATGAAGTATGATTATTGGTCCATTATGATGATCCAACAAAAGAATAATGTCATTGATCTCCTTTTGCGTTTTTCTAATATCAAAGCATCTCATACTTGATTTTGGGACAACTTTTCAAATTAGCTAAACTAATTGCTCCACTTTTTGACAGGATCGTGATTGGTTTTTCATGGGGGATGGAGCAAGAATTCTGCTTCTTGAGGAATTAGAACATGCAAAGGTACATTCTTTGTCAAGAGGCATCTTTTGCTAGTGACTGAAGTTTAAGGCTATCTAGCTTGTATTTTGAGGTTTGTAATTGTTATATCACTACAACAAACTAGGCCTTTTGCCACAATTTTTCAACAATATTTTTGTGGTTATATGGTATTCCAAAATTAAAATTGTGGCATTGGAATTATAGATAATCCACATTTTGATATATTATTGTAGTTTTTCAACAATTCATTATATCATGGATAGTCCACAATTTATAAATTTTATAGCTAATCTCCATTTATTTAATTGTACATTGTCCACATTTCTTAATGTTTGTAACATTTCTACAATTTCTATTTTTGTTAGTATTCCACAACCTTCACAAAAATGTGGTTTTCTATAATTCTATATGTATAGAAATTCCACAATTTACAATTTTGTAATTCTCATCAATGTTATATTGTGGCAATTTCAACAATTTTTTCTACAATTGTCATTACCACATAAAAATTGTAGGTGGAAGCTACAATTTGATTGCCACAATAATTAATTGTGAAATTATCCTTTTAATATTGTAGAAATTTTGCTATTAACAACCAATTTCAAATTCATGTAGATAATTTATGATGTGGATTGTCTACATTTTTATTATTAAATTTGAATATTTTCTACCAAAAAAAATTAATTTTTCTTATTATAAATTGAAAAACATATTACAAAGAAATGTTTACATAACATTTTAAATATTGGTAGAAAACAATTTGTTTACATTTTTATAAATATTGTTAACAATTCAAATAAATATATTTATTACATCAAATGAAAATTTTAAAATAGCATGATAAAATTTCTCTTGTAGTTTATAAAAATGATTAAATAATAAATTAATAAATCTCTTTAGAACTTCCATTTTAGAAGAAAATTTAATGTAAATATAAAAATTGTTTTGAGAAAGTACAATCTATAAAAATACGAAATAAAAATAATAATTTTAAAGAAGTATTTTAAATCTTGCATGCATTTAATCACTTTCATTTCTTTAATTCATTATTTTATGTAAAAAAAATTTCATTTAAATTATAAATGCTAATTTCCAATGCGAATTGTATTTTGTGTGAGAGGATTTTTATTCATATTGTTGTTGTGGTGGGTAAGAATTTTAATTCCATTTGCTAAAGTTTTTTTCCTTCAAGTTATAATTCATTGAATTTTCATTATGTGAAATAGTCTATATCCTTGAATATCATTAAATTCTTGGCAAACCCCACCATGTATTATATTTCCTACTGCATTTAAAAAAGAGGAATGGAAGTCAATATAAATCAATGAACCTTATTTTTCACAATAAGTTTTACAATTTAATTGTATAAAAGTCAGTTAGAATCATTCAACAATTAAAAACTGTCTAATTTAAAAGATGTTCTGTATCGGACTAGTCCTAAATCTTAATTTGTTAATAGACAATGAAATAATTGAGAAAAACAATTAGATCTATAGCTATATTGATTAATTTATAGATCTCATGACCTTAGATGAGATAATACAATTTAAAAAGTTCCTCAAGCATTTTGAAGTTCTTTTTTTCATGGAGAGTCTCAATGGTGAATCATACTGAATGCATCGAGCCTCACCAACTTGCTGAATTGGGTGGGTCATCCATAAGGGATGAAAATCTCCTCCATCACCATTATACTCAGATCATTAGGATTAAAATGTTTTTGCCTCACCTAATGTAACAACACTGTACCGCAGGATATATATTGTGGTCCCTCAACTTTGGAGACCAGGCCAAGGCCTTAACCAAAAAACTTATTTGCGTGGCCTTCAGAAGAAATCACCGGTGAAAGAAAGAAATCTGCAGTGCCGATGCCTATCAATAGAGAGAGCTACTACCTATTTCATTCAGAAAATAAAAACTACAACTCTGCATGACGTGTTTTAATAAGATTGTGTGTTTAAAACAAGGTTTACCGGGAGATCCGTTAATTGTGTTAGGTATTTCATTTCTCACCATTCGATTAATTTTTAATATGCGGCTAATATTTATTTCACTTTGATCTGTGACCTATAAATTCCACCAATGCATGTCATGAATATCCCGTCCTTTACTCAACATGCAAGTCTTCAGAGACCATATTCAACATCGGCGGTTCCTATATCCCACGTGGCTTATTAAGAATGACGCATTTGATGAGTAAATTATATTATACATAATAGTAGCCAATGTAAATATTAAACTTTATTTGAACATAAGTCATTTATAAATTCTGAACATGTCTATATTAAAATAACTAAGAGTATTTAGTAATTATTTTAGAGTTATTTAGAATACTATTAATATATTTTAATATAATTATTAATATGGTTGTGGGTATTTTAAAATGTCTCTTTACATTTTTAATAGTTGTTAATAGATACAATACAATTTTAGGATTAGACAATAATAACTAAAACCCTTATTAAACTCAATCATTCTTGTATGTATGTTTATAAGATGTAAAATACCATATTAATATATTTAATGATGCACTTTAAATTTTATATTTATTGCTTTAATGGGATCTACTAGTGTGAAGTCTTTGTTGTTGAATACAAAAAAGAAATAATGTAGATCTTAAGACAATGTAATGCAAGTGCATAACCATTTTAAATGTAAATGATCTAATCACCATAAAAATTTAATTCTATATGCTCTTGTTATTATAATTCTTCTAGATAATATTGTCACAGGTAAGCTACACTATCACTCAAATCAATTATTCACTCCTTTCTTAACTATAGTTTAAATATAGTCATTTATTTATGAGTCATTATTAAAATTAATTTAGGACTCTATTGACATGCATGTGAAAAAAAAATCAAGGACATTTTATTCATCGACCCCTAGTTGAAACATGGGATAGTGTGGATAGTGATTCAAACTTATGGCATCCTACATGTTGGAGTTAAATTTTAAATAATATATAGAAATATTTATTACAAGGAAATTAAATGGTCTCATAGAGAGACTCCTTCAATTTACCACGTAAAATAATGTAAAACCATTTAGAACTATCAATAACCTCACACAATGTAATATAAACGTGAAAAAATATCGAGAAGTTCAATCAAGTTTTTAAAAAATATTAATAATAAAATGGGAGTGTGGCTACAAAAAAACGAATCATATACTATGAAATATATCATGTATAGTATTTCTACAAGTAGGAATTTATTGATCTCCTTTGTAGCCCATTGAAAAACAAAACATAAATTTGAACTTGAAAATATTTTAAATGAATATCAATTGAATTATTCACAATTTTGATCCACAATAGTAATGTAGATCAGTTATATTTTGTTCGCATGTGGTTTTTTTTAGAATATCTTATTTAGTTAGACACAAATATTTGGTCTTGTTTAATGAATAACCTTTTCCACTAAAGAGGTTCTTTCCTACATTACAAAAAATTCTATATATACTCTCTTGTATGGCCAAGATATTAAGATTATTTTTATAATTAAATTTTTTATGTACTAAGAAAAACTTATACATAATAACCAAATGACAATTAAATTAAAATTTGAATGTTAATAATTGTTAACAATTCATAGATATATTGAAATATTACCGCAACACTTTTGTTTGTCATTGTATTCAAATTGGCTATTTGTGTAATAACCAAAGATATAATATTTCTAACAAAAATATCTTAAATTGATGTTTCTAAAACATTGACATATATCTATCTTGAAGTGTAAATTTAATATTTTTAATAGGACATTATCTCATACACCTTATTTGTGAAATTGAATATTGTGGTTAATTTCACACGAAGATCATTATTAACTTGTTCAATTTTTAATAAAAATCTTATTATAGATTTTTAAAAAACAACTTCACAAAAATGACTTCTTTCAAAGTATTCTTAACTAATAAATAGACATATTATATATAAAAAAGTTAATGTGAAATTTTCATGGTATTCCAAATTTATACTAGTATTCTTAATATATGCTTACAAATAGTAATATAGGGTTTTCACATGATTTTAATTTTAAATTAGTTTAGTTTAAATATGTTATAAATGTAAATTTAATAGATAATATTTACAATAAATTCTACACCACTACATTTTCTTATATATTGGAGTATTTCCACACTAAATTTTATATTAGTATTTTATAATATATTATAATAAATATATCATTTGGTGATATGGCATGTCCACACTATCTTAATTTTAGTTTTCTTAAAATATGTAAAATTTTATAAATTTCTAGTTAATGCTACATTTTCACATTAAAATAGTTTAATATTAGTCTTCTTAAAATATATAATCAATGCATGTATTTTATGTAAATATGTTATAATATACATATGTTTGGTGTAATGTGGCATTTACACACTACATATTAGTCTTCATAAATATATAAAAACATTAAATAGTTTAATGTGGTATTTCCACAAAATTATAATTTAATATTAATTTCATAAAATATGCCACAAGTGGCTAATTAATAATAATAATAAATTCTATTATTATTTTTAAAAATGTGGATTTTTTACAATGAAGGTTTGAATATGTGATTTTTCTACAAATTATTAACAATATAAATTTACTATAGAAAATCCACAATAATTAAAAACCAATAACTAGATTATCATAGAGATGCCACAAATATTCTACAATTATGCAAAATTGTGGAAAATTTGTAGAATAATTGTAAAAGGTACATGTTTGTTGTAGTGTATGGTAATAGATATGTTGCATTCTCGGTCAGAATATTTTGGGGCTCTTTGTGTTGCGTAAGTTGATTCTGACTTTGAGTGTTATGCGGTATGTACCATATATTAAGTTTAGTGGAATTATTGATTAGTCTCTACTATAAGTTACACCTTACAGTTCATGAACATCCATATGTATTTCACTATTTATTTGATAAACAAATAGAAACTGAATGTGTTTATAATTATTGGTGATTTTAGATATACAAACTTTTCTGAGGCATATATCATTTAACATTTAGGATTTATTATCTTAACAGACCACCTTGGAGAATTGAACCGATTGAGGAAAATACCAATTAATTATGTACTCCATATGTACTATTTTAGACCTTTTGGGGTGATGACAAAAAAACATCTGCAAAACAGTGAACAGTATGCAAAACCATTTTTAATGTCATCCATATTCGTCTTACAACAACATGTTCAAACAAGTCTGCATAGTCTGCACCGCTGCAATAGAACAAGAGTTTCCTTAAGGACATGTTAATAATGTATGTTATGGAATTGGCTTAAAGTAAATGTCAGTCTTGAAGTAGCAGAGTCAATCTGAATTATCTATGGCGGTAACTAGCTTCTCTCAATATTTCTCTCCCTACAGTTTGAATGATTTTTTATTCTTATCATCATTGCCATCTTCTTTTGGGTCAATGATGGAGGAGGAAACTTGAATATTGCTGAAATTTTAAGGTCATTGTAAAGAGTGGATAAATTGTCTATGTTCATCTAGGATAACATGTTCTTACTAATGTCGTGCAGAAGCACTTTAATATGTGCCAATCAGCTTCTTGTTTGACTGGAATAAACACACCATTACTTGTTTTGCATATTGCAGGTTTAGTAAATGCTGGAAATTGTGTTGAGTTGGCAGCACATCTTAATGTTGATGGATTTCTAGTCGGAGGGGTTTCTCTGAAGGTTGGCTGCAAACTGTTTTACCCTCTTTATACCTTTTTGCTGAAGTTTTTCAAGCTCTCCATATTGTTTACTTCAATACAAACTTTTCTCATCCTGGCCTACGAAAGCTCGTGGTCAAGTTATGCTTGGAGGTGACTATACTCTTTTTTATGTGAGCTCGTATCATCAAAATAACTTCAAGTATAAGAGCAATGTTATTATGTATTGTATTTTCAAGTTACCTGTCACATTATGAAAAGGCTCAGCATAGACATGCCTTGTTATTAAAGATGGCCTTTTTTATGAAAGGTTGATGGTTTCTTGTTATATGTTTAATTCAACCTCAGTATTTTAATGAGATGTTTGTTATAAATTTTCAAGTGATAGTTGATAAACGCAACGAGTCATTATAATCTTTGTTTTCATGAAGACTAAAGATGAGTTGCTTGGTGCTATTGATAGTAGAGAATTGTATCAAAGTTGAGACAATCAAAGCGAAGAACATGAAATGACAACTGCCGACAGAGAGACACTGACTCAAAATTAAAGTTAAGAAAAAAAACCTCAAAGTAGCACTAGGGAAGCAGACAGATCGCTTGAAGCTGGGGGTGGAGAGGTGTTCATATTGTATGCAAAGGGATAACGGAATTTAGGCACCCTTTTGTATTTTATCATTGTATTTAAAGGGTTAACGTATTTAGACACCCTTTTGTATTTTATCTTATTTGATATTAATAAAATGTTTGTGGACCCATTTGTTGGGCACAAGATTCAAATCAAATTGTTTTTAATTTATGATATTCCTTACCGGTCTACTCTAACATCATAGACGATATGTAGCCATCGATTGCACTATATGATATTTGGTTATTATTTATTCTTGAAATTCAGATTTTTCATTCTTTAAATTCGTATTGTCTCTAGAGAGACAATAAAAATTGAAATTAGTATTGTCTCTAGAGAGACAAAATCAGTATTTTGTATTGTCTCTAGAGAGACAAAAACTATATTGTCTCTCAAGAGACAAAATATGTATCAACCTATATTGTCTCGAAGAGACAATAATTAGAGACAATATTAGAGACACCCGCTTTGAGACAATAATAGAGACAATATACAACTTTTTTATTGTCTCTATTTGAGACAATTTGATCAAGTATTGTCTCTATTATTGTCTCAAAACACCCCCCCTTGTAGTAGTGTCTTGATAGGAGAGCTCATCAGGGTCTTCTTCACGTGAACACCCATGAAAATGGATTTATGTAGTCTAAGTGGATATGGGAATTAGCTACCGAGAATCGCAATTAACAAATACCATCTTTCCTTAACAGGACTAGACCCTCATAATTTTACATAGAACTTGGGGCTTGAGTTCTAGCATGGTTATAACAGCCCAAGGAAAGAACCCATGATGGTTTGCTTGATCAAGGGAAATGGTAACTCAGTTAGCAGTGGGACTACTTCTAGCCTTTAGGAGCCTGAAGGATGTGCAGAGAACTAAGGACAATTGTTCCATCTTGTTACTTCATTTCAGGGAGATCACTTTACTTAGAATTTTGCTAATGATAATGTTGTAAGGCATGGATCGGCTAGGACTCAAATCAAGGACCTCCATCAGCACTGCTGAGCACTCTACCTTTGAGACAACGGTCCTTCGCAGGTTTGGGGTTTGCTAGTTGATTGGTTTCCTGTAGGTGCAGGGTTTCCACTTTTGTGGGGCGAGGATCTCTCTTTTCTAAGAAATATAAGATGCACAGTTTTAAAAAAAGCAGTCCGCATCAAGCATTACTGCAAGGTAGTATATGTTATTTGAGAAAATGGATGCTTTCCAATTAATAGCTGCAGCCTCTGGATTAGTTTCAAACATTGTGGGGTTGTATGGTCGTATTTACAGTTTCTGTTACAGTAAAATAAGGTCAATTTTTTTAAGACAATATCCCAAGCATATGGAAAATTTTAGGACTTCAAAATTGTTAAGAATGTTCAATGGTTTTTATTGTTGGATTTTATCATCTGAAAGGACAATATAGAAAAGGAGAAAAAAAAAACCATCAGGAGAATATTACCCGAGGGTAAGATAGACCCTCAAATTTATTCCCTGGAGTGAGCTGTAATAGAGCAGAGCAGACAAACCGTTACTGTAGGCAGGGTTCAACTTTGCAATCTTTTGAGGCCGATCTGTTTCATATCAGAATATTCATGAAACACAATTTGCTCTGCTATTATATGAGCTTCTTCAACGTGTCACCAAGTTGGCAGGCATAAAGTTTTCTGTTGGAATAATCACGCCTTACAGGCTACAGCTGAAACGTTTGCACCGTGTGTTTGATGTTGTCCTCAATCTAATGAAGGAAAAGGTTTATTGGTCATCACGGTAGATGCCTACCAGAGCCAGGAGCGTGATGTAATCAGTATATCTTGTGTCCGAGCTTCAAATCATGGGGTTGTCCTTGTAGCTGTTTTTCACCGCGTGTTTGGGGCGCTAGCACGAGCTCGCAGAGCACTTCGGGTTAAGGGCAAGCCGCTGCATTGAAACAATCAGATGCATGGAGATGGCGTTTTAAACCAGGCATGTTAAACCTGCCCTTGCAATCTTCTGCTACCCTTTTATTATGTCATGAATTGAATGTCCTTCTATTTTCTTTTATCTGTTATGGCATTTAGAATGGGCTTCTGCTTTTTCCTTGCTCCTCAATTAATTGCTCTCTAGCTTCGAAAATGGTATTTTGTAGCATAAAATTATTTCACAATGGACAAAATGAATGAACTAGGTAAACAGTAAAACTTAACCTTTGTTTATGTTATTAGTTACTGCAATTGTCTGATCAATAATGGTAATTTATGAAAAGCTATCTCAAACCGATTACAATTCTAATTCCAGTTTAAAAAAAAATTGGCTAGGTTGCTTTATGACTGCCTGATAATGCTTTTATTCTAAATGGATGTAATAGTGAAAGGCAGAAATTAAAATTGTAGAGTTTTCTCTTTCTTGGTAAAGTGTATGATGTTATAGACATTCTTTGTAAATTATCTTCCTTGAGAATCGAACTCTGTAGTAGCAGATGTTTTCTTTGGAGCGACTATGAGGATAGGTCGAGTAGACTGTCGTGAGATAGATAGGTATACCCAAGCTATTCTTATGTTGTTTTAGAGACGGAAGAGAAGGCATAGTTCGTAGGAAGATTATTTTGCTTTGTATCTTTCCCCTTCAGATCAACTGTAACCTTGTGATTGGTGACTCGAGTTGAGTCACGGTAGAGGATCTTGTGTCGATTCACTTATATTTTCAACAGACTATCCCTTGCTTGTTTAAATTAAGTATCGAATGAAATGGGTTTCTATTAAATCCATTTTGTAGCTTAAGCAAACCTTCAATAATTCAGGTAGGGACTTCCTGAGTAAGTGTTGACTGAGGCATGTATGAAAATAGAATGGTTACCTTGCTTTGAATTGGGTTAGACTTGTATGATAATGGAAAGGGTAGGAATCGACTCAGTTACATACTTTAGTGAGCTAAGCCCTTAATCTCTTACAATGATCATACGAGGGGTGGATTACGGTTTATTGCTGATTATGTGATGTAAGGTAATAACAACCTTTGGTGAAAAGACTTCTTCTTGATCCTTGCCTGTGTAATCCAACTATAGTTGTTGTATGTAATTTTAGTTGGATAGAATCTAATTTATTTAACTTCTTGATGAAAAATAATTAGGTTCGGTGAGAATTGCTTGGTATATTGAACCTTCAGATTTAGTTATAGTGTTGTGAGTATTATATGTATGTTGGTTTATTCAGCTGAGTGAAGTTAACTTTAATCTTTGACTGATTTGTGTTCATATATGGTTGGGGCCTATATTCTTCCTAAAACATGGATGTGCGTTAATGCAGTCTTGTTAACAAGTAATTTTGAATATGTTAAGTCATTTGACCGATCTTTATCTTTTTGGTTAATAATAATAGAATGATGTTTGGGTGTTAGATTTCAATCACGTAATCCATAGGATTACTTGACTGAAATCTCAATACTCTCAGCCTTGTTGTCTTCACCAATAAGGTCTCACCTTGATTATCTTTGGAATCTCTCTCACTTGAATATTGGGATTCCTCCTTGTTGGCTGCTATAAATCTCGTCATCTTGTGAAACATGTTGATTAGTGGTTTGTGATTTGATCCATTCTTGAGTTTAGAATTTTTACTTTCATGATATGATAAAATGTTAGCTTACTGTTGCAATGGGTAGTCTTAACATGCTCAGTTCTCGCGAACTGATTCCAGCTAGTATTTGTGCAGATGGATTGTGCGAGTAGATTAAAGGAAAGAGTTGTAAAGGTTTCATCAGTGCAATTTATGAAATTCCTTGTAAAAATGTTCCAATGTGAGGTAAATTTTGTAATAGTGATTGCAAAGGAATTTAGAATACCCCTTGCCTTGGGTTGTTTTGAATTTGCGTGAAGATGTTATGTTGCCCTTCTGTAGATAAACTGGTAACTTATCTTTGTGGGAAATGTTATTCAAACTTTCACTGGCATAAGCATTGTAAAACATGGATCTTGAGAATTAAGTGTTAATTTAAATCTTTCTGAGACTCTGTATTGATGTGTTATATGTAAGTTGTAATGGGGTGGTTTTCCTTACAGAAGTTACCTAAAAGTTTTATTCAAGAAATATGTTGTCGTTTAGATCCCCTTGTAAACAAACAATACCTTAAGTAATCAAGAGTGAGACCATCCTTGCAAAGTGATTTTTTATAGCGTGTTATCCCTAACTGAACTAGTAAACACTACTCTTTTGGTGAACGCTAAAGACAAGTTTAATGGAAAACAATAGTTAGACTTTAATAAATTTATCAAATAAGAGAAGAAAGTTTTGAAACCACTCAATTTATCTCTCAGCCTATTTAAAAGTAAGTAGCTTCCTCTTGATAAGCTCTTTCGGTGAAGCCTAGGTAAGAGCGCTATTTAACTACATATAAAACCTCAAGCTTCAATTAAACCTCAGTAAGAACTAATGATGGCTTAAGGGTGAATTCACTTGACCTTCTTCCTTTAAATTTATCCAGGGTGTCTTATCAAAATAAATAACCTCCAATCATTTCTTACTGTGGCTTGCCCTAGCTGTGAGAGTGTCATGTGGTTGGGCTTCTATGATGTTCTGTCAAAAAAAAAAATTTATTGTCCTTGATAGGTGTGGACGTTTTCATGCTGCTATTATGGCCATCCTTGTATCGAGTTGTTCACAGAGTTAGTTGTAACCTTGGTGACGACATGTTGCGCCATGTTATGTGTCAAGCAAGTCAAAAAAATATCCTGTCTTTTACTGTGTTGATCGTGTTGTGATTTTTGGGTCGTTACAGTGGAGGAAACTTGGGACACAACTTCTGATTCGATTACATATAACCCCCAGAGACTAATGGGCAAATGCAGTAGTGAACAAAGGCTTGAGAAAACTCCTATGTTGCATAGTTGGAGAAATGCCAAAACAATGGGACTTTTTTTTACCACAAGTTGAGTTTTCTTATAATATATCGATAAATACGTCAACGGGAGGAGGTCTCTTTACCATATTGTATAGGGTAGGAATCCCAAGAGAGTCTTAAATCTAATTGTACTACCCGGTGAAGATACAACTAGTGATAATGCGAAAGCATTTGCAGAACACATTCTACAAATACAAGATTAAGTGGGGGAAAAGTTAAAAATGAATAATGCACAATATAAAGCAATTGCAGATGTCGATAAGAGCGTAAGTGTATTCGAAGAAGATGTGATGGTTCGTCTTAGAAAGGAGAGGTTTCCAAAGGGACATAATAAACAAAAGTATACGAAAATTGGGTCATGTTTTCAAAAATAATAACATTTAGCAATTTGTATTTATTTTCAATTATTAAATATTATTAATTTCAATTTTTAGTAATTTTTTATTCCCTTTATTATTTTATATTTTTGAATTTTATTTATTCAATTGTTTTATCAATTTTTATTCTTAAATTTCGAATAATTTTTGGATTAATTTTTAATAAATTTATTTATTTTATATATTTTTAAAAATTAAAAATTGTACTTTTTAATTGTTAATTTTTGGATTTAATTTTCCATATGATCAATTTTTCTTATAATTTGTTAATTTGTAATATAATATTTATTTTTGGTTTAATTATTTTCATTTTTATTTTATTTTTAATTTTAATTTTGAAATTTTCTCATTTCTTAATTATTTTCATTTTATTTATTATTTATAAATTTACTTAATTATTATTTTTTAATCAATTTTATTCTTTATTTTTCAAACATTGATTTTGGTTAACATTTTGAATATTTATTTTCAATTATTAAATATTATTAATTTCAATTTTCCGTAATTTTTATTCCCTTTTATTATTTTATATTTGTTAATTTTATTTATTCAATTGTTTTATCAATTTTTAATAAATTTATTAAGTTTATACATTTGTAAAAATTAAAAAATTTATTTTTAATTGTTAATTTTTGGATTTAATATAATAATTTTTTTAATTTTTAAAATTTATTTTTGGATTTAATTATTTTCATTTTTAATTTTGAAATTTTCTCATTTCTTAATTATTTTCATTTTATTTATTATTTATAAATTTACGTAATTATTTTTTTCAATTGTTAAATATTATTATTTTCAATTTTTCGTAATTTTTATTCCCTTCTATTATTTTATATTTGTTAATTTTATTTATTCAATTGTTTTATCAATTTTTATTCTAAGTTTTCCATAAATTTTCAATAAATTTATTAATTTTAAACATTTGTAAAAATTAAAAAAATTATTTTTAATTGTTTTAACAATTTTTATTCTAAGTTTTCCATAAATTTTCAATAAAGTTATTAATTTTAAACATTTGTAAAAATTTAAAAAATTATTTTTAATTGTTAATTTTTGGATTTACTATAATATTTTTTTAATTTTAATTTTTGAAATTTTCTCATTTCTTAATTATTTTCATTTTATTTATTATTTATAAATTTACTTAATTATTTTTTTATCAATTTTATTTTTATATTTTTTAAACATTTATTTTGGTTAAAATTTTGAATATTTTTTTCAATTATTAAATATTATTAATTTCAATTTTTCGTAATTTTTATTCCCTTTTATTATTTTATATTTGTTAATTTTATTTATTCAATTGTTTTATCAATTTTTATTCTGATTTTTATTTTTTAATTGTTAATTTTTGGATTTAATATTTCATCTTAATTTTCCATATGATCATTTTTGTTATAATTTTTTAATTTGTAATTTAATATTTTTCTTTATTTTTAAATAATTAAATATTTACTTATGGGTTTAATTATTTTCATTTTTAAATTTTTTCAATTTTTTATCATTTTTAAAGAATATTTAATTTAATTTTTGAAATAATCTTAAGTTAATTTTTTTTTATTTTCATTATTTTTTAAATTCTACTTTACTTATTTCAAATAATTTTAGTTTTTATTAGTTTACTATTTTTAATAATAGTAAAATATTATTATATTACTTTTTATTAGTATTAAATTTTTTGTTTTTATTTATTTTAATAATTAAATTATACATGTCTTATGATTTTTTTCTTATTATTAAATTTTGAAATTTATTAATTTTTTTCTTATTTAATTGTTAATTGTTCAATTTTGTATTTATCATTTCTTTTCCTCCATTTACTTTTATTTTAATTGCTTTTACTTTTCGAAGAATTTATATAATTTGTCAAATAATTATTATTATTTTTTTAATAAATTTTTTCAAAATTTTATTACTTAAAATATTATATTACTTTTTATTAGTATTATTTTTTTGTTTTTCTATTTATTTTAAATATCATATTCTTGATTTTAAAAAATTAAATTTTACATGTCTTAATCTTTTTTTCTTATTATTACATTTTAAAATTTATTATTTTTTGTTCGTTTTTTATTTACTTGTTTCCCATTTTTCCTATTTTTAACATTTTCTTTTAATTTTAGTTTTGTTTGTTTCTTACCGTTTCTAATTTTAATTGATTTTGCTTTTTTAAAACTTCAATTATTACTTTTCTTTAATATTAATTATTTTATTTGTTTTACTTTTTTAATTAAAATTTTACCGTTTATTAAATTTATTTTTACCATTTTTTTATTTTAATTATTTTTACGTTTTAGAAACTTTAATTATTCATACTAAAATAATTTCAGCAGTTATTCTAAAATTTACTTTTACCATATTTAACTTTAACCATTTATTATTTTATTCTGAATGATTTGTTTGTTAAACATTTTTAATATTTTTATTACTAATTTCTCTCTTCCTTCCTTCCTTTATTCATTTTTAATTAATTAGTAATTTTATTATTTTTATTTTTATTATTTTTTCTTTTTAGAAACTTTTATTATTAGTTTTCTTCAATTTTTTTATTTATATTTTAATAATTTTATTTCTTTTACATATTTTACCTATACATTTAAGATTTTTAATATTTTTATAAATTTGTCCTTATTTCTAATTTTTCCTATTTTATATGTACATGTTTCTAACTTTTTCCTATTTTGACATTTGATTGTCAACATTTCTAATTTTAATTTTTTAACTTTTAAAATTTCATTATTATTTTATATTTATTTTAATTACTAACTTTTCTCTTCCTTCCTTTTTAATTTTAATTATTTTTCCTTTTTAGAAACTTTTATTATTAGTTTTCTTTCATTTTTATTTATATTTTAATAATTTTATTTCTTTTATATATTTTATCTATATATTTAAGTTTTTAATATTTCTCATTTATTATTTTATAAGTACTTATTTCTAATTTTTCCTATTTTAGGATGTTCTTTTAATTTTGGACTATTTTTACTTTTCAATAATCAAGGCCATTTTTATCAATACTTTAAAACATAAAACAAAATGCAAAGACATGGAAATTTAATTGATTAAATATGTTTAATTGATCAATTGGAAAACTAGATTTATATTTTTAACGGATCAAATATATTTACACTATTTATATTAAAAAAATTGATGAATTTACCAATGTTGGATAATAATTATCAAACTTTTCTCTTCCTTCCTTTTTTAATTTTAATTATTTTTCCTTTTTAGAAACTTTTATTATTAGTTTTCTTTCATTTTTATTTATATTTTAATAATTTTATTTCTTTTATATATTTTATCTATATATTTAAGTTTTTAATATTTCTCATTTATTATTTTATAAGTACTTATTTCTAATTTTTCCTATTTTAGGATGTTCTTTTAATTTTGGACTATTTTTACTTTTCAATAATCAAGACCATTTTTATCAATATTTTAAAACATAAAACAAAATGCAAAGACATGGAAATTTAATTGATTAAATATGTTTAATTGATCAATTGGAAAACTAGATTTATATTTTTAACGGATCAAATATATTTACACTATTTATATTAAAAAAATTGATGGATTTACCAATGTTGGATAATAATTATCAAACTAGTTACCCATAATTTTTATGATTTAAAAATATATAAATTTTTGTTTTAATTAATTATTAATATTTTTTATTTTTTATTTTAAACATTGTTTTTAATTTTGATTTTATTGTTTGTTAACATTTCTAATTTTCATTAATTTTACTATTTAATAATTTTAATTATTAAATTTCATTTATTTTTTACTATATTTACAATTAACTTACAAATAATATGTACTCTACAGAAATAAATCATAAAAGGGGTACCAAAGAGATAAATCATAAATTCTTAATATTAATCAAGTTGTACCCAATAAAAATACCATATAATGTTAAAGGAAATCTAAAACAGAAAAAAATTAACTCGAAGTATATTTTTTCTAAAAATATAAACACATCCACAAAATTAGCAACAAATTATCAATTATGATAAACTACATTTATATTAAATTATCATACTACACTGATACTAGTTACTAATGTTAAATTATATTAAATTATGCATAAATTATAAATAATGATACTAGTTACTAATGTTGGATTTACTAGTGTTGGATAAGTAACTAGATCGAACAATCGTATATTTCCCTTTTTTTTAATTTTGTTTTTGCATTTATAATTTTTCGATTTTATTTTTCTATTTCTTATTTTTAATATTTATTGTTTATTAATTACATTTTCAATTTTATTAATTATCTTTATTTACTTATTTTTAATTTTTTTATTATTAACATTTACTAGTTGTTTCTGCATTTATAATTTTTAATATTTATTTTTTATTAATTCTAATTTTTTGATTTTATTTTTCCATTTATTATCTTTAATATTTATTGTTTATTGATTATATTCTTGAATTTATTATTTATCTTTATTTTTTTATATTTTACTTTTTGTATGATTAACATTTACTATTTAATTTTTATTTACTTTTTAATTTCTAATAATTTTAATTATTACTTTACATTTATTTTTATTAATCTTAATATAAATTTTACAAATAAATTAACACTAATAAGTACTTAAATATATCATGCCACTTTATTAATGTCCAATAGATAAATCGGAAAATTTAAATTCAATCTATTTTGTGCAGTAATTTCTAAAAATAACACATCCACAAAATGTTAACACAAAATATAATTCCAATACATGGCTTACCCAGTTTAATGTTACAATCTAGAATATGTACTGTATACATTGGAAATTGCTTATAACATAAAAAAAAAAAGCTTTAAACACAAATAAATTTGCTTATATATCATGCAACTTTATTAATGTTACATAAAAAGAAATACGAGTAGATAAATCATAAAATCTAATATTAATTAAGTTTTACCCACATATATACCACATAATATTAAGAGAAAATTTTAAATTCAATCTATTCTGTGGAGTAATTTCTAAAAATAACACATCCGCAAAATGTTAACACATGTAATTCCAATACATGGCTTACCCAATTCAATGTTATAATCTAGAATATGTACTATACATTGGAATTTGCTTATAACATAAAAAAGCTTTAAACAGAAATAAATTTGCTTATATCATGCCACTTCGTTAATGTCATAAGTAGAAATACGAGTAGATAAATCACAAAATCTAATATTAATCAAGTTTTACCCACATATATACCACATAATATTAAGGAAGTCTTAAACGGGAAAAATTTAAAATTTTAAAAATAATAGCACATCCACAAATTGTTAAACGGGTAAATCCAACATGTACTATACATTGGAATTTGCTTATAATGTATAAAAACTTTAAACACGAAAAACAATCATAAGGGCTTTTACAGTAATTAACATGTTCAAACTTCTCCATGACATTATACATTTAAAGACCATTAACAACAGTGATAAAATAGAAATGACGTTTGTACCCAAAAAAATTTAGCACTACTAACAAGCAGAATATTCATGAAATGGTCGACAATGAAATATTCCTGAAATATTTCATGAAAACAAAGTTCAGTTTTATTAATTGTAAAACATGAAGAGGCAAATATATGAATGAATCACCTGTTCTAATGATTAGCAACAATCAAAGAGGTTATTAACAACCACCCATTTGACTGACAATTTGATACTAAGAGCAGCAAATACCTTATCGATTTTAAGAACCTTAAATTGTATGATTCAACCAAAAAAAAAAAAAACCCTTTTAACTTGTATAAAGATCAGATAGAGATCTGAAAGGCACAAAAATTGTCGAGAACTAAATTTTTCAATCAGTAAATTCAAAATTACTAAGCCATCTTTATCACAAAAAGAGCTGAAACAGAAATGACCTAATTTTATAGCAGTTGCCTAAACAAATCTGGCGGCTTGCGTGTGTGCATTCTTTTACTTTTTAAATCTTAAACTCTGCATAAAATGCAAACATATGTACGGCAAAACTTACTGGATACACTTTTACAGAAAATATATCCAAAAATTTACCCCTTTCAGCAATTATTTGTAAATTTTACCCTCCAACTAAAGTTGTACTTCAGAAGGAACAGATGTGCCTACTTATTTTTAAAAACCAGATCTGGTGGTCAAATTAAACACAGACACCCCAGAACCATCTGAATATTCAAAAATTCCAGTTGAAAACTTTTGAAAGACACCTAAAACACTTGGGATAATATACAATTTTGAGAAAGCTTATTTTGACACCAAAAGTCTAAAATATTTTAGAAATCTGCAGCATGCGACTGTTGTTCTTTTGAGGAGGAGCACACAAAAAACCACAAACAAATTACAGTCTACCCACGGAAAACAGCACTGACAACAGAGCATCACATAGGTTCAAACAGCTCCAAAAACAGGGGAACATATAGAAACAATGCACAATTTATTAATGTAAATAATAACCCCATTAGCCAAAACATCCAGATCTGGATATCCCTAAGCGAAATAATACACCTTTATCCTGAGCAGAAATAAAATACAACTTCGATAATTGCTGAAAATTTGAAAATGTAGTTTTACATTTTGTTTGGAAATTTACATATGGTTTGCTTGCAAAATTCCAAAAAAATGTAAAATTACATTTCCAACTTTGCCCGTGTATATTCCCAAATAAAATTTATTGACCAGATGGTCTAATAAAACACAAACACCCAGAATGTTCTACGTTTACAGGATAGAAAATTAAAAACATTCAGCTCAGAGAACATTTGAAATTAAAAACATCTACAAATTCACATTTTAGATACCTCAAACCCTGCTAGTGTTCTGCGGCTAGCTACTGTTGTTTTCCACTTCGCCCGCCCAGATAGATAAGATCTATAGAGAGAGTGCCCGCCTCTATAGATAGATAGATAGATAGATAGATATATCTATCTTTATCTCTCTCTCTATGTGGCTATCGGCTTGGCGTTCAGTCTATCAATGATCAATGCCCCCTCTCCATAGAAATCATAGATAGGGGCAATTTAGAGTTAGAGGGGTTCTATGGGTCCCTCGATCTCGATCTGCATAGCAGAACTCGACTCCCCCCTCCATAGAGAGAGATAGAGTAGAGGGATAGGGATAGGGCTTCTCCGGCCTAGTTCGGAGCGTACTGTACTATATCTCCCTGTAAATCCTGAAATATAACAAAAGACTACGTAACAAATGAACCCTAAACCGTATAATATAACGATTCCTATCAACATCAGACTCGGCAAATAAAAGAAAATTTTGCCCCAAAGCGAAAATACCGTACACTGCAGAATTAACCCTTATGCATTTAAAATCTTTAAAATCATGTGTAACAAATGAACAATGAAAACCCTGAAATTTTACAGAGGATCTTTTAACAAACAAACCCTATGCAAGTATTTAAGCCGAAAGTGAATGTTTAAACCCTTAGTGAATATAATAATGCACTCTAAAAATTATTTTGAATCGATTATACCAAGTCTTTACCCTGCGAAACGGAGGACTTTCCGCGATATTCTGATCGGGCCTAGTCATGTTGGGCAATCCGCTGCTATTCTTATTCATACCACAACAACGAAATACAAAGACTTCGTGCCTTAAAAATTTAAATCCAATCTATTCAGTGTATCATAAACACACATCCACAAAATAACACAAAACCCTCGTATTTCCAATACATGGCTTACCCAATTCAATGTTAAAAAACTAGAATATGTATACATTGGAATTTGATTATAACATTAAAAAGCTCTTAACATAACGCATTCATAAAGGCTTTTACAGGTTATTGGCAAACTCAGACTTTTAGATGACTACATTATACATTCAATTGATCATTACCAGCGATCAGATAGAAATGACGTTTCTAGAACTAAACTTTTTTAATGGATTATTTCTAGTTCAAATTTACTAAGCATGCTTTCAATCAATAAGTTCAAAAATTACTAAGCCATGTTCTTTAACATAAAAGAGAGAGCTAAACCAGAAATGACCTAATTTTAAAGCAATTGCCTAAACGAATATGGCGACTGGCATGTACTTTCATTTGTAACACATAATAATCCTTTTAAATCATAATCTGTTTTTTTACTTTATTTAATCTTTAAACCCTGCACAAAATGCAAACATGTCTAGGGAAAAATTACTGGATACACTTTTACAAAATAATATTTCGTTGTCAACGAAGAAAATTTACCCGTTTCAGCAATTATTTGTAAACTTTACCCTACATCTAAGGTTGGACTTCAGAAGGAACAGATGTGCCTATTTATTTTTAATAACCAGATCTGATGGTCTAATTAAACACAGACAACCTAGAACCATCTGAAAATTCAAAAAGTCTAGCTGAAATTTTTCAAAAAGGCACCTAAAACACTTTGGAATAATTTACAATTTTGAGAAAGCTTATTTTGACACCAAAAGTTTAAATATTTTACTGTTCAGTGGAGCACGAAGAAAAACGCAAACAAATTATAGTCTACCCACAAAAAACAGTACCGAAAACAGGGCACCACATAGGTTCAAACAGCACCGAAAACAGGGGATCATATAAAAATAATGCACAATTTATTCATATAAATAATGATCCCATTGGCCAAAACAACCGGATCTAGACAACCCTAAGCTAAATATGACACCTATATCCTAAGCAGAAGTAAAACCCAGGACACTTAATCCTAGGCGTAATGCAAGTAAGATATAAGCCCTAATCGCCAACACTAAACCAGATGTAAATTTCAGCAATTATCTGTAAATTTGCAAATGAAAGTTCCAAACAAGATGTATAATTACATTTTCAAAATCCCCTGTATATTCCCAAATAAAATTCATTGACCAGATGGTCTAATTAAACACAGGCACCCAGAACCTTCTACATTTACAGGATAAAAAATTAAAAAAACATCCGGCTGATAACATTCAAAATTAAAAACATCTACAAATTCAATTAAAATAATTTTAGCACTAAAAGTTGGAAAAGATTTTACAAACCTCAAACATTGCTTTGTTGTTCTGCTACCCTGCTAGATGTTCTGCGGCTAGCTACTGCTGTTTTCCACTTCACCGTCAAATATCTCCCTATAATCCTGAAATATAACAAAAGACTGCGTAACAAATGAACCCTAAACCGTATAATATAAAAAAATCCTATCAACATCAGACTAAGCAAATATATGGAAATTTAGGCCCAAATCGAAAATACTAAATAGACAAACAATACATTGCAGAATTAGAGCTTCCGCATTTAAAATCATTAAAATCATGCGTAACAAATGAACAACGAAAACCCTGAAATGTAACAGAGGATTGTTTAACAAATAAACCCTATGCAAGTATTTAAGTCCAAAGCGAATATGCTACATAATCAAACCCACACTGAAAAGTTAAACCCTTAAGCGAATATAATAAATCATTAACAAAAAAATTAGCCCTGACGCATTAAGACGCACTCTTAAAAATATTTTGAATCGATTAAAATAAGTCTTACCCTGCGAAATGGAGGACTTTCCGCGCTATTCTGATCGGGACTGGTCATGTTTGGCGCTCCAATGCTATTCTTCTTCAGACCACAACAACGAAAAACAAAGACTTCTACACAACAACACAGACATCATACGACTTAGACCACAGAGAAAACACCAACAAAAATCAGACATCACAAAACATTATAAAAAACACAGACACATAACTTTTCCACCGCAAATACAACAGACAAAACAAAGACTCAAAAACCATAACTACACAAAAAAAATACAGAGGCAAATCGCCATAACTACACAAAAAAAATACAGAGGCAAAAGAGAGACACTGAAATGGAGTTGGGGGAAAGGGTTTTTATTTATAGATGACGCGTCAACGGCTCTTCGGAGCGGGACATATGCTTTCCAGCTGTCCACAACTTTGTCCGGAAGCTTCCTCATTAACTTTCCTACTGTTTGGTTTTGCCCGTTGGATAAAAGATTTTTATACGTACATTTATTTGCCCGTTGGATAAAAGCCTTTGATACGCACATTTATTAGCACTTATCCTTTCCGATACCCTTGCACGTGGTAGAAATTTGATGGCAGAGTCCTGGAATTTCAAATTCTCCAAGCGCAAATTTTCTTAGCACGTGTGGGAGCCTTGCGCATGTCAAATCAAAATTTGTTGACTTCCGTGTGGGGTCTAACTCCATATTCCCAAAACAAAATTATAATTATTTTAATAATTTGTATTTTTTTAATGTATTTAATATATATTTATAGAGAACAGTTAAAAAACTATATGGTTTTCTAATTTTTCACCATGTCATTATTTAGGTATGGCAACCTAATTCTTTTGCGGTAATATACGGTTAAAATCACAAAAAATTGTCAAGTGACTCTCAATTTCTAAGCCTCATCAATTATATTTTTAAATATTTTTAGCCTTAAAATATTTACACTTTGTATAACTAGGGTCTTTTCCAACTTACATATTTACGTTGAAAGGTGTTGTTCAAGTTGGGGTGGGGGCTTTGACATGCGTCGATGGCCGAGTTAATCCGGCAGAGGAGGTCGACGATCATGGAGAAATCAAATCCTCTCAACATTTCATCCTGAGCAAGTCCCTTTCAAGACATCAATCTGGGATCCAAGTGGCATCAAATCCCAGGGTGTAACGACCCACAAATCACACACATGAGGACAACACAGTGAAATACAGGATAACTTTTTTTTTTGACTTGCTTTGACACAACACGACACAACATGTCGTCACAAGGTTACAACCAACACTAGGAACCACTTGTTACGGGGGAGACCACAAGGTCAGCACGGAAACGTTCACACCAATCAAGGACAATGTACTCTTCTTTTGACAGATTCTGACAACAATAATACTCTGAATACATTTACTAGGCATTGACCCTTCTTCTAAAATATCCAAAGGCTCTTTCCAAATTTTATAACATAATACACATTCGTACAAAGGAACATCATAACCAAGATTGATGCAATAATCTACAAGTCTTTCCATCATCTAACCACGTAAGCCATCTGCAACAATTAATAACTTGAGTCAGTTCGCGAGAACTGAGCAAGATAAGACTATACATAGCAACAATAAGCTACTAGCTAACAATACCATGAAAGGAAACATTCTATTTCAGGAAATGGATCAACGTTCTAACCTCTAACAACCTTTTGAAACAAGATATAATTTTCAACATATCAACTAAGAAGAAAACCATAAGTTTTAGTTATGAAGATACCTCTAAAACTACAAAAGTTTGACAACCAAATACGCAAGACTATGAAATTTAAATGATTAGACACAAGAGTTGAGAGTATTAGGATTTCAATCATGTAATCCCGTAGATTACGTGATTGAAATCTAAAGTGTAATCCATCAATCCACATTCTCAAGGTGAAGTCAAAAGATACAAACCAGACCCGATCTTAGCCAAAAGGAATATAGTTTTGGAATCGTTCCATAGGGCCATAGGCCTAATAGGCTATAAACGAACAACAAGGGTAAAAACAAAGTTCCATCATGTAATCAAAAAGGTTTAAAGGATGAAAATCTTATATTCAAACCCACAACCATTATATCCTAGGTAATAAGTGACTTCATAGCTAATAAGGATAAGTGGAAAGGACGGTAAGAATGTCCTGGAATAGGCATTGCCTAACAGCCTACCTACTGAACATGACCAGGGCCGGAATAGCGACAAGCCTCATTAATACCCAAGTTGAGTAGGCAATCTAGCATTCTAAACACATCCTTGCAATTTTCATAATACCTTAGATTTATAATCCTCCCGTTCTAGAGGAACATAGCCATGAATCTAGACTTGGTTGGAATTTTTCGACATCAACTCACTTCCTAATATCATAAACGATGTATACAAAGGAAAAGGTCTCTCAACTCTCCTTAATTTACATCTCATCACTAAGTTTATGGTAACCTATGCAGAGATTAAACACATAATATACCATTGAAGATAGATAACCTCCAATAACGAACTTCTATAACGATGTAATTACAATTATTACGTTCGACACATAAACAAACTATTCCATAGCTTCTTTTCCTTTTTGACAACAAAATATATTCACAACCTTCCATCACAATCATTCTAAATTTGCAATGAAAGGTCACTCATCAAGAAGGAAGTACAAAACAAGTTTGACTAAATTAAGGAACTTCATGTTACCTTAAGCAGTTGATGAAAACCTTAACTTTCACGAACCGTGAAAGATATTACCTTACTCCATCAAGGCATTATGTCGATACATGATTAAATCGATCACACAAGGAATCATCAACATACCATATCTTAACACCATAAAGGTCATTAATTTTATCAAATTTTACTCATCGAAAGAGTAGAATCGAAATGGGGTTCTATCAATAATTTATGCCCTTCTATCAACCCGGGACATATTTTCGGCCCAAAACTTCCTCTTAACAAGCATAAATATTGAACTTCTAATTTCCAAAGCCCTAATAATTTGCACAAACACGAAGTGCATAACCACGCTTATCATAAAAATAATAATAATAATTTAACTGTATGTTTTCCTCTAGGACAACAACATAACAGAAACCAATACTAGTCGATCTTTGCTGCAACATTATAGGGCGATTACATACCCAGGTTCACAAAAGAAACAACGACATTTTGCAGAAGGAAGTAACTTTAAAATTATATATTATATATATATTTCATATGATCAATCAAAGCATACACTGAGAACCTTTGTTTGTTTTATATATATAAATGGGTTGATCACGTCAACAAGAACAACCAACAGAGGCAAAACCAGAAGTAACAAACTGTTAACCATGTACTGAACGCAAATCCACAAAATCACGATTTAAACCAATTTCTAGAAAGAAAAAGTTTCATTTCAAGAGGTTTATTAGATACTAGCATATTATGTATATGGTTAGTCTATCTTGCCTGTTTTAACGCATCCAGCAGTCGATCACAAGATGGACGGGGCTCAGCAACAAAGAACTCCAACCAACGCAGCTTCTCTTCTCGGCTGCTAAAGGTCTGGACTTCATGCGACCATGCTCTTGTCCTTGTCGGTGAACAAACTGGGTGCCACATGTATTACATACAACAGGGGATGAACCATACTGGTAACCATTACCATGAGCTATACTCTCTGAAAGAGGCCCTTGCCAAGTGCAGCCGCTCTTGTGGTGCAGGCAATGAACTGTCACACGGCCTATAGCATTAGCCAATACCGGATTTGCCTCATGCACTGCCTTCGAATCTGTATCAGTAACCAAATACCCGTCATAAGGGCAGGCCCTAGTAGTACTCAGCACATAAGTTAGGCAAGGCTTGCAGTAAGGATGTGTACATTGGGTTTGCACAGCCTCATTAGGGTAAACACGTTGCCTACCAACTGGACAGAAATATTCTCCAGGGAGTGATTGTATATTTATGATACTCTCGTTGTCAAAACCCATGACCTCCCCGAGAAAGCAAACCAAATGTATTTTCACCTGTGAAGAAGCTGCCACAAAATATCAAGTGTGTTGCTTGTGCAGCAAAACATTTCAGCTGAAGCTTGCAAGGTGCGACAAAACCAACAGAGACCTTTATGCCTGCCAACTTGGTGACTCGTTGAAGCAACTCAAATGATTGCAAAGCAAATTGTGTTTCATGAATATTCTGATCTGAAACAGATCCGCCTCCATGAGGTCCTCTCCCATGGGTTACATCGTAGAACAAGCAAGGTCTCAGTAGGGAGTCTTTGTAAATAAATTTCATCAAGTCTGCTGGAAGCATTCTCACTGTCACACAGTCGATTTGGAGATACACACTCAGTGTATGTTCTGGATCTGAGAAATATTCTGCTACCTTCATCTCCCAAGACATTTTTTCCAACATTGCATAGATCTCCTGTGCCCGCGGGTGTGATCCGTCTCCTTGAAGGAGAATCCCGAATTTGAGGGTGTAATCGATGCCAAACAGATAACAACAAGGTTGGACCACCTGCTTGTTGGAGCGTACACCACGTCGCATACTCCGTCGACCATGGTCATCTGTTCCAGCCGAGCTTTCCCTCCTTGAACAAATCTACGCCTTTTGTTTTCAGGCGATCCGCGCAGGCTAAGCTCCTTTGAAAGTCCCCAAGGCGAGCGTAAGTCTCCATGGATTTGCATTCCCCGAGCAGCTCGTCAGGCAGGGTTTCCAAATCCAGGTCGAGCCCAACCCCGGCAGAAACGGCCTTCTGTTGCAGAGAAAGGACGTCAAAAAAGAGAGCAGAGTGATGAGAGACCAGAGCTCGGCCGCTTTCGCTGCAGAGCACAGGATGCGCAACTCCTTTCTGGTCGCAGGACATCCGGACAGCCATTACCACTGCGCTGGCATATTCTTCCAAGCTATAAGCCACCGACATGTCTGAAGATGCCGATTTGGTGCCATCGTAGTCGATACTGACAAACAAATACCCTGAAGGAGAACTCGAATTTGAGGATGCAGTCGAACTGAACAGATAACAACATAGTGGACAACCTGCTCGTTGGAAGCGCTCGACGGCTTACGCTACAAGCTGCAAGATTTTAAATGGCAACTGATCACGACTAGTCGCGTGCAACCAGAACACCAGGATCAACACCAACGGTTCCTTGAGCTCGCCCTGTAGCAGCTGTCGCACTCAGCTCTCTCTGGAGGCCGCTGGTTTTCTGAGATAAGTTTACCTCCGACCTCGTAGCCTGCCGAAACAGCTCAATCTTCCTCACGGCACTTTCTAGGAGGATTTCAGTTCAACGCTCCTCTGGATCGCTTTGCAAGATGATTTTGAGGATCCAAACCCTCTCATGCAACACCAGGGCGACAGACCTTCATTTCACCATTAATGCATCCACTGTTCAGAACACGCCAAGGAGGAGAAGGTCAAACTGAGGTGACAGGGAGAGAAAAAAAAAACGTCCAAGAAGGAAACGCGCCCACCACCCACCTGCACGCATTGAAGGAGAATCAAAAAAATAGATTATGGCAAAGAAAACGGGTCTCCATCCATTCCTCACGCAAGGACAGACAGGAAAATGCGGTAGCTTGATCTGATCGGTCAAGGTGGCAGGTAGAACAAAAAAAAGCTCCAATGTCCAGCGGGGCATTACAGGGCATGAACAAAACTCGAGTGTTTGTCCTTCAAGAACCAACCCTTAAAGAGCCACGTCACTCTTAAACACGGTGATTTGGCAAATTCCTATGTGGCATTCTAGAAATACAAAGCCCACTACACAACATTTATGGAGAGCCATACATTTATAGGCTTATTAAGGTTAGTTGTGTGGCATCACCGAGCCAAATGTGACTTCGCATTTTGAGTTATTTTTGTATCCTCATAAAATTATTCAGTTGATCTTTTACTTCATTTGTGTTTACCATATTGGTGGAGGAGGATATTTTTTTAACCCATCTTGTGTCTTATTTGAAGATATTTTAATGCATTACGACACTTTCAATTAATGTTAGCTATTGTCAATGTAAATTAGATGGCTTACATGTGTGCCTACAAATGTCTTGTTGTAGGGTATACCGGTTCACACATTTAATGATTTCTTGTTATAAAAACTAGCAAGCACATGTATGCGTTAAATGTACGATGGAAACGCTTCCCGAAGGGTCATTGAAGAATTCAAGCTGGAGGGAGAAAAACAATAGGAGAGGGGAAAGGGGCAAAAGAAGAATTGGTTTGAGGGTGTAGAAGTGCAAGGACGGGAAAGTAGAGTGGGGTAACAATACAAAATTCTACCCTCCTAAAATAACATGACATTATTAAATCAATCCTTTGAAGGAGAAAAGGTGTGTTGTGTGAGACGATGAGGGAACTATTTGCGGAGATATCTTAGAATGAAAGGACTCGTAGAACAATATTATTGAAGTGAAAATTTGTTTGCAATTTCACCCCTTACATTTATTGGGTAGTTAGAACACACGTAAATGTAAGGGAAAATTAAATGCACATTTCATGGGACATGTTAGAGAGAGGAAGATGTGGACTGAACCTAACATCCTATGATAGAGATTTCATGCACATTTTATATTAGGGTTTCCATAATCAACAATTGTGGTGGCATTCTCACTTAATGATCGTCAATTAAAAGGGATTGGTTATTTCTATTTTTGTGTGTCATTGAGGTTTCGATTGGGTAGTGGAAAAAAAAACCGCCTACGTGCTCTTTTGCACCTATTCCACGACTCGATTATTCCTCCCTAAAAATATTTGGTATATGTGCTTAAACTTATAGTTGTGATCTCGTTTAGACTATTCACGCGAGCTTAAAGGGTCAAAAATTTTGGGGAATTCCAATAGGTTTAAGGATCAAAACCCAATGTCATGTTTGCTTAATGTATCAATTTGTACTAGCCTCCTTTTAATTGTGAGCTCAAGTAATTACGAAATATTTTATGCAAAACAATCATCACAAATTGAGCCTGTCTGATGGCTAGTCTATTAGTGATATGTAGAAACTATATGTTGATTAAGGTTGAAAATGAAAGGTTTTTCATTAGACGATATTAAATTTGTTAGATATTTGACAAGGAAATGAATGGAAATGTGGAATAAAATAGGTGGGAAGTAGATACTTGTGGATTCAACACGATAAAAAAAAAAGCAAAATGTAAAATAACTTTTAATGGAAAGTTGAAACCCATATGTTGATTCCCAACACATAACAAAAAGAGATGACAGATAAGATTTGCAAAATATTTGATGGTCAATATTTGATAAAGAGTTGTAGGTAGTTTTAAGCTCAAGTAGTTTTGGGGAAGGAGATACACGAATGATCATCAATAATTGAGCCCACCCAACATATAATAATATGAGAGAAATTATATGCCGGTCATACATTGTATTTTTTATTTTATTGTTTTCATCTTCAAGGTCGTCAATTAAATAACATTTAATTTGGTCAATAAGAGGAACACGTGAATGGAAAATTGAAAATTAAATTATGTAGATTACATACTTGCATGCCCCGCGTGTATTCCATATCACAGTTTATTCCAACGTAAAGAATATATGGTATTTATGCTCCACTTTATAGTTTTGATCCCATTCGCACTAATCATGTGAGTGCGATTGGCATGTAGATTTTATCGACAATTAAGCTTTTCCAATTTTTATTTTAGGACATCACGTTTTTTGAAAGGAAATTTATTAATTTGATAAATAAGACGCAAACATTAATGGAATGTTGGAAATTAAAAGGTATGAATTAAATACTTGCATGTCCCGCACCCATTCCATAGATTAGATTGTTCTTACCCAAATAATATATGCTATTTATGCTCCATTTAAGCATTTCAATCTCACAAAGAGGACAAAATAAAATATAGGAAACTCTAAAGGGTTGATGTTTGAAACCCAACCGAATGCTTATGTCTTGTAGTGATTTATAGCCTCCTTACCGAGTTGTAAGATCAAGTAATTGTAGGAAAAGAGGTTGTGTGCAAAAAATACATCAATAATTGACGTCCTCAAGTGAAAGGATATATCGATGAAAGGTATATTTTGTAGAAATTAATCTGATCTAATACTGAAGAATCTATGAAATAACTACGGACAATAATTGAAATCAACAACTCTATATTGTATTTTATTATTCCATTACACTCCATTATATAGGAGATGTAAAATAACAATCCTTACAACAACATTTGTCTTCATGTACAACCATACACCCATATGGTTTGACCTCTCACTAATATAATAATAAAACAATACTAATTGTTTTATTATTCTAACTTACTAACTTACCACATACTAACCACATTTTACACTTACTATTTACATTTACATATTAAATGTACTTTCACTAATTTACCATAATAATAATTACACATGTAATTATTATTCACCCATACATAGAAATGGAGCACTAAGATATATTTCTAACATTCCCCCTTAGTGCGAACATGGGGAAAACACTGCCTTATACTTGCACCTACTCATGATCGATGATTTTACGGGATGATCATAATCTCGTAACTTTTTTCGTGATCTGGGTTTGATCATGGGCATCGACTTCCGTTTCTGCCACCTTGCCCCCATTGCTTTTCGTTGAACGTTTATTTGAGCTCCCTTTTTATCGTCAGGTGACTTTGACCTTATTGCGGAGTTATTTTGGAATAGTTTCTTCCCTTCTTTCGCTTTGTCTCGCCATCTCGTTCTGTCGTAAGTGCGCTTTTGTTTCCGAGGGTCATTTCTAACTTTCGTCTAGTGAGCTTATCATGCTTTTGATCGGTGAAATGCGTAATGAATTTTGTTGTTAAAAGTTCTAATAGAATATTAAAACCTTTTCAAGGCATTTGGGCATGTTAGTAGTCTTTTCCAGCCTTGGTTTACTTGGAAGGGGAGAGAGGTTGGGTGGTGGCGCCTTTGAAGGTGAGGACTGCGCGGTTTTAAATCTTTTTATTTGCTTGCACCTACCCTCCACTGCCACCTTGGCCGACCAGGTCCATTCGCAGGTCTTGATTGCAAGTGGATGACTTTAGTCTCCTCCCAACCACCCAACCTGCAGACTGTAATGGCTGTCACGTTTTTTACCTTGCGTGAGAGAGATGGGAGTCGGTGGAGGCCTGTTTTTCTTCACCTGGATCTCTTTTTGATCCTTTCATTCAATGCGTATGGGTGCAATCTGGTTTGACATGATGGCTAGTGAAGTAGGTGTGTGAGAGGCGTTTTCTTCTGGCCGTGGCCGAGAGAGGCCAAAAAATCTTTCTGTCATGGCGTTTTTCTTCCTGGATCCTCCCTGCGCGCGTGGTTTTAGATGGAGCTTCAAGCTAGTGAAGCAGGCGTGTTACCTCCACTTTCTTTGAGTGCTGCGAGGTGTGTTCTTGTCAGGGATCCGCAGCAGCGACTGCAATGACAACATTTGCTTGAGGTAGCGGGAAAGATAACGATCGATTCTATTCAAACTTACGGTCTATTTTGTTACGTGGTTTATTGGGTTAAAGAGAGGATTCGACCATGTTTAACTCTCCCTTCAGGAGCGCGTGGGATCAAAACGCGGGAAGGACGTTCGCTGTTCCAGTCGCAGGCTCTTCTTCTCCCTCTGTCGCTTCGTCTTCCCCGCGCTTTGTGATTATTGACACCCCATGGCATGTCACGGCTCCTCCTCATCGGATGGACGATACTGTTGCAGCCGTCAAAATACAGTCAGCTTTCGAGGGTATTCCGTTCGAGGACTAAATCCCTGGAGAGTCTCAAGTTTTCTGCGAGGGTCAGGTCGTGTAGGGAAGAAATGCGGCGGCAGGCATGTTGCAGTATAGTAGAAGCCTTTGTGAGCGCTTCCAGCAAGCAGGTTGTCCAACTATGTTGTATCTATTCAGTATCAAATGCATCCTCAGATTCGGGTTTCTCCTTCAAGATATTTTTTATCAAAATCGACTTTGTGACAGTGAGAGTGTTACCAGGAGACCGGATGAAGTTTATTGCTAAGATTCTCTATTGAGACCTTACTTGTTTTACGATGTAACTCATGGAAGAGGATCTCATAGAGGCGGATCTGTTTCATATCAGAATATTCATGAAGCAATTTCCTTGCTGCGTTTTCCTACCCTTTTCCCCCTTTGATTTGTGGCATTCTGTCACGTTTTGCACGCTGCGTGGATTCTCTCTCTCCTTGCATACGTTATTTTGAGGCGTATTCTTCTTCAAATTTCTATTGTCCTTGTTCCTTGTGCTTTGTTTCGATGTCTCTGTCCTTCTCTGGTGCCCCATCTTTAACGTAAATTTGGAAGGTTGTTTAGAGGGTTGTGCAGTCTGGCCGTGTCCCTTTCATTCAAGTATGTGTTGGACATTTTGTCATTAAAAACATTTTGTGCATACCGTAGTCTTGACAGCACCTGAGACCACCGTTCTTTCCATTCGACGTTTCTTATAAAATGGAGCTCTCTTGCCTGTGCTAAGCGTAGACGAGAATGGAGATTGTTGTTGTTGTTCGGGCGGTATCCATGAAACCTATTGAATCTGGAGAAAAAGGCAAGATATTTCTACACTTTTCTACTATTATTTTATTTAAAATTATTGTGAAATCGAACCACTTTTTCCTTGCATTGATTTGTCAGTTGGATGTCATGATGGGAGATTTCCCCTTCGGCTTGTTTCTTCTTGTTTTAGCTTTTATCGTTGTCGGTATGTTGGTCGAAAGGATGTGTGTGCCCTCTCCTCTGGGGTGTTATGTTTCTCTTACTCGAGTGATAGACCTTCGCTGTTTGTTTATGTATTAATTCTTCTCTGCGATTGAGTTGCGAGTTATTATGTTGATCAAAATAGTATTTTTGATATCATGGAAGTAGGTTCTGATAACTATGAAGCCCTCCCTAGCACCCAAGTTTGTCTTTTGACGTTTTTTTTGTTAGCTCCTTCGAAGTCCCTTTGATAACCTTTTGGCATCGAAAAAGAAAGGTTGTAGGATTAGTGTGAGCAATGCGTGGGCTAGCTGCTTGACTCTGTTTTGGTATTAAAACTGAGTAGAATGAAAAGGTTTTTGTGCAATGTGTTTTCCGTCTCGCGTGTTTAGACTCTTATATTATCTTTCATCTTGTTTCTAGGCTTTTAAGGCCATCCTCAAGAAGTACCTTGACCATCCCTATCAACTTGAACCATAACTAGCTTTTCGGATCAACTAAGCTCGAGGTTTCATTGTGCGAATCCAGTACCTCGTTGACACTAGAATAGTTTTGGTCTAATCCCCCTCTGTGAATTATTGTTGATGGCGCTCTTCTATTTTTCCTAACTTGCATTATTTCTCCTTTGTAATGTTAACGCTATTAATTAATATTGGTCGGTTTTTATGCACGTAATTACCTTAATATTTTGTGATGGAAATTTCCTTAAATGTGATCAATCTTCGGAAAAAAAAAAAAACTCATCTTTCATTTGATAGTCTTATGGATTCATAGCGGAAGGTTTTGTTTTGATAATGTCACTTAGAAATTATGTTTGTATCTATGTGTGACGGTTGACTGTGTTACCAAGGGTTGCCTTAAAATATGGTTGTTTTGGGAAATGGGTAATTTATTTTAAATTAACCAAACATTAGAATTGTTGTGGAGGTTTGCAAATCTTTAGTGTTATAAAATTTGTTGATGACATTATTGTATACTCTTGTTTGACGGAACTCCCTTCTTCTCTCGTGTGTTTGCTACTAGCCTGTAAGACATTGGCCCTTCTTGGATGATTGGAAAATCTCTTGGAGTTAATGGTCAAAACTAGTATACTTTGCCTTCACTTTGAAACTTATGTTGTGTGTATACTCTATTTGATTTCCGGTTTGAAACTCAATTATACATGGCTTTTTGTGTTAATTTTTGAAACCCGTGGTTTCCCTTTCTTGGGCCGATCAACTCTTGTTCTTTTAGAAATATATTATCTTAGCCTATGCGTCTGGTACCTTTGATAAATTTCTAGATGGTTGGTCTATATATCAAATCTCAATCTTGTAATTATTATTTAATTACTTACTTGATGGGAATTCTGTTTTTGCTAGATTGTTTATTTCTACTTATAGGGCCAAGGGCCATTCTCATACGATTGCTATACTTTCGTTGCTTTTACTCCTAACTGGAGTACAAGGTCTTCTCCTTCTTTGATTGGCATGATGGAGACTTTATTATAACTTGATGTGTTGATAATGTTTAGAGGTTTGACCCGATTCTTGTAATAAAGTGCTTCCTTTTTGTGGTATTGTTAGATAATAGTTATGGTGGTTTTGTGTAGCCTTATCTTGCTCGATTCTCATGAACCGACTCTTGTGGAAAAATTTTGCAGATGGATTTTGTAAGTAGATGAGGGATAGACTTGTAGATTTTTACATCAACCTCAATTGAGAAGTTCTTTTGCATGAATCCTTTTATATTGTTCAACTATGGATAACATCTAGTGGAAATTTTAGAAGAGGATCAATGTCTTAGTGTATTGTATCGTGGATTATGTCGTCTTAACTTTGGAACCTTGAATTGTCTGTCTATCTTGGAAAATATAAGAAAGTTGGATTACCGCTTGTTGAGTGACCTTAATGGATTATCGGTATTCTAAGAGTTGATATAACCTTTTTTTTGTGTTCGTAAATGAGTATTGTTAAACTTTATCCCTACGATTAAATGTTGAGTTACAATTTTTCTAAGACTTAGTAATAGTGTGTTATAAGTAAAATAAAATGGGTTGTTTAATACTTATAGAAGTTAAACTAAAATTTATATTGCAAATAAATTAGTGTAGAGGTGACCAACTTGAGAGCATGTAATTCCATAAGTGATCAAAGATGAAACTATCCTTTGTTAAGTAACATTATATAACTTGATATCCCTAGCTACACTAGTGAACACTATCCCTTTCATGGTGAAATTCTTAAACGAACTTAAGGGAAATCTATGGTTAGTTCTGGAAGATAATAAGATTTAATAAGCAGGAGAAAACAACTTGGAAACCACACAATCTATCTCTCAGCCATTGGAAGGTAAATTGTTTTATTTTATAAAACTCATTTAGTAAAGCCTAAGTAAAATCTTTATTAATTATGGCTAAGTTCTCAAGCTTCAATTAAATCTTGGTAATAACTAATGAGGTCTTAAAGATGATTTCAACTCAACCTTCTCCCTCTAACCTTTTTTCCAAGGTGCTTTGCCTTCCTTCTCTTAAGTATGTTGAAAGCGAATCCATATTGTAATAAGGGTATGAGCAAGTTCTAGTAGCGTAAGTGTAAATAGATGGCCTTGTGGAATTAAATTACCCCTTTCTCCAAATAAACGAATTAAGCAAATAAATGTCATAATAGAGAAGATTTAAAGATAATTACTCAGTGTCAAAGGGATAAACTTAGCTTGGCAAGTTGAACTGTACGAATCATATCTTGAGCCTCCTTGAAAACGTAAGCTAAGAATTGCAAGATGTCTTTTTAAATAAACAACCCTCAAGAATATCTCATTGTGGTTGGCCCTAAGCGTAAGTGTGTTACGTGGTTGGACTTCTATGTTGTCATGTCAAAAAAAAAAAAATGTATTATCCTTTTGGGTGTGAACGTTTCCGTGCTGACCTTGTGGTCATCCCCGTAACAAGTGGTTCCCAGAGTTGGTTGTAACTTTGTGACGACATGTTGTGTCATGTTATGTGTCGAAGCAAGTCAAAAAAATATCCTGTCTTTTACTGTGTTGTTCGTGTGTGAGATTTTTGGGTCGTTACAATACGCTTATTACGCTGAACCTCTCTTGAATCCTTTGCTGACATCAAGAAATGACTAATGGTTGTTTGTTTAGTAGGAAATGATAGGTTGTTGCACAAAACTATCGATAACATTATGTGCGGCCTAGATTTTTAATATCGACAGAGAGGCACTATCAATAGGTATTCTTTGCACCACCTTGAAGTTGGGAGATGACATTATTGTTGTTAAGGCATCATCTTTCTTCCTTGATGAGGGGAACACTTTCGCATGGAGATCCCATGCTCCTCTCCTTAACCGATCTAGGGGCCCAAGTACATCAAAAAGAGGGATTTTGTTTGTTGCAAGATGAAAATTGCTTAGTTTAAATTATATTTTTACAAATCATCAACGACATTATCGATAAGGATTACATTGTTGCCTTGAAGATAGGTACTGACATTTTTGTTGTGAAGGCATCATATTTGTTCCTTGACCAAGGGTACACTTTCACATGGAGATCCGAGGCTTTTCTCCTTCACCGATCTAGTGTCCTGTGTGCACAAAAAAAGAGGGAATTTGTTTGTTGTAGGGTGAAAAGTGCTTAGTCTGAATTGTATTATTAAAGTTTTGTTGTGGAAGATAGATTGCACGTTCTTTGTGGTTGGTTGTTGAATGTACCTTACCACTATGAGTTCTGATGACAAAATTTGAAAAAAAAATTTAATCGTTTATATATATATATATATATTGAATATATATATATACTAAGATATTATATATCATTTCCTTTCCATTTAGTTAGATTTGTAAATGTTGCTTATTTACTTTATAATTCAAAATTTATATGACATCATTAAAATCCCATTGTTAGTCATCTATTCTTTTCATATACCATCAGACATGCCATCGTTACAAATAATAGCAGAAAACAAAAACAATGAGAAAAAAATTTCCCAACAAATAGGACACGAAGCTTGTTCTCAATAAACTTCAACAAGACTCATCCAACCGATTTAGCTATTTAGGTATGGATTTAGTTGTTTCATTGGAATTGAATTTTGGGATTCATTGGAGTTGAATATTGAGATTTGTTTTAACATTTATTAACACATTTGAACTCTAATTTAAATTTGAATATTATGAATAGATTTCATATTTTTAGCAACTACTTATTCCACAACTATTATCTGTAAGACACAAACATTTAAACATAGACTAGTTAGCACATTAGATCTTAAATTAAGAAAACAAACAACCTCTTTCAACCTGCACATTACATGGTACGTTATGAAGGTTTTATTAGTTCAAATTCCTCTTTCGAATGACAAATAAAAGCCACCTTTCTCTCATTTTTCCAACTTCTTGAAGGACTTGAATATCAATGACTTTTTATGTGTCATATTTTCTTGTCTACTTGCTAGAGCTTGAAAATGAAAAGGGAATTTTTTTGGGCTTTTTTTGGAGCAACATCGATGTGGTTGACAACATGAAGAGGGACAAAGAACAATCACATATCCATGTGGTTGTGAGGTTAGCAGTGCCGATAATAATACATGCCGATAGGTGTTTGAGAATGATCAACAGATCATTAACTTTCTACAAGAAGAAGCTGAATTCTCAGCTATAAAATAGAAGCAGATTTAGAGCAGCGATGCACGGGAATCGGATAGTACAATTGCATACAAACAAGCTTCCCAAAGGCTTTCTTGTCACCGACATCTCTTTTCAATCTTAATGATCGATTCGAAAGGAGAAGGATAACATGTAGATCAAAGGACAAGATTCAAAGTCAATCCCAGTTGGAGAAGACAAAACATTTCAAATTGGCAAAGTGGCCACCACACAAGAAAGGTATGAATTCATACAACTTTGCCAAGAATTCCTTGATGTGTTTGTTTAGAGTTATGAGGACCTAAGAGGGTTCAATCCAAAACTAGAACAACACACACTTAAATGGATCCAAATTTGCTCAACTCATCAAGCGAAACAGAGACCAGGTTAACCCACATATAGAGCCTCTAATGAAGAAGGATTTGGACAATCTAATAGAGGCAAGCATCATATTTCCAATCAAACACTCAAGCTGGGTTGCGAATCTGGTCCCATTCAGGAAGAAAAATGGAGAAATTAGGTTGTGTGTTGACTTCAAGGATTTGAACAAAGCCTCCCTCAAAGACCACTACCCACTCCCTTCAATGGAGCATATCTTGCAAGTAGTGTCTGGGTCAGAAAGGTTCTCCCTCCTAGATGGCTACTCAGGGTACAACCAGATCATGGTGAAAGAAGATGATCAATTCAAAATAGCTTTCACTACCAAATGGGGCACCTATGCCTACAGGAAAATTCCATTTGGATTATCCAATGTCGAGCCACTTTTCAAAGGGCAATGGATATGGCATTCAAGGGGCTGATCAACAAAATAGTGTTGATCTATCTGGATGACATTACAGTGTTTTCCAAAAATGCAGCAGATCATCTCTTCCACCTAAGGCAGGTGTTCCAATGATGTAGGAGTTTTGGGGTGTCACTGAACCCCAAAAATGCATATTCTTGGCCCATGAAGGCAAGCTTCTAGGCCATATCGTATCAAAGGAAGGATTGGCAATGACCGGAAAGAGTTCAAGTAATAAGAGCATTGCCATTGCCAAGTCACAAGAAGGATCTTCAAAGCTTCTTGGGAAAAATCAATTTTGTCCGCAGGTTTGTTCCAAACTTTGTTGCCCTTGTTAAGCCAATAATGTTGATGCTGAAGAAGAGCTTAACATTCAGGTGGATAACTGAAGGAAAAGCAAGTTTTGAGGGTATCAAAGAAGCCATATCACAAGCTCCAACTCTTGCAGAACCCAAAATTTCCAAATATTTCATATTGTATGCCTTTGGTGGCGCGACACAATTTCGCAATCTCGGTGCAGCGGAACAAAGAAAGTACATAATAGCCAATTGCTTTTTTCAGCCAAAGTCTGGAAGACTATGAGGTGAGTTACTCCTTCATTGAGAAGCGGAGTTACTCGTGGTAATCGGGGATTGAAGAAGTTTAAGCATTTGGTTTCAAACAACAAAATCCAACTATTGGTCTCCCATGCGAGAGTTAAAGAATTCCTTCTCGTGAGGACTGAATGAGAAACGTGCAAGATGGATCACTCATGTCATGGAATATGAGATTGAGATCAAGGTCACCAAGCTGGTCTATAGGAAGGGGTTATGTGAGAAACTAGCCTTAAGTCAACAAGATGAAGCAGACAGTGAGAAGGAGGTTGTTTTTGTTCTATAAAATGATCAAGAAGAAGGGAGAGATGATGTACTGCTCCTTATTGGACCCAAGATATGGTGCACTTCCTTGAATTAGGCCTATGTTCTCATGGGATGAGTAAAGCAAAAAGAAGGCATTTCAGGCTATAGGCCATCCCATATGTTCTTATTGATTGTGTTCAAGAGGGACATCAATGACATTCTACTGAGATGCATTGAAACAGATCAGGTGGAGAGAGTGCTACAAGAATTCCATGTTAAGGCAACTGGAGGCCATTTTTCTCCAAGAGTGACATCACTCAAAATCATGAAAGCAGGATATTATTGGCCCAGAGAGTTTAGTGACTACTACACATGGATCAAAAGGTGCAAGAATTGTGCATTCTTCAAAGGCAAGGAAAGGCTAACAACACTTCCATTGCATCCAATCTTAGTCGACCAACCTTTCATGCAATGGGGATTGGAATTCATTGGAGTCATCAATCCAAACTCAAGCCAAGGTCACAAATGGATCCTGACAACGATAGATTATTTCACCAAATGGACTAAGGCAATGGCACTCAAGGAAGCAAATGAGTCTAGTATCCTGGATTTCTATGAAGGGATAGTGCCTGGATTTGGAGTACTAGCCACCGTCATATCGAATAATGCATTAGCATTCATACGTTCCAAGATCATAGGATGGGTCATCAAGAGTGGGACTTATTTGAGTACTTCATCAAACTATTACCCTCAAGGTAATGGCTAGGTGAGTCCACAAACAAGAACCTCGCTAAGATCACCAAGAACTCTTGATGAGAATCGAGAGGACCCGGCACACGAGCTTAAAACGACCTTATGGGCTGATAGAATAACACCCAAGAGATCTATAGGGAGCTCTCCATTCAAGATCGTCTATGGGAAAGAGGCAGTGTTGCATATATCACTTGAGTTAGGTCAGCATTGGAGCTTGTGAAGCAACTAGAGATGTCTTAATTTGGACCAATAGAGGCCAAGTATGCGGAGTCGATAGAATTAGAAGAAACCAAAGAGCATTCTCTCTAAGCAATAGAGAAGAATCAGGTTTCAACCAAGAAATGCTTTGAGAAGAAGACAAAGGCAAGGACCTTCCAGAAGGAGACTTGGATTTGAAATGGGATGTAGATCGAGCAAAACTAGAAAGACATTCCAAATTTGACGCCATCGGGGAGTGGCCCCTATATGATCACAAGATGCAAAAGTAGCAATGCTTTCCAATTGTCTACATTGGAGGGTGAAGAGTTGCAGATTCCAAGAAATGGGATCTATCTTAAGCATTCTACTACTAAAAGGAGAGTTCTCACCGTGTACATATTAGTTTAGGTTTCTCTTTCCTCTAAGTAACACACACACAACACAGTAAAAGACAGGATTTTTTTTTTTTTACTTGCTTCGACACAAAACACGACACAACATGTCGTCACAAAGTTACAACCAACTCTGGGAACCACTTGTTACGGGGATGACCACAAGGTTAGCACGGAAACGTTCACACCCAAAAGGATAATATACTTTTTCTTTATTTTTGACAGAATAACAAAGAAGCCCAACCACAAGACACTCTCACAGCTAGGGCAAGCCACAGTCAGAAATGATTGGTGGTTATTTATTTTGATAAGACACCCTTTAACTCATGACTTAAGTTTTCAGAAGGATTCAATATATGATTCGCACAAATCATCTTACCAACTGAGTTATGTTCTTATACACTGTAGAGTAGTTCACTTAAAGTCTTCTCCTTTATAACAATTATTTGATTTATATATTTATTTGATAAAGATGGTAATTTAATTCCACAGGGCCATCTATTCACACTTACGTTACTAGAACTCGTTCATGCCCTTACGACAACATCGGTTCACGTTCAACAAACTTAAGAGAAAATTACAAGGTACCCTGGATAAAGTTAAAGGAAGATGGTCAATTGAGTTCACCCTTAAGACATCATTAGTTCTTACTGAGGTTTAATTGAAGCTTGAGGTTTTATACGTAATTATTAGCGCTCTTACTTAGGCTTCACCGAAAGAGCTTATCAAGAGGAAGCTACTTACTTTTAAATAGGTTGAGAGATAAATTGAGTGGTTTCTAAATTTTCTTCTCTTACTTGTTAAATCTTATTAGAAACTAACCATTGTTTTCCTTTAAGCTTGTTTTAAGCGTTCACCAAAAGAGTAGTGTTTACTAGTTTAGCTAGGGATATCACGTGATATAATTTCACTTTGCAAGGATAGTCTCACTCTTGATTACTTAAGACATTGTTTGCTCTCAAGTGGATCTCCTCTACAACAGATTTATTTGAATAAAACTTTTAGGTAACTTCTGTAAGGAAAAGCCACCCCATTAAAACTTACATATAACCCATCAATACAAAGTCTTAGAAAGATTTAAATTAACACTTAATTCTCAAGATCAAAGTTTTACAATGCTTATGCCAGTGAAGAGATTGAATATTATTTCTCACTAAGAAGAGTTACCAGCCAAATTACAAAAAGGACAAAACTACTACTTCACGTAATTCTCCGAACAATTCCAGGCAAGAGGTCATATAAACTCTCTTTACAAGCAATGTTACACAATTTACAACACATTGGACATTTTTACAAGGAACTTCATAAATTGTACAGATGAACCTTTTACACTCTTTTCCTCTAGTCTACTCGCATAATCCATCTGCACAAATATTAACTAGAGTCAGTTCACTAGAACTGAGCATGTTAAGACTACCCATTGCAATAGTAAGCTAACATTTTATAATATCATGAAAGTAAAATTCTAAACTCAAGAATGGATCAAATCACAAACCACTAATCAATATGTTTCACAAGATGAAGAGATTTATACCAGCCAACAAGGAGGAATCCCAATATTCAAGTGAGAGAGATATTCCAAAGATAATCAAGGTGAGACCTTATTGGTGAAGACAACAAGGCTAAGAGTATTGAGATTTCAGTCATGTAATCCTATGGATTACGTGATTGAAATCTAACACCCAAACATCATTCTATTATTATTAACCAAAAGGATAAAGATCAGTCAAATGACTTAACATATTCAAAATTGCTTGTTAACAAGACTGCATTAACGCACATCCATGTTTTAGGAAGAATATAGGCCCCAACCATATATGAACACAAATCAGTCAAAGATTAAAGTTAACTTCACTCAATCAATAAACCAACATACATATAATACTCACAACACAAAAACTGAATCTGAAGATTCAAAATACCAAGTAATTCTCACCGAACCTAATTATTTTTCTTCAAGAAGTTAAATAAATTAGATTCTATCCAACTAAATTACATTCAACAACTATAGTTGGATTACACAAGCAAGGATCAAGAAGAAGTCTTTTCACCAAAGGTTGTTATTATCTTACATCACATAATCAGTAATAAACCCGTAATCCACCACTCGTATGATCATTGTAAGAGTTAAGGACTTAGCTCACTAAAATATGTAACTGAGTCGATTCCTACCTTTTCCATTTTCATACAAGTCTAACCCAATTCGAAGAAAGGTAACCATTCTATTTTCATACATGCCTCAGTCAACACTTACTCAGAAAGTCCCTACCTGAATTATTGAAGGTTTGCTAAGCTACATAATGGATTTAATAGAACCCATTTCATTCGATACTTGAATTTAAACAAGCAAGGGATAGTCTGTTGAAAATATAAGTGAATCGACACAAGATCCTCTACCGTGACCCAACTCGAGTCACCAATCACAAGGTTTACAGTCAGCGAAGGAGGAATACAAGCAAAATACTCTTCCTACGAACTAAGCCTTCTCTTCCATCTCTAAAACAACATATGAATAGCTTGGGCATACCCATCTATTTCACGACTGTCTACTCGACCTATCCTCATAGTCGCTCCAAAGAAAACATCTGCTACTACAGAGTTCGATTGAACTCTTTTATCTTATGATACAGTGACTCACGTCACAGGATCTGTATTGAGCAGTCAATATTCCACTCACGTAGGCCTCTAAGAAAACATCATGCTCACTATGCGAGGTCTACACACAGATTCAGCCCAAGAAAAGCTTTTACCAAGACAAAAACAAACATTTAGCCTAAAACTGGCCATGAGTCGACAAATCTACAAATATCCACTAATGTTATTCATGGCTCAAGTTTATATCTGCTACTGCTGGTTTAGAAATCGAACTCAACGGCCATTGTTCACTATTGTCTCTAAATGTCACCCGAATTTTAAGAATTAAGCAGAAAGCACCCAGGTTAAAGATCTAACACCCACAGTATAAAACTTCAACCATTATTTTGCTATCACATGACAGTTACTCTTTTATTTCGAAAAGAAAAACGAGGCAGAAAGGAATGTATACATGCTGTCACAGTTGCTATCAGGGTATGAAAAACAAACAACTCCCAACAGTCCTTCCTTTCCTTCAATCAGGGTCGATTCACAAGGAAAAAGCAGAAGCCCATTCTAAATGCCATAACAGATAAAAAAAATAGAATGACATTCAATTCATGACATAATAAAAGGGTAGCAGAAGATTGCAAGGGCAAGTTTAACATGCCTGGTTTAAAACGCCATCTCCAATATGCATATGATTGTTTCAATGCAGCTGCTTGCCCTTAACCCAAAGTGCTCTGCGAGCTCGTGCTAGCGCCACATTCACGCGGTGAAAAACAGCTACAAAGCCAACCCCATGATTTGAAGCTCGACACAAGACATAATGATTACATCACGCTCCTGGCTCTGAAAGGCATCTACCGTAAAGATAAATAAACCTTTTTCTTCATCAGATTGGGGACAACATCAAACTCTCGGTGCAAACATTATAGCTGTAGCTTGTAAGGTGTGATAATTCCAACAAAAAACTTTATGCCTGCCAACTTGGTGACTCGTTGAAGAAGCTCATATAATAGCAAAGAGCAATTGTGTTTCATGAATATTCTGATATGAAACAGATCGGCCTCTATGAGGTTCTCTTCCATGAGTTACATCATACAACAAGTAAGATCTCAATAGAGAATCTTTGTAAATAAATTTCATCAGGTCTCTGGTAACACCCTCACTGTCACAAATCGATTTTGATAATAAAACTCAAGCAGCATGCTCTGATCTCGAAAAATATCCTGCTACCTTCATCTCCCAAGACATTTTCTCCAACATTGCATAGATCTCCTGTGCCCGTGGGTGTGATCTGTCACCTTGAAGGAGAATCCCGAATTTGAGGATGTAGTCGATGCTGAACAGATAACAACAAAGTTGGACAACCTGCTTGTTGGAGGCGCTCACGAAGGCTTCCACTATACTGTAATGTGCCTGCAGCCTGGCTGGAAGTGACTTTCCAAAATGAAAAGGCAAGACAGCTCAACTAAAACTTTATCTCGTTCTTCTACTACACTTGCAAGATTTTTTGCAACAACTCGATCACGACTCAGTCAGGTCGCGTGCAACCAAACATCGTGATCAACACCAACGGCTCCTTGGGATCACCTTGCATGGCAAATCGCACTTAACTCTCTCTGAGGCCACCGATTTTCTAAGATAAGTTTACTTCTCTACCTCAGTAGCTGCCGCATATAGCCAAATACTTCCTCACGGCACTTTCCTAGAGAATTTCAGTTCTCACGCTACGCTCCAAAAAGCACTTCATGCAAGAGAGAACCCACACCACCCTCGAACTCCGGGCACTGATAGACCTTCATTTCACCATCAATGAATCCACTATCCAGAACACGCTGTAGCAATTCATCTCAAATCCCAACAAAAACACTCCTCCCTGCTCACGCGGCTAGAACAGGTCAAGGAGAGCAGGTAGCACAGGACGCAAGATATTTGCAAATCAAAGGAATTAAAGAAGGTGGGGCGGCTGGCAGAGGTAAGGCCAGTGGGAGATGGCCACGTACCAGGTCTAGATGGCAGGAAGGGGGGGTGAGGGACAGTAGGGCCTTAGGCACAAGTAGATAGAATTTTGACTTTAAAACCACGTCCCCTCCAACCTGCGCCACACACCTACCCCCCCATCATTCCACGCAACCCCTCCATTCCTTTATCTGTTTATTTTCAGTACCCATTGATCATTATATTCCAAACCTTAATCAAAATAGAAATTAAGCCATCGGTATAAATCTGTGTTTATTGCATTCAAATCCTACGATTTGTAAAATTATAAGCTACTTGCTTTCACGATGTAAGACCAAGCTAAAGGTTACAATATAATTCTCAACATAACCTAATTGAAAAACACACTAAGTTAAGAGGCTTGCACGGCTTAAGGTCTCATCTATTTCCCAAAACCAAAACATATCAGTTAAAAGCCACACACTCGAATCTAAGGATTCGATTTACTAGTGTATAAATACATATATCGTTCTACACCCATGTCTTCTGGGTATTTTATTTTTAAAATATAATCCCATGTAAATGAAATACGCAACAACAGATACTTAAAAAGGAGTGTATATAATCCAAATTTACCAGAGTCACCAAACATCTCCAATAGTAACTCAGTAACAAGTTTATACATTGGGCTAAAGCAAGTCGAAAAACCTCAGTCTTTTAATTCTCTCTGCAACTAACAAAGGGTTCTATCCCAACTCATAAACAAAAAAGTTACGAACCCCAAGCGATAATAAACCAAACGTCCGAACTCATCAACCCTTGTCGATGGGTTAAAGTCCTCGCTCGACAACGAATAGGAGCAGGATGATGGAAATGGCTTCAAGGAAAGTTACTAGCCCAGCAATAAAACACGTCTGTGATCAATTTTAGATCCTTTCTTGTCTCTTTTGCTTTCATCTGGTCTCCCATTATATATCTGGCTATTTGTGCTTGTTTATTGTATGCATTTTTTTGGTTTGTGTCTATTAGCAAAATAAGTGTTCATCATTCCTTTGGTGCATCACCTCGTATTTTAGTTTTGTTTTAATTTATGTATTCCTTTTATCCCTGTCTCCTTGGTAAAGTTTAGATTAGGATTAAGAACATATCCTCTGCAATTTTCTATGTATGCACCTAAACAGAGGAATAAGGAACCAACCTTCAATCTGGAGAGCTTTCCCATTTTGCAAGGTCCCACACCTTGGGGAAAGTTCAATGTTACGTAATCACACCAAATGACTTTACCTTAGATAATCAGACCTGTAGAACTCATTTAGGGGTGCTGTGATTTCACGTTAACACATCTATCAATGCATTATGGAGAAGGGCCCCTTTTATTTTCAGTTGTTTGAGTTACAAGAGCCTTGACAGCTCTACCTACGAAATGTGGAAGCATTCGTAAGGCATGTGAACTGTTCACCAAAATGCCTAAAAGAAAATATGGGTTCCTAGATTTGTCCAAGGGTGCGAAAATTGAGTTTCACATCTTTCAACCGAGGCACCCAAACACAACACATAAGATTCATTTACCAACGGTGCCTGATTCTAAGGCATTTTGTAACAACTTATTTTGTGCAATCCTAAAATCAAACATTTCATGAGACCATTCTTCAACATGTAGAATCAATTCAATCCCCACATGCTGCGACCATCCATACTACACGCTAAATTTACCATGTTGAATTGGGTTTCTATGTAATTAAAGTATTTGAATTTACAAGGAGAGATGACAGTCCGATGCCCTCTAGGGTACCCACGTGCCTTGGCAGGAGGTCCTTACTCCTTGTCGGGAAAACCATGTGACTTCACATGGCCATATTACTCTATTCACAAACATTTCCCTCATATACGTATTCACCTTTTATTAATCCTTTTTATTTAAATTCCATTTTATTAGTTCTCAAAGGTGGCACTACAGAAAGATAAAGAGAAAGAAGAAGAAGAACAAAAGATGAAGGTTGAAAAAAGAGAAGAAGGAGAAGGAGGAAAAAGAAAGGAAGGCAAAACAAGAGAAATAAAAGATAAATAAAGAACATGACAAGAAAGAAAAAGATAAGAAGGAAAAAGAAGAAAAGGAAAAAGAGATAAAGTGAGAAAGAAATAGAAATAGAACAAGAGAAGAAAGAAAAAGAGGCATAAGAGAAGAAGAAAATGAATAACTAAAGAAACAAGGAGAACAAAAGAACACGGTACCATACACACCACCACGTAAACATCTACAAGTATGATACCCACACAAGCATCAAAGGCTTCATTAACAAAAATCAAGTTGACATTAAGACAAAAAAAGACCAATCAATACAATTGTAGCAAGGGATAGTAGAACAAACCACAAGGGCTATAAGGTGCACTTAGACAAACTCTCCCCCTCGTAGAAGACATCATGCGGTCAAATATTGGAACAGAGTGCTAAACAAGACTGGATGCAATGGTGTGTGACATTTTAAAAGAAGGAAAAGTCAATCTTGAAGTAGAAAAGAAGAAAATATGTGAAAGTGTTGTGGAAGAGTATAAACAACACATTCATAAACCACAACGTTTGGAGAATCAGAAAAGAAGGAATGGAATGCAAGATGCAATGACTAAGTTGGAGACAAAGTTACAAAATGTCGTGACCTATTATACTTATACAATCGGATGGCCTAGTGAAACTTAATAAGAAAAAGTAGATCTAGAAAATTTGGAACAACATATTCGTAGCATCAATAACATATCATATCAACCAGACAAAGATGGAGCCCAAAGACAGAAGATTTTTGAGTTGAAAAAGAGTTATCAAACAAAGCAAAGGGCGTGGTATGAAAATATAATGGATATGCAATAATGTAGCACACCATCGGATAGATCCATTATTAGAATGCAACAAGGGCTCAAAACCACTCAAAATAGATGGGGTTAAGTGCAAGAAAAGTCAGCACCACCTGACATTATTCAATTGATCCAAGAAAACTCACAACTACAAGAGTGGACAAAGAAGATAGACACACACATAGAGTTGTGTTATTCTTGTAAGAAGAACATTACACCCCAAATTACTAAGTACATCACACAACCCCACCATAACGAGGAGTAAGAGGCGGGGTGTCCCACAAACCCGTCGAGCAAGTCGGGCAAAGGAACTCTTCCTTACGCTAGACGTTTAAGTTTTGGGGGGTTGATGCCTTTACCCTCCCAAGTTGGCATCCGATAAGTCCAATCCGATAAGTCGAGAGAGGGAAACTTTCCCTACGCCGCACGCGTCTAAGTTATGGGGGTTGATGTCTATATAGCATTTTGGAGAAAAATTTGACAAAAAGAATAGTTCTTCATCGGTTCTTGTATCAAGGACAAGATAAGGTTTAAGTCGGGGATGATGTTGATAGGGTTTTTCATCACATTTTGAGATCGGCTGCGGAGTTAAGTAAATAACCGCCGAAGCCGGGAAGAATCAGGAAGATTGGAATAAGTCGTGGGTAACATGAGAAAAATCGTAATACATTGACAAAGTTGTGGTACACTATAAAAAGCCACGGAACTCGAACAACCACGATACAATTTTAAAGAAGCCGTGAGATACTTTAGGAAGCCCTGAAGCCGACAAAAGAGCCACGAGATAAATACAAGTGAAGACAAGATGCGAGATGAGGCAGAAACCATGCATAGGCGTTAATAAAAAGAAGTGACTCTTGGGATATTTTACGTTTTACATATTTATTGTAATTAATCCATTGTATATGTGTGCATCACATGAAATAGAGAGTGAGTGCCATATGGGATGTAACGCCAAAAATACAATACACATAATCTGAGATAATTTTTTTTTGGCTTACATTGTTTGATATAAACATCACATAAAATCACTTAGGATAATTTACAACACATGAGACGCGTTTTCGTAACCATGGACCCACAAATATAACATAAAACACATGATGCACATCAAAGCCACATTTCCTAATAATTAACATTTAATTTCCAAATGCAAGAAATGATGAAAGTGGAATTTAGTACAAGAGAAAAGGAAAATCCATACCTTTTTCCCGATGCTTGCTAGAGAAATCAGCTAGGCAATTTTTGCCATGGCGCTTGACCAGGGAAGAGAGTTTGGTTGAAAGTTTATGATTCCTTTTCCACGAATCCATTTTGCGCATATCCAACAAGCATGGCCTTCCATGAAGCCATTTTAATTAGTGTATTTGTGAGTGATACCGCTACATTCCAAAACTTAGCATCACTTACAGACATTGAATCATTCGAGTAGATGTCTTTGTATTGGTATCCCATCCCTGAGTTACCTGTATAACAATCAATGAGTGCATCTGCCAAATTTCTATGCTTTGTGTCCAACAATCCAAAGCACAACATGGAAACCATGCCTCGTGGTACATGAGGAACATAAATTATCCTAAAACATCCAAAATGCATGTATTTGTATTTTCCACTTTTTTTTCATTTTTTTGTCATTTCACTTTTAGTAAATAGAGGGAAACGAGACAACTAGACACCATTTTCTTTTAAACAAAACAGAATTGTCATATCTTGCAGGAGTACCAGTATGCCAAGCCCCATTACTTATGTCCACGCCTTGCTCCAAGACTCTAATTTTTCCATAGGCTCGGAGGGTGCTAGAAAAGTTGGAGTTGCCTTTATTTCTCCCCCAACATGTTTCCCAACAAAACCATTTTGTCAATATCCTGCAATCATGATGTTCCATGAGACAATATATGGTTGAGGCATTTTTTTTATCCATAGTCCACATGCCTTGTAAATGCTCCCATGTCTGCATACATGTCAACTAGGGCACTTGCAACAACATTTGACAAAAACCCCTTTTCCATTTTGCGAGTAATGGATACCCACGCCTTGTTCCAAGGCTCTTACTTAACACAAGCGGGGATTATGTTGGAAAAAGGACACACATGGGGGGTGTTTCACGCAGAGGAAGAGTGACAAAGACAATCTTGCAAAGACATACGTGGTGTAGGAGGAAAAAGGCATTTTCTCTACCTTGAACAAAACAATAGCTACTTGAAATAAAATAAAAAGATCAGGAAAAATGAACTGAGTACCCATCGTTGGTCCTAAGAATGATGTTGCAAAGGTTATAGTGCCCATGCTTACAAGTGCCTGACCTTGAAAGAATTCAAATCAATAAATCTAGATCGACCTTCTACGCCTCTGCATCTGACAAAAAAACTAGCAATAAGAACATATCCTCTCGGATACATCAAACCAACTTCGAAGAAAGATACAAATTTAGACTAATCATTTTGTGTATAGTAAAAGAGGAGAGATTAGGTTTAGATTTAGTTTTGTGTGCGGGACTACTTTAACCCATGATCCGATTGAAGGATGGCTATTTGTGATGACTCCACTTTTACACTCGTTCTGACTCTAATAACATCTAAATATATAATGTTAGCTTGGGTTTTAACGACGGTTAATGCCTCTCTCGAATCCAAAATAAAGTGTTTGAAGTATTCTACAGGAATATGCGAGATCCGAATGGCGTCCCAGATGTGTCTCTCTCCATCACACTCAGAGCCCCAAAATCTTGACTTCCCTCACCAACACATGACTGTCGAATCACATCTGATTAAATTATTTTAATATTTCTCCAGTCATTGACAATTGATTTTGAGGGGCATTACATGGGAGATATTGAATTGTAAGAGATAAGAAGATGGTACATTGAATAGAGAAAGATCTGAATATGTAATTGACACTAAAGTAATGAGTATTGAAATTTGAATAAGAATTGATGTTTTGGAGCAAAGTTTGTTATGCATGTTTACATTCTTTCTGTTCACAAGTTAGAGTAGTTTACTTTTCTCGCGTACATCACTAACAATAGGTCGAACTTCCTAAATCTCACATTCTTATCGAGGTTAGTGACTATTAAAACAAATTCTCCCATTTCTTTTTGCAATGTTTCTCCTTTATTCCTTACTATCGATACATGTGTTGCCTTTGCCTTGCAGTAGAATTGTTAACCCACACACATGAATATAAAAAACATGTAGAGCACACTCAAAGAACTATAGAATGCTTATCTATATGAGTGTTCTTTAAATCGTGTGAATTGGTCGGGTAGAAGATTGAGGGTACGCTCATCTCCATCTATTTAAAAGTGCCATATACATGGACAATGTTTAAATTCAACAATCACTTATACCTCTCAAACAATTTTTAATGACAAAGAATACTCAAAAATACTCATCAAATTTTGAAAAAGAATATTACTAGCATGCACGCGAAATGCGATGTAAACATTGAAAGGGGAGCTCGGCGAAGGAGTGGATAGTTGTTCCTTGAAGGAGGGGGAGAAAAGACATATTTATAGGAGAGGATATGTTTTTGTTAGACACAAATAGGGTGACAAAGTGCAATAGGAAACAGGAAAAGATTACACAGTCAAATTTCCAAGAAGTTGAAAGAGTTAACTTTGACTTGGGAAGTAAAGCAACATAATATTACATCGTTTATAATTGGCAAGAGAATTATTATGGAAGAAAAGTGTTGCAGATGGCATTCTTTGCCAAAATTGTAGCATTTCTACATGCTTTGTAAAAAAACTACACAATGAAGCTTGTCAAATTGACATTTCAAAAAGAGGAAAATATTATCCACTGAAAAGCATGAATTATGAAAGATTAACTAATGAAAGACATAATCTATTAAGGATATGAGGTTACTTCTTTTTCGAAAGAAACATGGAGTAAGTTGAAGCAAACATCGAGGCTATTCTAATTTTATGATAATGCCAAACCGAACGCTAACCCTTCGACATCATGATTGCACAAGATTGGACTTTATAATGACAAATTTTGCAAATATATTTTTGAGGATGATGCATTTGTCAAATGTTTATGGTCAAAGCAATATAAGTTAGTCTATCATTCAGGAAAGAAATCCATTATCACCAAACTTCAAAGGAAGAGAATGAAAAAAATTAATAGGTAAAGCTACCAAGGCCTTGGCAATTTTTTTTGTATTTTAAAGAAAATGAGGAATCCATACTAGTAAAAGACTATGGGGCAACATCTAACAGAGGCACTAGTTATCCATGTATATTATTATGGAAAACAGTATAAGGTGGGATTGGAGAGAAGGAAGGCCTCCATCTTCTTAAAGAGGGCTGTGCTTTGGGCTTTCATCTGCTCCACTTGTCTTTGGTCGTGAGGAAGAGCAGGGTGCGTCTCGTACTCGCACGAATGCGTTACAACACATCCGCCCTCTGCTTTGCGCATGATTTTCAGCTGAAACTGTGCAGAAACCAATTTGTTCACCAACTCTCCCCCCTTGACGTGGCTGAAACGGTATACGAAATTGTCCTCGTCGAGCTCGTCCACCCGCTCCCTCACGTAGCTCGAGCCCGGCCTGTTGGCTGTATTGTCAATTTCACGTCAAACACAGAGAATTATTGTATATAATTTGAGGTAACTATTCCAAGCATTAACAGATTATTAATATGAGATACCGGTGGTACTGAAATTGATTTGCTTGATGCTGCCAACACCTCCGTCTCCGTGCAGGAATGTGACGCCTGAACATATCTCTGGTAGCTGCTTAGCCAACAGATTATGGCCGTCCACCACCAATGCATTCCACAGTCTCTTCGCCTCCACGGAAGACTCTATTTGCACTGTTACACGTTCTGTAACCATCTTTATAAATTTCCTTCCTATTCTTTTTCTGTGAGGAAAGAACAGGAATATGGATTTTATTTATACAACGGTAACAAAGGTTATTGATAAGAGGGAGCAGTGAAGGCAGTGTCTGACGGGACAGTGTAGGAGGTGGGAAGTGGTGCCTTCTTACACACATATGAGGACACAACAGTAATGGAGCCCGAATGTTGCGGAGCAGCACATCTGGATAGAGGCATGGGAGAGGAATAAGCTCGGGGTTACAAGGGAGAAAAATGGCCGTTGGAGGGACACATTGCAAAAGCCATGGAAACATGTTTCCTGGTTGGTAGTCTATATTGTGCATTTGCACTTATTTTTATCTGTATACAAATGCAACAACTGTAAGGAAACCTAAAAAATCCCATTTGCACTCACTTGTTATCTAACTTGCATTCTAGTGATCCCTTTCTGGATAGCAAGTAAACCTAAAAACCTTTCTGGAGCACCAGATCCTCTACCAAAATTTTCAGCTCCAATCGCAAGCTTTTACCACACAATGCAGTGTATGGTTCAGTTGTTGAAAAAAAACTCTGCTACAATAGCTTAAGAAGGGAAGACTTGCTAGAGAGAAAAAGATGTGTTGGAATTACATGGGGATGAGATCTCCCCAAACAAACTCTGCACCCATCATCACGCTTGCAAACGCTACATCCTTCCCCTACGCAAGAAACATTGGCTTCCTTAACTTTCACAATGTCCAGTCGAGTAAACAATTTACTGTTGTAAGGTTACCACATGGAAAACAAGAACAAATATTAACAACAGCTCCTTGGCGTCTTCAACCATCCTTCTTCCCCTGCGCAAGCAACAATGCCTTCATTGCAAACTGGTAAGGATTTGCCCCCCTGCACAAGTAAGAACGCTTTCATTGCAATCTCATACGGATTTGCCCACTGTAACCTTTGTTGCATCATTCCCGCAGTAGTCGAGTCAAATATGAAAAGGAATAAAACATTAAAAAAAAAAAGATGTTTTAATACCGAGCCTTTGATCACGACGTTGATACGGAAACCAAATCAGAATGCTCTTAAGCCTGGGATGTGTCAGAGCCATTTTAAATCGACGACTACGCATTAATCGTATTCAACGTCTTTGTCCTTCGCGCATTCTCAACTGTCGATCTCCCTGTCATGTGTCAGAGCCCTCTCGGCTTCGACCCAGCTGAAGAACGCCTTTAAAATTAAATACATATGTATATTTTATAAATTTAAAACAAGTAAACGGCTCCCAAATTTACACCACGTGCTTAAGCTATTAAAAGGATAACCATGAATAAACACGTCTCAAAAGCTTTTATCCAGGTGTTGTGTTGTTTTAACGGGCAAAAATGAACGGTAGGAAAGTTACTGCGGAACCTTCTGGAAAAAGTTGTGGACAGCTGGAAAGCATGTGTCAGTGGGAAGAGCCGTTGATACGTGTGAGCTATAAAAAAATTTCATTTCTAGTGCTTGTGAGTTCGTTGATGTGTTGAAAGGTCTCTGTTCTGCGAAGTATGGCGATTTTCGTCTGATTTTTTGTGTGTTGTGCGTCTTTTTGAGTCTTTGTTGGTTTTGTTTTGTGTTTGTTGCATCAATGTCTGTTGTTTTTCTTCGTTGTCGTTTGTTAATGTATTGTAAGGTCTTTGTTCCGCCATGTATTGTAAGGTCTCTGTTCCGCCATGTATGGGGATCTGAGTCTCGTTTTTTTCTGTGTTGTGCGTCTGATTTTGTGTCTTTGTTGTGTTGATGTCTGTGTTGTTGTGTGTCTGTTGTTGTTGTTTCATGGATGAAAAATACCGCTGGAGCGCCCAACATGACCAGTTCATACCAGGGTTTTCTCTGTCATTTCGCAAGGTATGTCTGATCTTAATCGATTTACTGTCATTATTAGCTTAAGTTTAATTGCTTGTAGTTTGTTTTCTCCTTGGTAGTGCAGGGTACCATTGACATTAGCCTTTTATTGCTAATTTACACTCGCTTTGGTCTAAAAAATATTACATAAACTTAGCTAATACAAATCATGATGAAGATGCGAGGCACTGATTAAAATCTGGGACATGTTCCAGGTATTTGATACGGAATATCTTTTGGTTTTTTTTTTTTGTTTTGTATTTATTTTTAAAGAGTTATTTGTGTCCTACTAATATAAGTTTTTCATCTTTAAAGAGATTCATATATAATATGTATTTGGTTTTTACAGCAGGGTGTTTTGTTAGAATGTTGTTTACAGACTCTTGTTTATTTGATAAATTTTTTTAATCACGTCTGTTGTGGTTAATGGGTTGCATGAATATTGAGCAGGATTCACATTTTGAATTGTGTTAATATTTTCCTCTGTTTTGAGATACGTGAGTCTGTTCTTCCTTAGCAGATGGATTCACTATTTGCAAGGACATCTTTAAGCAGTTTCCTTGTTTGAGACGGTGATTTATGGTTGGTTTTTTCATATCTGCTGCTTTATGTGTGACAACAATTAATGTGGTTACTATTTGAAGCATTAATCTGGTTACTTTCGGGATCATTATGTGGTGATTAGTACTTCCATTAGGAACTAGCAATAAGTGATGTGTCTCTGACTAGCAATAAGTGAACAGGTTTTTTTACCCTTATGTTCTGAATTTGAATATAAAATAGATCTTACCCGGGCTCCAATTTCTCTGCGTTATATTTTTGGTCTGATTTTGATGGTCTCCATTTTCTTATTGGTTTTTGGTCCGATTTGTGTCTGTTTTGCCCGTTTGATATCTGTGTTGTTTTTGTCGTCGTCTGTTGGGTAGATTTTGAAGCCGTCGCTGAACCGCCGAATATGACCATTAAAATTGATTCTAATTGATTAGGCCAGTTTGCCTTTTATCTATTTTATATCGATTTTAAATTCTAATTTAGTAATCGGAAGGGCTAATTTAATCGTTTATGATTTATTTAAGGTCTGTGCAGGATTAATGGCATGCCGAAGGGTTTGTTCAGTGATTTTTTCTGAGAGTGAAGTGGGCCGAAGTCCTGTACAGGTGTCACGTATACTGGCATTTCGCGCAAGGGTTGAATTGTTAAAAATTGTTTTCTGCATGTTTTAGATAGGTTACAGTTTTTGTGTGCTTGGAATTAATACACAGACGCCTGAGTTATTTAATTTCTATTAGGCTATGGTTTCCCCAGACTGTCGCCTGTTTATTAGAATGTGATGTATATTACAGTTTATGAAACTTCTTTTAGTGTATAAAATAAATCAAGTCTTATCTCTGTTCTATTTGTTTTTAAACTTTTGATAGAGTTCCCCTTAGCGTTGTGCTTCGACAGACGGCCATGCCTATTCAAAGCAAATATTTATGTTATAAATTATCTTACACGAGTTACTGTAAAAAAACATCTTTTCGCTGGACCCTGCATTTTTTACGAAACATAAATTTGAGATATATGTTTTCTGATACAGTTACTGTGTCCTGTTGATACAAGTAGCAACTCGATAGAAATTAACATATAGATTTCTTTGAATCTGATAAGGGCATAGATTCTCATGTATTTGCTTAACTTAATGAAATAATAGATTATAAGGTTCAGTGATATCTCTGATAGCAAATGGTGAATCCTTGGCGCTATGGGAGATGGTATAGGTATTATATATGTTAGCATTTTGTGCAGGTTTAATGGTTATAAGTAAAATATTTAAAAATGTATCATCGTCTTTTGATACCGAAGTTTTACTGTGTGTTAAAAATGAGTACATTGGCTTTAATTTGGCAGACTGCAGCGCATTTTGTTTGGTTGTGATTGCCAAAATTTTATCTAACTTGGCTGACTTTTGTTTAGGCGATTCATTAGTCATGGACTTTTAATTGAATGGTTATATTGTGTTAGAATTTGACTTTAAACTAAATATTACAATGATTTAGTTAATAATTAGCAAGGTACAGACTGTTTTATGTAATCTTGTCTGATCTTATGGCCATTCTTTGTAACAGATGTATTATAGGGGGTTCTACTAGGTTTGGTTCTGATTTTTTAACTAAAACATTATTCCTTTTCCGTTGCTTTATGTGTTGCAATTGAAGTTAGAAGGGCTATTGGCATGGTATCAATACAATTGGGAAACCTGAATCGACCAAATATTTCATTTGAAATCCTGTGAGTTGCTCTTTCTTTAGTTTTGTTTAAGGACAAGACAGTCTAATTTTCCATTTCCAGTTTTTTGTACTTCTCAAACGAATGCATAGGGGTCATCTGTTATGAGTTGTCTTTTTTTCATTTTACGGTTTCAAATTATATATATGCAAGGAATTTACTCTTATCAGGGTTCAAGTTTGATAATCATGTTTGATTGTTCTCATTTATGCGGCCTTTATTCGAGTATATATTGTTTGCTTTAGGTTGGGTTTTGTTTGTTTGAATTACCGTATTGGCTATAATAATATTGGCATGCTTTAAATCCAATAAATGACTCAGTTTATTTGAATAAAATTGGTTATTTGTTTTTTCTAACATCTAATTTAAGACTGTTTATTGTTTTTCTTTTGTTTATTTTAGAGTATAAAACTAAATATTGAGAAATTAGAATATTATTAATTTTGATTATGCAATCATGTCCTTCCTAATAATAAATCTTTATAGCATTTGAATTTCATTATAGAAGCATATTTGTTTATTTTCTTCTTTTGACTTTTTAATTTCGCAGTTGGAATTCATTGTATAATTAGCATTGGCTAACCTAAACTGAGTATATCACATAATTAATATTCAATAAGAAACTATCAATTAGTACGAGTGTGCAGCAATCATTTTGATTACTGAATGAACAGGTAAAAGTTTCATGGTCTGAATTTAAGAACTAATGTGCACTGCACTGAATTCGCCCGTAATTCTACATAAAATCCTGTTAGTAGCTCTTGGCTTAGTTTAGGTCGGCGTAATTATTTCTTTTTGAAAGTTCACTTTTCTAGATTACATATGAATGTTGATGCCTCTCCTATTTCCTTTACTGTCATTAACCAATATGGCCTCTCACACACTCAATCTGGCCTCTTCTTATGTTCTTTTATTGCTGTTTCAATACCATTGTTAAATATTTATGGCAGGTGTTGAAGAGATGTGTAAGCAGCATTGAATTCTGAACGCGGCAGAATACCTGGGGCATTTTTATGGCGGCAAGTTCCTTGGTCAATGTGTCGCTTTTTCCTTCCATGGAGTCATTTTCTTTTACAATAGGCTAACTAAATGCACCACAGAACCTCCTTTATCAAACACAACTGTAGGGTACATTTCGTTAAACGTGGGGAAACATTCATTGTAGAAGCATCTCTGTTAATTTTCTTCTGCCTAATTTTTATTTTCTTTTACCTTCTCTGACATACAGATGGAAACTATTTTATTGGAATTACAGATAGTCCATCATTGCATATCTTTTACGTGCCGTGCATTCAGTAACATAAACTGAGTACGAGTGTGCAGCAATCATTTTTCGTTAAATGAATGAAAAGGTAAAAGTTTCATGCTTTGAATTTAAGACCTAATGTGCAATGAATTCGCCCTTAATTATTTTTTATTTACTTTTTCCATTTTCTTTTTCCTTATGTGATGTAAATGTGATACAATATTTTTAAGATTAAACTCTTACATAGTAATCACAGATAGTCTATCATTATATTTCTTTGATACATGCACTGATGCATTAGCTAACATAAGATGAGTGTGTAGCAATCATTTCGATTATTAAATTTAAAGTTTCGTGCTTTAAACTTAAAAGCTAATGTGCACGGAATTTAATTCGCTTATAAATTATTTCACTTGTAAAATATGATTAAAATCACAAAACGTTTCATGCTTTAAATTTAAAAGCTAATGTTGCACGGAATTCGCCTTTAATTCTTAAACATTCACTTTCATGAATGTTTATATTATGTGATTTCAAATAATAAAGGTTTAAGACCTCCCATATGAAATGCAATTTCATGAATGTTTTATGTTATGTGATTTCAAATAATAAAGGTCCTTTCTTTAAGATTTTTATTTTCAAGAAAATAAAATTGTACGAATGGAATGTTTTTCTTTTATGTTCTCCTCTATTCTTCTCCTATAAAGGACCTTTTTTTTAAAACATTCCATATTGTATTAAACGCAAATTTCAAATAAATGTTTATATTATGTGATTTCAAATAATAAAGGTCCTTCTTGAATGATTTCCTTGTATGTTCTCCTCCTTGTTTACATACTTTTCAGATAATGAAAGTCCTTAAAAGGTAATGTCATGTAATCCTTTTCTGAAGGTAATGTAACATAATTTTTATACTTTTAGGTTCTCCCTTTTAGTTATCTTTATATCTTTATCTGTTTTTCATATAATAAAGGTCCTTACTCAATTTTTCTTCTTTAGTTGTATTAATGTATTTTAAATAATAACAGTTTTTGACTGTTTTCTTTCCATGTTCTCCATGTTTATGTGTTTTCAGATAATGAAAGTCCTTAAAAAATTATGACCTTTAATCATTTTCTGAAGGTAATATCTTTTATGTGTTTTTCATATAATAATGGTCCTCACTCGATTTTTCTTCTTTAGTTATGTTTTAGATAATAACAACATTTCTTGAATGTTTTCCTTCCCTATTGCCAGATAATTAAAGTCCTTACAAAAGTGATGTCATGTAATCTTTTTCTGAAGGTAATGTAACATAAATTTTTATAATTATATGCATCTTTTATTATTTTTCTCAAATAATAATTATTTTTTTCTAAAAATTTAATTTTCTTCCAAATATAAATATTTTTTAATGTTATTTCAGGATGTTACGATAAGATAATAAATGTTTTCCTCGTTTAATATACACTTTCAAATTTAAAAAATACTTAATAATAAAAGTGTTTAATAATAATGTATAGTGTGAGCTTTGACGTAAATGTTTTCCTCATTTAATAATATGCACTTTCAGATTATAAAAGCATTTAATAATGAAGTAATCTTAATCTTTCTATAATATGTTCTCTCACATAATAAAAATCCTACCTAATGTCTTTTATTTGTAAATGATAATTAATGTGTTTTACTTATGGTAATAAATGATAATAAAAAAGTTTGTAAGGGATAGGGTATAGTTCTCCGACGGCCTTTTAGTTCTCAATAATGTACTCAATATTGTACTTTATTTCTCTATTGATTATGAATGTTTTTATTTTTTTTTTTATTTAGTTATATTATTTTGAAGAACTTACAAAAATTATAATTTATTTATGATAATAAATGTTTACGTCATTTAATTATATGTTTCTCTAATCATATCCAATGTCTTTTTTAGGAACATAATTTATAAGAAACTAAAAGCCCTAACAAAGTTTTTTTTTTTCCTTTTTAATGATAAACATGTTTAAAAAATAATGTAATCTTTTTCTGATCATATGAAGTGTCCACTTTAAAAGTTATAAATTCGCAAGTTTTCAGTCAATTTTAGGCTTATTTATAAATTATAATATTATTTTAACAACAGCACAAAGGTATTTATAAATTATAATATTATTTGTAAATACTTATTTAATATTTGTATGTACTAATTAATTATAAATAAATTTAAAATTAGTTAAAAAACAAAGAAAAAATTAATAGAAATAAATAAAAACAATAATACTAAATTCAACCAAGAAAAACTAATTATTATGTAAAAATAACAACTAGACATTAAAAAGTGAAAAAAAATAATAAATAAATACCAATAAAAAAATAAACAGAAAAAAATTAAAAATAAAAGCAAATATTTAAGAAATAAGTAAAAATTAAATTAGTAAGGAAAAAAATAAATAGAAAAAGTAAAAACAAAAATTTAATAATTGAAAAATACAAAATATATAAGTAGATAAAACAATTGTAAAACAAGTATGCAATAATTAATAATTATAAAAATGAATAATTAAAACAATTTTAGAATAAATAAATAAATAAAATTTTAATAAATAAATAAAAATTAAAAAATAATAATAAAATAAAAGAATCGAAAAACACTTCAAATCTATAAAAAATATTAAAATTTTTAAAAGTTCAATTAATAAAATAGCCATTTAGTAATCAAAATAAAAAAATAAAAAAATTTAAAAAGTAAAACAAAATGAAAATTTAAAATTAATGAAAAAAAAATGAAATAAATATTTAATAAAAAATGAACAAAAATCAAGAACCCAAAATTAATAAATTCTAATATATATTTTTAAAAATATAAAAGTAAAATTAAAATTAAAATATAAGAAAAGGTAAAAATAAAAAAATGTTCTCACACATAATAAAAATATTAAAATTTTAATTAAAGAAGCTAAAAATATAATTATAAATTGTTAGAATTAAAAAAATTAAAAAATTAAATAATAGGATAGTTAACCACTGTCAGACAAACATGCAGGAGCTTTATTACTATTTTATGAAAATATTAGAAAAAATTATAAAAATTAAAAGAGAAAAATCAATAAAAATTGTAAAAAATAATTAAAAATAATTAAAAAAATTAAACAATAGAAACAGGTAAGCTCTGAGAAACATGCGAGGAGTTTGTGGGTGTCAAAGATCTTCAAAACCTTTAAAAGGAAAGCAAAAATGCTCCATGGCTGAAAGTACTAGATTTAGTAGCTGAAAGAGCACATGGAAGATTAGATTTCTTGTTGGGAGTTGTTTTAATATTTTGACCGAGTTAGAAGATGGATAAGGAAGAAGTGAAGGTTTTTGGGCAAGTTAACACTTAATGCCCTGTCTGACAAAAGTTTTATGCTCAAATTATGAAGGGTGATTCGTGGTTCTGTGAAAGAACCACTCTATCCATAGTTAGATGGAAACCAAGATCAAACACTCACATACCAACTGCATGTCATGTTTGGGTAAGGCTCTCTGGAAGTGGAAGTGTTGGTGGGCCATTGCAAAAGTAGTTGGGGATTTGATTGCTTTGAACCCAACCAAAACATTCGGGAAAGATTCGTTGCAGTTAGAATGTGCATAAACATCTCAGCAAGTCCTCTAGAAGCCATCAATTTGGAGTTGAGTGATAGGATATAGAAACAAAATATTGTTTATGAGGATTCACTAGTGTTCTCAGTAACAAACAAATGTGGGCAAGGGGCATGGATGCGATGGTAAAAGAATATCCAACTACAACAATCTTTTAAGAAATGTAGTGAACAAGAAGAATTGTTTCCCCTATACCTAGTGTCGAGCTTCTCATTTACTTGGATTCAACAGTGGGACAGATGACACAAGGTTGTGGAAGGAACAACCTATTGTCTTGTTGTCCACTTTTGACATGGAGAAGAATTAAAATTTGTTGAAGATAATTGGAATTCTTGATTGTTGTGTGGTGGAATAGAAGAAGGATGAGCTGTAACCATTTTCTAAAGAGGCTGATGTGGATCTCTTTAATGCATGCGCCTCAACGGTTGTGGAGGTTGTTGAAATCCTACTTAAACCAAAACTCAAAACTACCACAGTCTACACCAATTTTGACCGAAATGGCTAATAAATATGGCAATTCGTGCCAAAAATGTATTTGGTGATGGATTGGGGCCGAGTCCCAAATTTATTGTGTGCAAGCTAGAAAGCATGCAATCAATAATGGGTTTGGTAAAAGCCAATGTGTTTATTTAGTGGGCCGAGATTTAATGATTTTAGCCACGTAGAACCCAAAAATATAAAAATTAAATTAAAATCTAAAAAATTGAAAATCGAAATTAATAATAATCAATAATCAACCAAAAAAAAATAAAAAAATAAATAAAAGGAAACCATTATAAAAATTATAATGAATTAAAAAAATAAAAAGAAAAAAATATAATTATTAAAAATTTGAAAGTTTAAAAAGTTAAAATTAAAATAACAAATTAAAATAACAAAGAAAGAATTAATTAAAGTTAAATATTAAAAATGTATAAATATTAAAACCTATTATTAATAATTAAAAACTATAATTATTAAAAATTTGAAAATTTAAAAAGTTAAAATTAAAATAACAAATTAAAATAACAAAGAAAGAATTAATTAAAGTTAAATATTAAAAATGTATAAATATTAAAACCTATTATTATTAATTAAAAAACTATAATTATTAAAAATTTGAAAATTTAAAAAGTTCAAATTAAAATAACAAATGAAGAATTAATTAAAGTTAAATATTAAAAATGTATAAATATTAAAACCTATTATTATTATAAATTAAAATTCTCAATTAAAATTCTCAATTAAAATTAATAATATTAAAAATAAATTAGGTTAAAATTAAATAAATAATATTAAAAATAATTTTTTTGGGTGTGGCAGTTAATGGGGTCTTGATAGTTGTGGATTTTTCTACCTTAAAGAAGCTCGAGACTAGTGGCCGATCATGGGGCCTTGATAGTTGTGGATTTTGCTACCTTAGCAAGCTCGAGACTAGTGTTTGCAGGGTATGTATCTCTATAATAGATGGTACTAAAATACCTTGGATGATCTTCTTCAAATTCCCCATATGGTTTGTGGGAACAAACAATTGAATTAGAATGTTCTAGGCTTTTCTTGCCAAGTGTTGCAGGTGCGAGACACTTCTTTTTCTTGTTGCGGGGTTGAATATTTTGGTATGTGGCGTGAGGATAAGGAGGGTGAATCGGAGAATGTACAAATATGATTTCGAGCATGAAGAATCCTTGGATGGAGTTGAGAGTTATAGGACCGATGAAATCGAAGAGAAGTCTGCAACTAGTTCCATCGGTAGAAAAGGAGGGAAGAAAATTGAAATTCGGCGTGGGCTATGGTACGGCTTAATAATATAAATGAGAATGCTCGGTAGAGATCTTGTCGTTGATTTTGTGATGTAGGAACATAACTTGTGGAGACCATAACTTTTGATCCGACCGTTGGATCACCTTGAAATTTTACGGGTTCTTTAGATATGTTAAGTACTTATATTGGGGTCACCTTTTACTATGGAAGTTTGTGGCCATTTTGACACATTTTCAAGCTTGGAGTCTTTCATCTAGTGGCCTAAAATTGGCTCTGAATGTTTTTTTCGCTTTTGACTAGGTCTTAGAACTTTAATAACTTTTGTTGTGCTTATTAGAATAAGTCAAAATTTTGTGTGAGCCTTAATTTATGAAGGCATATTTGGCATGAAATTTTTAGCATTTTAGGGTTTTTAGAGTAGATGTGAAATAAAAGGAGGATTGTAATGATGTAAAAGATTAGTGTGGATTCTAGAATGAGAAGAAAGCTATTTTGAAACTCCTAGTTTTTATTTGAAAATTTTGTGTTTTGGAGGTATTTTAACCTCTTGAAGTTGGATTCACATCACTTTTAGGCAACAATCGGATGTTGAGTTGGATCTTGTCGTGGCGCTAGTGGTTGATCTCGCGAAGGGTGAAATGTTGCACGAGTAAGGGTCTTCTTTGGAGAATGTTATGATGGGGGATGAGTGGTCAACGGTGACACATAAGAAGAAACGTAAAAATGTCCATCGGTCTTAGGCTTTTAGATTTTGTTCCTTGTGGGTCTTAAGGACATGTTTTTGTTGTCTCCTTTTGGTATTCATTGCTTTATCTTACGATTATAAAGGGTTCATGATCCCTTCAAAATTTGATTTTTACGTAATCATATTGAAAATAATAAAAAAATATTAACGGTAATTTAGATTAAAATTAAATGAATAATATTAAAATTGATACATTAAAAAATAAACAATTAATGAAAAATTGAAACCAAAATTTATAAAAATTATAAACATTTAGTAAAAGTTAATAATTAGTAAAAATAAGTAGGGGATAGCTCATTGGAGGAGTAAAATATTCAATAAAGGAAAGTCCTAGTTGCATAATGGATGATTTTATGAACATACAACACCGTAAACCTTACAAAAATAATAAAGCATGGATTTACTTGTTGATTTAAGTGAAAACAATGATATCATACTCATATTAGATTTGAAAACTCGAAAACCCTCAAAAAATGATGATACGACAAAAACATGGGATGCATCAAACAACTACATATATATATATATATATATATTATGTTGGTTTTATAAGTCATTTTAGTTAATAGACGATCAATAGGTCTATGGCATCTCATCTCTATTTCAAGGATTTAGAAATTGATAAACATTATCTAATAAATATGTAAATAGATCTCCATGAGGAACAAGCGTACTTTTGAGGGTTGATAAATTTACATAAGGAACAAGGGCAATTTCGAGGCCTTTATGTTTCATTAGCATGCATAGATTTACATAAATAAAAACGTGGTATGTAAAATAGAGGAGCCTTAATCGATTGAATTTTTGCAAATTTAAGATTTTTAATTTTCTTGGCATTTAGACACGGAAGTGGCTTTGTATATTGCATCCAAAGTTAAATCATCCAAAAAGCATTGTACATATTTGAATAATATGTTATGGAATGTAGATCTATTTATATTTCCTTTCTCTAACCATAACTCAATTTTCTTGGAGTTCCATGAGGTTTTTTTAGAATTTTTAAAGGAATTTGTAATGCCCCCTAGCCTACCTGGACTCGGTCAGCATCATCTCCTTGGCGTGGAGGATGGAGAAATTAATTTTCTGACATGATGGAAACCTTGCTGGTGGCCGCACCCACCGATTTTCCTGATTTGCAAATCTTTTGCTTTCTTGTTTGACCTGCTTGCTTCCTCTCGGACCGCGTGAGATCTCCCGTGGATTTGCCTGCATGTGGAGTGGTTGAGAAGGCATTGAAATCTGTCTGTCAAGTTCCTTTTTCTCACGTTTTCTCCTAGACGCATCCTTCTTCCTGCCCTGAACCACGAATGCTTGCTTGTGCTCCTTCAGATGTTGCGACAGATAAATTGCTACACCGTGTTCTGGACTGTGGATTCTCAAATCGTGCTGTACAGGTAGTTTCAGTGGAGCGTAGAACCAAAATTTTCTCCGAAGAGAGTGCCGTGAGGAAGTGTTGGCTTTATGCAGCAGCTACAGAGCAGAGAAGTAAACTTATCTCAGAAAATAAGTGGCCTCCAGAGAGAGTGAAGTGCGACAGCTGCAGGGCGATCCCAAGGCACCGCTGGTGTTGAGCACAGTGTTACAGTTGCGCGACTGGTCGTGACTCGTGACAGATTGTGCAAAATCTTGCAGCGTAGTTGAAGAACGAGATAAAGGTTTGTTGAGCTGTCTTGCCTTTTCATTGTGGAAAGTCGCTCTGTCCAGGTGATGAATTTAACATGGAAGAAGCTCGATCAAATCTTGAGGCTTGTTTTGCAAGTGCGGCTGAGATTACATTCACGACTGTTTCTGTTCTGGCCGGAAGTTATTCTAGTGCCTTACCCATGGGTTGATATGGTGGTTTGATACGAAGATACAAAAAACAAATGGAGGCGTTAACTTGCTGTTCTTTCTTCGCAAGCTACTTCCGTGACATTATGCCTTTTACCTTTTCTGTTCTGCTGAAGGGTAAGGTAACAAAGCATATTTTCTCTCGACCTGCTACTGAATAAAATAGGAGATGTATGGCGCACATTTCTTCCTGGAAAGTTTGATGATATGTTGTTGTATGATTATCAAGTTGATGGACAATATTGTCCTGAAGAAGGCCACCGCTATGATCCTTCGTGCATTTTGGTGGATCCTTATGCTAGGGCAGTCATAAGCAGAGTAGAATATGGGGTTTTGGGTCCTGAAGGAAACTGTTGGCCTCAAATGGCTGGTATGGTCCCTGTTCCTGATGACGAGAGGGTAAAGAATAGTGTGGGAGCCGAACAATGGAGCAGATCGGTTATGGAGCAGGACACGAATTGTCTCACTCTCGCCTACTTTGCCATTTCAGGCCTCGACATCCTCAATGCCTCGATCAGGTGGAGACTGGTCCCTCGTGGAGGAGGGGCGTGGAAACCAGCTAGTGTACCAGGTGTGTGTTGAATGGTGCAGCGGTGTGCGAAATGCACATCTGTTGCTATGTTGTTTCTGTTAAGTGTCGAATGCACCCTCAAATTCGAGATTCTCCTACAAGATATTTTTATCCAAAACCGATTCGTGACAGTGAGGGTGTTACCAACAGACCTGATGGAATTTATTTATGAGATTCTCTATTGCTTCCTTACTTGTTTTACGATGTAACTCATGGGAGAGAATCTCATAGGCGTGGATCTATACTATATCAGCCCAAGGAAAGAACCCATGATGGTTTGCTTGATCAAGAGAAATGGTAACTCAGTTAGCAGTGGGACTACTTCTAGCCTGTAGGAGCCTGAAGGATGTGCAGAGAACTAAGGACAATTGTTCCATCTTATTACTTCATTTCAGGGAGATCACTTTACTTAGAATTTTGCTAATGATATTGTTGTAAGGCATGGATCGGCTAGGACTCTAATCAAGGACCTCCATCAGCATTTGTTGAGCACTCTACCTTTGAGACAGCGGTCCTTCGCAGGTTTGGGGTTTGCTAGTTGATTGGTTTCCTGTAGGCAGGGTTCAACTTTGCAATCTTTTGAGGCCGATCTGTTCCATATCAGAATATTCATGAAGCACAATTTGCCTTGCAACTATATGAGCATCTTCTACGAGTCTATATGTTGGCAGGCATAAAGGGTGCTGTTGGAATTATCACACCTTACAAGCTACAGCTGCAATGTTTGCACCGAGATTTTGATGTTGTCCCCAAATCTGATGAAGGAAAAGGTTGTGTATCATCACGGTAGATGCCTACCCGAGCCAGGAGCGTGGTGTAATCAATATGTCTCGTGTCCGAGCTTCAAATCATGGGGTTGGTTTGTAGCTGTTTTTCACCGCGTGAATGTGGCGATAGCTCGAGCTCGCAAAGCACTTTGGGTTAAAGGCAAGCAACGACATTGAAACAATCATATGCATGGAGATGGCGTTTTAAACCAGGCATGTTAAATCTACTCCTTGTAATAGTTTTCTACCTTCTTTCAGTATCTTGAAATGAATTTTCTTTCCTCTTGAATGGCGCTAGACTAGATGTTTTCGTGGTTGTTTATATCAACTTTGCCTAATTGTGTGGTTGTTCCTTTAAATCTTATTCCAATTTCGCTGATTTTGCTTGGAATGTTCCTTCCTCTCTTATAGCTTATTCTATTTCGTATTTGTCTAAATGGGTTACTTTATGATATTGAGTGATGCAAATGTAGTTCGTAGGGAAGGAAACATTTTTGAGTTTTGTTTGCTTATATGACTTTCTTTTAAAAAGAATTCTGTGATGGTAATTATAATTGAAGGTTACTAAATAGAAGGTTAAGCCTACATACCTCTTTTGGTTGAATAAATACGCATTTCCTGTTTAGGGCTCTCTTGTTTTGCTAAAAGGTACATTAATAGTGACGTTGTGTCTGAAACTTGTTTAAGCCTATGGGCATTCCTTACTTTATGTTTGATTAGAAAATGGCATTTGGGGTTTGTTTTAGAACTGTACATGGTTGACTGTTGTACCTAGTCTAGATGAGGGATAACCTGGCATCTATTTTGGCCTCCACGTGTTGAGAGTATTACTATACCTATTTCTTGATGTAAACTCTTGTTTGATTAAAGCAAGGGGAAACATTGTAAGTTACACCTGTTCATCTTTCGGCGATCGAGTGCTAAGCATGAAGTGTCTTTGTGCCTTAAATCGACCTTGATTCACGACCATTATGACTATAATTGATAATTATTTTACAAGTTGTAAAATGATAATAATGATAATAATAATAATAATAATGACATTTTGATTGTATTATCGATCAACGATTGTATTTTATTATTACTTTCTTTAAATTGATTGTTATCGATATGATCCTCTCGTTATCGTTAAATTAGCATTTTGTTTTGTTTGTCGCTCCCCGCTAATCGAGCCTCGTTGTGCGGGAAGAGCATGTTTTGTGGTGGCGCCACGGTTTGGGAGTGGCGTTCGCGTAAATATTTCATTTAAATTCTCAACCCCGTTCTCCTCCTGGTCGACCGATCCCGCAATCCTAGAATTGTTTTAAATTGCTAAATGAGGAGAGTGTAGTTTAAATTTTTTTTAGTAATCAAGGAGAAGATTAATGATTATTATTTTTTATAGATGTATTTGTTTATTCTTTTTGGCAAGTGGTGAAGCGCATTTTCTCCCCTGGTTAGTTTGGTGGATGGGTGACATTTACATCACTTTTAAATGAACTTATAATTACAGGTGGCGTGAGACAGTGGGAGTCGGTGGAGTCCCGTTTTTCTCCACCATGATCTTATTTTGATTCTGTTATTAAATGTGTATGGGTATCTCGCCTTGCACGCTGGCATGAGACGACTTTCATTGCCGTGGTTTTTCTTGTCTCTTCCTTGTTGCGTGTCCCCTCCACTTCCTTTGGGTGCTGAGAGGTGTGTTCTCGTCGGGGATCTATGGAAGTGCCGTTGCAATTATTGTGATGTTAATGAGATCCATAGAGGATGGATTTACGTTTGGTTTAGCCTTCGCAGACAGGGACTCCTTCATCGACACGCAGGCGAGGACCAAGCTGGAGCTCTCGCCCTGTGATACGCGTTTGGCGTTGTCGTCTAAAGCGTCTCAGTTGGCTGTATTCAGGCCGTTTTGAGCGCTTCCAACAGGCAGGCTGTCCAGCTATGTTGTTATCTGTTCTATTTCGACTGCATCCTCAAATTCGGGATTCTCCTTCAAGATATTTTCATCAAAATCGATTAAGTGACAGTGAGAGTGTTACTAGGAGACCCGATGAAATTTATTACAGAGATTCTCTACTTTGAGACCTTGCTTGTTCTATGATGTAACTCATGGAAGAGGATCTCATGAGGTGGCTCTGTTTCATATCGAGTACTCATGAAGCACGCTTTGCTTTGCTTTAAGAGAGCTTTTAGGAGATCGATGAAGGATATAGGAATTAAAAAGAAACTTGGTGTAGTTGGATTAAAGGCAATAAAAAGGTGCATGCTTTTTGTGTAGGTGATAGATCGCACCCACAGCACGGGAGATCTATGCAATGTTGGAGAAAATGTCTTGGGAGATGAAGGTAGCGGGATATTTTTCAGATTGAGAACATGTACTTGAGAAAATAGTAGTGTCATGGAATACAATGATTGCGGGGGTATGCCGAGTGGACATTATGAGGAAAGTTTAGATCTCTTTCAACAAATGCATCCGGCTTTACACGAAGCCCAACAATGTTACCTTTGCAATGTTCTTCCAAGTAACTTCTCACCGTCGAATTTGCATCGGGGAAGGAGATCACGTCTTCATACTAAGAAGTGGTTTTGATTTGTTTATTATAGTAATGAATGCCCTTGTAGACATGTATTGCAAATGTGGGAATTTTAGAGTTGCAGCAGCCGAGTATTTGATCAAATGCCTAAAAGTGATGTATTCTCATGGACAGCCATGATTGCGAGGTTATGGGATGCGGGGAAAAGGTGAGGATGCTAAGTCTAGGGATGTTTTATGGATATGGAGTCTCATGCCAAGAGATTGTTTTTGGTTATAAAGCCATCTTCTTTTGCTTTGTCTCGGACTAGGGTTGCTCCTAATATGAGAGCACCAAGGTTAGGAGGTCCAAATCATAAACAATCAGATGCATATGGAGATGGTGGAGGTGTTTGGATGAATGACGAAGGATCAAGTTCAATTGCCAAAAATGGGGCCTACTGAAGTTCTAGGACTAATCTTGGAGCGGTGTTGGGAGGATGATGGCAAGTATTTTAGACCACCCACCACGGCCGAGAACTCGTACTGCCCCAGCGTGAAGATGTTCGATGTTTGGGCACCCAACGAGCTTGAAGAAAATGGAATTAGGCTTGGGTTCTTTGCTTGCGAGGCCCCGTCCATCTTGATTTCGATCATGGGGAGCTTAATCGGGCACGATATTCTCTATACCATTGATTCTTATCTTTGTGATTTAATTGATTCATTAAATAACTCTAATATTCTTATAAATGTCTCGTGTGATGGTATGCTTTGTTTGGTTTCCACTTCCCTTGCTCTTTTGTATTTTTTTGGCGTTAGAAATGATTACGTTTGGTTGAAGCCTTTTATATTGTTTTACGGGTTTTAATAAATATTAGTTGGGTGAACTTTGTTCTTAAGACTAATAAAACAAAAGAGGTGGGGGTCTGTAATGAAAATTCCCGAGTTCTTTATGTTGGTCTCACGATTTGAATGTTTTATCCAAAGATTGTCGTTGGACTCAACCTTATAGTTCTGTTTTGTTCTTATTCTCTTTTCGGTTCAAGATCTGTAGTTCTGGTTTATGTTGGGTATTTGCGAAATAGTGATTGAGTACTGCGAGTGCATTGTGTATAGGTAAATGATGCTATTCCTGTCTCTATCCTTTTCTTTTAGTTGTTTTAGGTTCTAGTAACCCTTTCCGGTTGGCTTAGTGTGTGCTTAGCTTGACTGATCTTTGAATTGAGCCAAGTTGATATTACTCTCAACTAGGTTAGTTGCTTTTGTTATTTTTTTAAAATCGCTCGAAGAAATACCTTTATTCTTCAAGCGTCATGGTTGATCTTCATAATTTGATATCAATTCATGTTCACCGTTTGGAGATTGTTTTCTTTGGAATTCACCTTCTCTCCCTTGGTGACTGTTGTTTGTTTTGAGGAATGTAGCTGATCCTATGGAATGTCTTCTTTAGACGTTACTCACATTTCTTTTGGATAGCTTAAAATGTCAGAGGAAATACTCTTTTTCGTACCTTGATTTTGTTTCACACATGTTGGAGGATACGAGATCTATTGGATCATTATTGAGGAAGTTTTCAAATCTTAAAATTGGGATGTTAGTTTTATGCGTAAGAAATTACCCTACGTTTTGCTCAGTAAAGATGTTTAAATTTCATTCTCCTGTGACTTAGAGGTTGGTGTGTTTGGAAACTCATTGGTTGGTGGTTTTTGTGATACTCGTTGTGATACGACCTCCTTGCTTGTCATCATTGTAGTAGAATGGTTACATGTTGACCGAAAAGGTTAAAGTCAACTTGTTGACGACTGATCCTTTGGAAGCTATGTATCCTGTTGTGTTCTCGGAATGATTGAGTAACCCTCCTCTGTAAGATTTATAATGGTTATGTTTGGTTTTGTCAAGTTTGTCCTTTTTCTTAAGACATTCTCTTGATTAGAAGAAAGTTTAATAGAAGGATTGTTATGATAGGATGTGGCCCATACTGGGTCATTTGTGCGTTTCATCCCTTTTCCTTCCATTTTATTTATTCTATGCTGACATAAAATTAAGCTGTTATAGGCATATCATCTTAATATTAATAAGTCATGTTGGTTTAGATATTATCATGTCGATTGATTGTTCGGGATCTTCCGGTGGCATAGTGAATCCTTGGCTTGGTGAACTAACTTAAACAAATAGGGACGAGATCACATTTGAAATTAATTCTCTTATTGTAATTGTTTTTGTTTCGAAATGTTATCTTGTTAAAATGATGGTCATTATTGTGATATGGGTGGAATTCACCATGCTGGTTGTTAACTTCTCCTATGAGAAAATGATAATTAAATAGAGTTAGTGCCTCCCTTTTTATTCTGACGTTTTATGCTTTTGGACAACTCTTTAATTGCTCTTGTTTAGACTCTTGGATTATTTTTCATCATCAACGGTGCTTTTCTTCCTTGAAACAGTTAGATAACAACATATTGTCTTAATGTTATAGCTTTTATCGTGCTCAGTTCTTGCGAACTGACATGTCTTAACAAATGTGCGGGAGGATTTCTGAGTAGAAAAAAAAAAAAAAAACGTGTAGAAAGTGAATTCCAGTGGATTCCTTCTTAGGAACTATCTTGTTGTACGAATGTTTTTCTTTTGCTTTAAAACATTGGTATGGAAATTGTGGAGACTATTTAGAAGGCATTGCATTATAATTTTGTATTGTTCTCATGTAGGTTGTTATCGTTTGAAAGTCAATTTGAGAAATATTATTGTCAATAAGATTAAATGAACTTGTTTTGACATGCGTATCCTTTGTTGAATTTTCACTTTTCAGAATATGATTTATCCTTGAATTGTCAACCTAATTATAATTATCTAAACTTGAATCAACTTACATCACTTTGGTTACCTTTGGTCATGTGTCGTTTGGTAGAGGACTATGTTTTGAACCTAGCAAAAAGAAAACAAGAGAAACAAATATACCTTGTGATCCCACGTAAACTAATCAACAATCTCTTATTGTGGTGAGTCCTTAGAACGGTCTTAAGGTGAAATCAATGATTAAATCTTGGAAGATAATAAAATTATAATAAATAGAAGGAACTTGATTAAGAAACTCTTTGATCTATCTTATCCGTTGAAAATGTAAATAGTATACTTATGTCTATCTCTTCAAGTGAAGCCCAAGTGAAACCCTTAATAATTTTGGTTAGACTCTTGACCCCAATGAAATCTTATTAATAACTAATAAGATCTTAATGATGAATCCAATATTTAGACAATCGTCATGTACTAGAATAAAATAAAAATAAAATTGACCGCTTGAAAAATGAAACATATATGTTCAAAAGCACAATGTCGAAAAACAGTTGATGAAGTTAAGAGCCTTGAGAAATTAACGCCTCCTCACAAATGAATAAGTTAATCAAGTAAATGAAGTAACGTCTCTTGCCATCCAATAATTGGTTTACACTTTGTATATTAACATTAACAAGGTAGGAGAAAATTCTTCAAAGGAGACATGAACTTGATTCTCCTATCACAATTCTCTGGGAAAAGTAAAGAATGTAAAAGCACTTACAAATGACTAAAACATGATTATAAAGAAACCTTCGTGGAAAACCTTGTTGTAAAATTACATACTTTAGATGAACCATTGTGTCCTAAGTGTGTGCCTCATGTTTATCTATAACCAGTGTGGGTCCGTGTTGTGGAACGCATGTCTTTAGTTGATTGTATTCCCTAGAGAACTTGTGTAGTGTCGTATTATCTTCAAGCAAGTCAAAAAAAAAAATCTTGTCTTTTCTTGTGTTGTTTGTGCGTGAATTTTGGGTCGTTCTGAAAACACTAAAAATTACATAATTGGTCCTAATTGACTAAAAACATATTACTTGAATAAATAATCTAAAACATCCTAAAAATCTATTTTTAGTGTATTTTCAAAAATAGAAATTCTTGTTTCTTGTTTTTTAGCCTTATGCCATACAAAAGTAGGAAAACTCGAACACCTTTTAAGTGTGTAATCACATGAGAGAGATCAATTGCTCTTGTTGGCCTTGATTATGTCATTCAAGGTGAAGAAGCCTCTCACTACAACAAACCTGTCTTGATGTCTTCCCCGATTTCCACTTCCCATGTCCATGGAAATGTAATCACATCATATCCCACCATTTTGAATCAACCCGCATCCATCACCTCCTCCACAAAGTACTTTTCGCTACTCCCAAGCACATGCATAGTGCATCGTTACAACAATAAAAGCCAGGAAGCTGCCGCTATAAATTTTGAGAAAAAAGCTTGATTGTGGTTGGGGTTTGCATTGCTAATCCATCCATTAAATATATTATAGAGGTTACCACTTTTTATTTGGTTAAAGAACTTGGTTGGCACTTCATTGAAACAAATGACATGAATTCCCCCTTTTTGTACACAAAATCAAATGCGAAAAAGGTCTCATTTCCTTTTGTGTCTTTAAATTCTTGAAGAAATGTTTTTGTTAGTGTTTTTCCTTTAATTGACTAATACCTTAAAGATGGTTTTAAAATCACTAATTTGAGTACGAACACTTACATTTTTAGAGGGAACATTTATGTTCGCTTCGGATGTTTTTAGAGGAGGTTGGATGCATGGAGGAGACAATGTTTCATTCATCACTTGCTTCCTCCATACTATCTGGGATGAATTGGAACGTGATAGCCCTTTTTGTTTTTTAAATACAACGGTGTCCATGTAAAAATAATAAGATTCCTACAAAAGGAAAATGGGATGTATTGACAATCAAGAACATATATAAGACAATATTTGAAAAGCTTGAGAATGGGAAGGACAAAACTTACAATTTATATCTTATCGGTTTACAAATATATTTTGGACCCGAATAGTGGAGACTTCTTAAATGTTTCTCTCTTGAACCCATCTAAAAAATTTAGAGGGAGGAGTGCGGATGAGTGAGTTCCCTATTGATAAGTTCAACATGATTTTTATTTTCTTGTTTAAGGTTAAATGCAAAGGGAAAAGGTTCAACAAATGCGAATGTTAGATATACATCTAGGAGCCCTAAGTGATTTTCAAAAATCCTCCTTTCATTAATGCCATTTCCATTTAAAGTTATTCGCCAAGTCTAAATATGTTAATAATGGCATGTTTAGTAAAATTAAGAAAAAACACATAATAAAGGATGATATGAATAGGTCTGAATAGAAAAAGGATTTCGATTTCCTCCATACAATACATATTTAAGATTTTTGTTTTATTTTTAGATGTGTGGATTGTTTTTTTGTTGATAATAAAGATAATATTAAAATTACATTTTATATAGTTTAGCTTTGATTAGAATATTTTAAAGTAAATCTATTTTGGATTTTTTAATTCATATTAAAATGTTTAAATACTTTATAAAAAATCACAAATTACAATAAATTAATGTGTTTTATAGCATGTGGTGGATGGTAAAACTAGTTATATTAATAATATGTAATGACATATATTATTTTTGAAGATGCAAGAACATATCATTAACTTACTTCAATTAGAATTTAAGAGAAACCACTTTTGAGACACAAATTCAATTTTGTTTTTGAACTCAATTAGATTTCACAAATTTGTTATGATTTTTTCTATTCGTGATGGCAATTTATTTTCGTTCAATTTTTTTCAAATTCTAAAGACAATTGTATTTATATTTTCCACAAAGCTATCTATTAAACAAAATTAGATGTTTTTGTTTGCAGAGAATTTGGATGTAAATATAAAAGAATAAAGATGAATTAGGCATGAAAATATTTTTATGGGATTCGATGATTTCTTGAACAAGGTTTTTGTTTTTTTGGTTACAAAAGTAATAAATCATATCTACTTTTTAAAAAATATGACTAACTTTTAAGTATGCTTTCGGACTTTTTAGTTGAAGGCATATATCATTTGTTTATAAAGTGATTTAAATATTTTGAATACTTTCTTCGAGGTGATAACATTAAATCATGCTTTATCTTCCCTCCTAAACATTGATAACAATAATAACATGAGTGATTTAGAAAGGCCATAAAAAACCTATAATTTTGAGTAAATTTGGTTATCAATTATTCAAGTCAATCCTATAGAAAATATTCAATAATAATAATCATATATGTTTTTTACTGAGAGTTATTCAAGATTTTAGTATGTAAAATAATTTTCCTATAATCTCATAATATAATGAAGGACATAAGAAAAATAAATATCAAACAACATATGTAAACTACAAGGCCCATCAATATCATAATCATATACAAGTGGAAACATAAATTGAATTACAAAACATACTTTGAATTTACATATTTCATCTTCCATTCTATGTGGTTTTTTTAATTTTACCATCCAAATGATAAATCCGCAAAAACACAAGGAAGAGGTAAATGCTAATAACAAGGTGATACTTCAATATAGTTCAATATATGTACACGAGCATCCAAAACATAAGGAAAATAACATAGATGATAAAATTTACATAATATTCCCAAAATAATTATATGCACGAGAAATTTTTTTAGTAGTATTTGTTATTTTCTTGAAATGTGTTGCTTTGTGAACAAAAACATCCATTTTTTTAGTTTGTAGGGAGGCTTGCATCTTTGTACATTGATCAACAATTGAATCATAGATGAAAATGAAACCTCTTAAAAGTGTACCAATAATGAAAAATTTGGAGAGGTACATGATAAATTCTTTTGGAAAACTCGAGATGTGCCTATATGGGCTCCAAAATCTACTTTTTTCAGGCATTGGTTGCACGTAATACAACACATCCATAAAAATTGATTCCAATTGAAATCTCATCCCTTTTTAAGTGTGGTGTTGTCAAAGTTAAACCTATTGGGGGTTGTAAATGACACTCGTATTTTTCATTATTTGAAATTGACGGGGAAATCAATAAACATAGTTTTACTTAGTCATGAAAAATGTGGTCAACATCAATAAGGGAGAGGTAAAAGCTAGCATAAAAACTACGGCTTCCCATGCACGATGTAATATTTCAAAAAAATAATATTACAATGAAAGGGAAATAATACAAATGTAAGAATCAAGAGCCATATCTTCCAGCAGGAAACTTTAAAAACCTTTCATAAGCATAGTTTGCTACCCAAATTCAGACGTATCGAAGTGGCCTCCTAGAGGAAGATATCCTCTCGTACACAACAATTCTTGGCTTAGGAAAAGGAACATGCCCCCACATACTGGTGAAAACGAAAGGAAGGTCTAAATAAAACCTTGCAGAGCATGCCTAAGAAACATAATATCTATAAGACATGAAAATTACAAGATGTAGCAGTAGCATATATAAATGAAAAGAAATCAATCTTACCAGTTTACAAATACCTAAACACACCATAAATACCACACATTCTAGCTAATCCAAATTTCCAACCAAATAATCTGAATGCCACTATTGCAGACATATTGAACAAATATGTTGACAATAGGAGTTATTTGATGACAATATCACCATTGGAAATCAACTAAAAATTTTGAGTAAAATTTGTTAGGAAATGGCAAGAATAATAACATAGAATTTCATAAACATATAAAAATGTCTTTTTCATGTTGTATAGATTTACCATTTATGGTTCCACTTATGTCAAAAAGTAATTTCCCACAAAGTCATTAATTTCAGTCTATAGTTATTGGTTTAACATAGGATTCTTCCACTTTTTGTCCCTAATAGTCAACTAGATTATTCCTCATGGTGATGTTTTTAAAAAGAGACTCAAATGTTTGAAGTAGAAACTTGTACACATTCATATCTAGAAACAAAGCTACAATAAATTAATCTATTTTTTTAATGAAATAGAAAGGAAGACTGACCAACTGGAGTAAAAACATGTAGATAATTTTTGAAAGAGAGTGCATTCAAAAGAGGGAGAAAATAAAAAATAGTTAATGCAATCTAAACACTTTACATATGATTCACGAAGACCATTCAAAACTTTTTTAACTATAACAATCCATTTTTTCATATGCAGAAAGGAATATGAGAAAATAAAAATAATTTAATCCCATTTGAAAATTTTGAAAATTTTAGAAAGTGGCCATGAGAAATTCTTAGCAACTATGCTTCTAGAAACAAATAACAACAAAGCTTCATACGACATGCACAAAATTTGTCCCCAACACGTAGATGATCGCAACAAAGAACACAAGGTTGATGATTGAAAAGATAGAATTAGTAAACATTTACAGGAGAATCCCATAAAATTTGGCAACATACATGTCTACTATAATGCCCACAAATTACACACAAAAATACAACACTAAAAATACCGGAATAATGTTTTTTGACTTACATTTTAATTTACAAGTGTCAACAAGTTTCCACAAAGGTGGTTTTGTAACCCGACGAGGGTCCTACAACTTTATTTTTACGTTTTCTTGCTAGATGCAAAACGCTTCAAATTTAGGCTCAAAGGATAAGAAAGTGCGTTCAAAACTATCTTTTGATAAGCAAACTCAAGACAAGTGAATTCCTACGTGTCCACCTATGTACCAAGAGTTCACAGGAGTTGACGTAATTCAAAACTGGTTAACGGTTTGCAATTAGTTGCTAGGTTTCTAGAGCCATTGGTCATAATCAGTCTAATTACAACAACTACCAGCTTTAGTTAGAGGGCTAAGAAAACTTCTACCAAAATCGCCCTTTGATAGATGACCTGTAATGGAAAATTTCCTACATGCTCTCCTATATATGGAGAATTTCTCTGGATTCAATGAAACTGAGAACTGGAAAATGGGTTGCAAACGGCGATGAGTTTTCTTGAACCACCAGTCGTAGTTGAGCTAGTTTGACCTAGTCAAACAACTGACCCGAGGCCTACAAAATGCCTTCGTCAAACTATCTAGAAGAGTGTTTTTCCCCAAATTGAAGGTTACAAGAAATTGTCTAGTAAAAATACTAGAGGTTTGCGAAGGTGGATAGGCATTTCGTTGCTCAGGGTTTGAACGGTGGTTCAAAATGAAATCCAATTTTTAGTTTTGGTAGCTTCCTAAAAGTGTGCAACAGAGCAACATGGCTCCTATAGAAGTGGTGAAGAGAGCACAAATGGTCAAACAAGGTCGAGCTAATGCTTGATGCGACTCTCTACATAACAAGGAACACATATGATGCTTGACATATCTTTTACGGGGCTCAGTATTGTTTTAAAAGTCTCTGGAAATTACATTTTTCTAACTTTGCAAGGTAGGCAAATGGTTGTTTGATTTGATGACATCATCTCACTCTCGCCAATACTAGTAGATACGACCACCTAATTTAGGTACTCTAGTATCATCTTATATGGTTATAGTAGCGACCAAAATTAATGTTTAAATTGTAAATGGGTTTCATAAATCACAAGGTGGAATTTTAATTCTTTACACTATTTAAATTTGACTACATATCCATTTATAAGATTATCCATTGAAATAATGTTTCTATTATATTGCAAATGAAGAACCAAATTACGAAAATTATGAAAGAAAAAGGTAAGGAGACCATTCCTGGAAATAGACGAGTTGGTCTTAGATGCACCAGGTCCTTCCGATCAACTGCTCCATGAAAACTTTAAAGTTGTTACCCCCACATGACTGTCCTTCCTTGAGTAATTACACATAACTGATCACATGATTTGCATAAGGGTCTCCTGATGGATTTTTTCAAGACATTTCTCTACATTTTTTACAGTCAATGCAATTGAAGTATTGTCAAACCACATCCACCAATGTCACGCATCTATAAAATTTGAGTTAATCATAAATGTATCCACCACATGGACTGCCCAATAAAGATTCATACCCACACAATTTGTATTTTCTTGAAATCTAATTTCAATGGAAGCCACTTTACCAAACCCCCAAAAGAGATCCACAGAACTCGGACTCAAGCAACAAACCATTGTGTTATGAGGCAGAGATTGACTAACAAACCCACTAAGAAACAAGCAAATAAACCCAAATAATCCAAAGACAGAGTTTAAATCCCTCAAAATGGTGGTCGAATAGTGAACCGAGCTTCAGGGCTTCTTTTAGGGAAAATAATGTAAAATAAAGATGGTAGGAAGATTACAAAGCTCTTTTAATTAAAACTACGACCGGGGTTAAGAGAGAAAAAATACCCAAAACCCATGACTGGTATTCAAACCCCATACAATGTCCATGCATCGGGATCTTAAGTTCAAGTCAAATTCATTCATCATTTTCTCCATGAAGCTAACCCAAGTGAACAGATCTACCTTAAGGACCCTCAAATCGAACCATTCAAGGAGGGACGGGGAAAAGTGAGGGGGCTCATGAAATGAACCTCGCTGCCATACGAGACAAACCAAACACTGATACAACATGTCATGGTAATATGAACTAGCAAGTGCATAGCTCCAAAAAACAACAAATCCCCTCCAAGCACAAAATTTCCGAAACCCCAAATATGCATAGAAAAATCAATGAAAATAGCTCATATTTTCTTAAACAAATGGTGGCCACAACATAAGCATGTACTCGAGAAAACCTTAAATAGCACACATGTTTTTCATATTTGTATACACGTCTATAGGAGCATTTGCAACTACATACAACATCGACAAAATTCTTGTATCCTTTATACTTTCATTAATATCCATACACTTTATTCTCAAGAACATGGTTTCACAGGGAAAGACAGTCCACTCTTTCATCGCTCGGAGGTGCTTAAATGACATTTTCTCACACAACTTTTCATATAATTTTTTTAATTGTATGTCAAGTGCAGAATTTGGTAGATGCAAGTCAAGAGTTTGACGAAGCGAAAGAATGGGAGAGTTTCTAAGGACATAAAATTATTTCCGTATACATAAGACATGGGTATCCTCATGAGGCGATCACCTTTGCTTTCACCATATGCAACAAACAAAACATCGGCGATAGTAGTTTCCTTCCTTCTACGATGCATTCAATCCTCTTTAGGCCCATATACGTATATGGACCAATCAATTTGTGTATAGTGGAGAGATTAGGTAATTTTTATTTTTATGTGTAGGATTGATAAAAACACATGATGTTATTGATTTTAGGCGGCTTTTCTTTAGAACTCCATTCAATATAGTTCATGTTAGTGCGAAATCACAACACCCCCAAATGAGCTCTAAAAATCTACTTTTCTAAGGCAGACTCATTTGGTGTGATTTGCATAACATTGGATCATTCCCCAAGCTGTGGGACTTGCAAATGGGAATGATCCTCCAAAAAGGGCGGTTCCTCTTCCTAATCCTAGCACTAAACTACTTCTAAGGAAGGAAATGCAACTATCTACTCCTAATCTAAAAATTCTAAGGGACTAAGGAGAGAGAGAGAGAGAGCATGAAAATAAAGAAATCCTACCCTACAGAGGTGATAACACCGAGAAAAGGGAACTACTGATCACAAACCCAACTGCCTAAAATGGAGAGAGGTGAGCAATGGAGAGGATGGACAGATGCATCACAGACCAAGGATAAAGTTCACACATAACACCATTTCAAACCCCTTAAACACAGCTCCCAAAACCTGCAATGGACATCAAAGATATGCACAGTATACCTTGCAATGGTGAGAGGTGAGAAGAGACAACAAAATGAGCAAAGGATGGACAAAACACATCACGAAACAAATTTTATTTCTCCAGGAGTTCACACAGTACACCATTAATGGGAAAGAGGCAAGAAAATGCCATTACAAAGCCAAGGGAGGAGGCTTAAACTCCACATTCGACCCTGGAGAAGAAAGAGAGAGGGGGGCAGGGAAGAAGAATGAACAACCCTTTACAATGAATCCTGCCCTTGTATTTATAGATTTGATCGGAGAGAAGAAGAGAGAGGGAAGTGGGAAAAGTGGGTTTAAGCTTAACCACTGCTGTCAATGCTTCTAATAAAATATGCCCCTAATTTGTCTTTACTGTATGATTTCTTGATTCGGCGCCTTGAAAGAAGAGGAAACGGCGTAAACAGATCAAATCCGATCTAGTTGTTGAGACAGATGGATCTGCGTATCAAGGCACGAGGAGGTTTCCTCCATTTTACTTTACCTAACCTCCTCAAAATTAAAGTCTCGACCTCCATGGCGTAGGTAAGGCCGAGATCTTTTCGATGGTGTCATATTTGCATATTTCGAGCCACACCGAAAGATATGCCCCTTTTTGAGATTGGACATGTGGAGGCACCGCGCTTACTTGAAAGTCCAGCTCAAAGTTTGCCTTTGGAGGAGCATCGAGTTGACACTTGTCAGCCTCTGCAGATCCTTAGACCTTTCAACGGCCCCTCTTTTTTTATTTTAGAGCCTTCCCAAGTCTGTCAAATAGATTTAAGACATAGATTCGCGCGACAGAGCCGTTTCTTCTCTTTCTTCTCGCACAGGGTTGTTTAAACTTTCATAGGGCCCGTAATTCCATTGTAGAGTCCCTGCAAACGATCAGCATTTGAGGATTTAAATGTGTTTTCTCTGATTCTTTCCGTGCGGGTCGTGGCTGATCCAATATTTTGCCCGGGAGTGAAATATGGATAACAGTTCCTCGTAACATTCAATTTATTTATTTAAATATTGAGAGACTCAAAGTCGATCTTGTTGAAACTATCCAATCACTGCTAACTTTACCATGTTACTTGGATTTCACGTGATTAACTTCTCTAGATTTGAAATAAAGTGTTTATTTTATTATATAGGAGAGTGACATGTTTGAAACAACATTTAAGAGGTGTCTCTCTTCATGGCCAGTGCATTGACAACCCTTTTTCTTTGGGGGTGGCACTACATTTCCGTCCCCTTATAAGAGCATCATCCTCGATGTGACACTTTATAACAAATGAAGCTCAAGGGATACGCAAAAATAGATTTAATAATGACACATGTCGTTGAACAGAAAAAAACTTTTCGGTATAACGTCACCACAAGGAAGAGACTAAGTTTGACAATATCTTAAAAATTAATGTTATGTGATGATTGGTAGTTAGTTATCTTTTGCTTTACTACTCAACTAGTCTTTTCTTTTACAATATTTCTTGATCTCAAACTCTTAGTATTCATTGTTTAGAATTTTAATTATCTTATGTTCGTGGGTGCCCAACACTAATTTGCCTCAAGACATCACACAAAACTCAACACAACAATAAAAACCCATGAGACATGTTGCTACACACTTTCACAATTGTATTACATCACAATAACTCAACCAAACCATGGAAAGAACATACATAGCCCTTACAACACAATACTTGTCACACATGCTTTTGACATAAAGGTACTTGTAACATAAGCAAACTACAACAACATGGAATTCCCAACATGTACACATACAGGGGTTTCACGCAACTCAAAACCATAATTGTAGCTATATAGGGTCAAGATGGAAAAAACATCATACCAACAATGAGGAACATCAATCCTCAACATCACAAAACACAACCGAATCACAAGAGTACACATAAATCATAACACCAACACTATACACATCCCAAAACATCATAAAAATCTCCATATACCTAACAAAGCATCACCAACAACTAAATATGCCTCCCAAAGCATCACAAACATAAAATAAAACTCCAAGTGCACTAATCACACACACACACAAGTCTCTTATGTCTCACTCAAGCCTCTTATGCCTCCCTCAAGTCGCCTATGTCTCCCTCAAAGGTGTCGGTCACCCTATGGCCCTAGGCACATAGATTCTATACACCCCTAACCAAGTAACATAATAACTCATGGTTCAATAACCCACTAATTATCTCTGTAATTCCATGGGCGTACCCCCATACAAAAAAGCGGGTCCATAGGTTCAACCACTCCTTGGTGCATCCCATGACCCTTTTCCACACATTACAACATTAGAACCAACATAAAAATTTGTTTCAAATGCCAAGTGGTAAAAATCCAAAGCCTTGGGCTAGGCTATAAAACCATTAAACATGAAAAGTAAGTTTATATCTAAGTATAGCAAATGGCCAAATAGCCATATTTAGTGCAAAATCTACATGTTAGTGCAACAACCAAATAAAATTCCCAAAATATAATAAACATATCAATCAAGAAAATTGTTGGTTTTAGTAAGATAAAGGAAAAATGCTAAGTTTACAAATAAAATACATATAGAGAAATAACACATCACAATAACTATGTGGCCTTATACAACCACCAAAGGGGTACTCAATGAGTTGTTGGCACTCAAACATCAAGCCTCAGTTGTAAATTAACATATCAAATACTAGAACCATCATCATCTCTATATGAATCATCCCTCCATACTCCCACAAGGCTCAACATACTCAAAATCACATAGGATTGTTCGATGGAAAACCTAATATGAGAGAGCAGGGACGCTAGTTTGCATAATTTGAGCCTAAGGTGGTGCACGTCCACAATATATCGAGCAAACATAAATTATACTAAACGAGATAGAAGTGAGTTTTCGGTCTATATAATACTCCATTTCTTTACTCGTACTCGGCTCATGATTATGAAAACTGGTCCATGTCTCCTCTCTCCACACATACACTCTTGATGGTTGCTTCCCTTAGGGTCATCTAGTGTATGGTTCACAACATAACAACTAACTACATCACTAACACAATGGTGAATCACACACATTAACCATAGTACGCATGGTATATATATAAGGTATAACAAAATCATTACTTTCATGGGATATGATACATTACTTTTCCACATAATGCACCTAAGGTGCAAATATTGCACAATAGAGTCATATGATCACCATATGCCCCTCATTCATGACATGAACCATCACATATTACACAAATTATACACACGATGAACACAATGAATAACATTACAACATAAAATCAATTGCAGGACAACATGGTGAAACAAAATTCATCACTACATGGTGGTGACATTACTATACAATCTAATCCACTATACACCAATCTTTGTCATACAACACATCAACACACCTACATATCACAAAATGATAAGATGCTCCAACACACCACCATCCATAAAAACATTCTTCTCACACATACTAAGGCAACACATCACACGTGAACTCCTCGTTGAGTCCACATAAAGGAGAGCAAATAATCTCATCACAAGCATATTAACATGATAGAAAATACACACTAAGTGACATGCACAACTCGTGTGTTCATAATATCACGATTACAAAAATGGTCACATCAAAACATATAACACATTACTCTTCCCATCTCCACCACCACCATGCATAATCATTACAACTTCAATCCATCCAGAGGTTTGAGAGTGTAACACCCAAAAATTACACACACAAATACAACAGTAAAAATACTAGAATAATTTATTTTTACTTACATTGCTCACTATACAACACCACAAGGGCTCCAAGAAGAGAAACTCAACAACGTATAATACGCTTACGAAGTCATCGACTCGCATGTAGACACACGACAACACCATATACATGTTGATGCCACATTTTCCCCAATGAATGAATACTAGTAATGACCCCACCAAAATTTCATTTGTAAGGAGTTACTCACCATTTTCTACACAAGATTAACTCCTTAATTAGTCCAGTTGGTTTAATTCCAATTACACCTAAGGATCTACACCCCAACTATATATGAGTTTAAGGTGAGAGTACATATTTATGCTAAACAACCTTCATGAAAGACCAAGGTTTTATGTTGTTAGTAACCAAGATAACACATTTATCTGCGAGGAACTAAAAAGATCATTAACAAGAGTTTAAGTCATAACACAACTATTTCACTAGCTCCAATTGTGCCGTCTAGATCTTACGGAGAATTCACTCAATGATGAAGTTAATTTCTACATATAAGTTCTGATACTTGGTAGTCCTCTATGATCTAAGGAAGTCTTAGTTCTTCTTACACCAGAAATAGTTTGACCATGTCATTCCTAACCATCGGTTTTATGATGATGTCGCTAAACATACCGATTATGATGATAATACAAACTAGGGATATCATTTACTTAAGCCAGAAGGTGACATCGAGAGTAGAGATTGAAGTTTATCCTAAGGTTTTAGTATCCTACACTAAAATAATTCATGCAAAAGGATGGTTATACATGATTCTTATACTAGGGTGAGTGTTTCATTTATATCTCTTTATTACATTTACAAGGTAAGAATACAACACACTAATTAATTAATCGTCTATTGAAAACTGAAATGCACTACAATATTTTAAATTCAAATTCATTTAACATACATATCCAACTTTTATAATAAAAAATTTGAGGATCAAAATAACACCCATGTGTAGATGAACATTCCCCTTAAACCCTAACATCAAAATATTATAAAACTTCAATTATAAACTTTTCATACTTCGCAAAATGTTGAAATATCCTCTACAGTTTCATTTAACATATATACCCAACCCCCCTCCCTTTTCCATATGTAAATATGAATCAAAAGAACACCTATAGTTAAATGCACATTTCCCAAAACACCCCTAAAACTAGCATCTCATTCATATTGCCAAATTTCAATAAATAACTTTACTATAACATAACAATACATAAAAATTTCCTTCTATTAACATACATAAATTCTAACAATATACAATGAATCACACCCACGTTGTTCGCCATCTTACTTGTATCCTACAAAAACATGTGAGCATGAAATCAATGATAAATCGTTGGCATGACATCCACCCAAATCTAGCATAATTAACATTTTTAGTTTCCCATTTACATAATAAAATTAATAATTTATATTCGAAAGGAGAATGTTAGAAACACATATTTTGTATTTCATTTCAGTTCACTTCATTTCTTAACCAAGGAGAGGGAAAGAAATAGGTATGAGAGAGAAACACTATTTTGCCAAAAGTTCAATTTCACACAAAAGTCACACAGTAGAGTTTCAAGAAGTTATTTACAAGTGTCAACAAGTTTCCACGATGGTTTGGCAACCCGACAAGGGTCCTACAACTTTCTTTTTTTAACGTTTTCCTACTAGTTGCAAAAACGTTCGATTTAGGCTCGGAGGTGAAGAAACCACTTTCAAACATTGTCTTCTGATGAGAAAACACACCACGGGTAAGTTTCTACGTGACCTCCTATATACTAAGAATTCAATCTTTGGGCCGAAAAAGGATTTAGAACGGGTGAACTATGATGCGATTGGAAGCTAGTTTTTAGGCGTCGGTATTAATCGGTCCAATTTGACCTAGTCAAACTGCGACCAGAGGCCTACAAAAACCTATTAGCCAAACTAACCAGAAAAATGATTTTCTCAAACCAAAGGTTCCAGAAATTGTCTAGTAAAAATACTAGAGGTTTGCGAAGGCTGATAAGCATTTTGTTTCTCGGGTTTAAACGGCGGGTCAAAATGAAAGCCAACTTTTCAACTTTAACACTTCCCAAATTGTAAAACAAATTGATAAGGCTCTAGAGAAGCGGCGAAGAGAGAAAAACAATCAAATGAGTTTGAGCTAATGCTTGACGTGACTCTCTACCTAACAATGAACACATAAAATGCTTGGACCTCTCATGTATAGGGTTCAGAGTGTTGTTTTGCAAGTCTCTGGAAATTGTATTTTCTAACTTACAAGGTAGACAAAAAGGTTGTTTTAGTTGATGACTCATCTAGCTCTCGCCAACACCAATGGGCACGAGCACCAAATTTTGATACCCTAGGTCTAATAGTGCATAAGGTTGTGGTCACAACCACGAATGACGATCAAATTACAAGTTGGAAAAGTAAATCTTAAGGAGGAGTTTTGTTGTTTCATGCTAAGAGACTGGTTACAAAATTTACTAAATTGTGTCCGAAGGAGGGGTTTAAGTTTATGCTTGGTTACCAAGTGTTATTTGGATTACATAAGTTCCAGATTTCATTTTATTGTTTTGCAAAATAATATTATATAAAATAATCGAATGTGAGATACTCTAAGGTTTTAAATTTATTTAGTTGCAAATGTAAAACTAAAATACGAGAATTATGAAGGATAAGGTGAGATGAACCATGCTTGAAAAATATTATCATTTTCTATGTATGAGGTTCTCCAAGAGTGCTCACCAGCATTTCAGAAGGCTTCAATAATCTTTTAGCATTCCATCAAATAGATCACATACACCCACAACCCCTCCTTCTGTACCAATCAAGACAACATCTAAGGCCATGTATACACTAACCCTCTAAGCACGAAGAGCTCCATGAACAATAACAAACTTCCCAACAATTGACCATCTCATGTGGTGTTTTTTTCATGTTTTGTAACTATTGAAAACCTTTAAATCCTTCTCACTTATTGCATCTTGTACAACCACTATGTCATTAGAAACACAAATGATCATTTCTCCAACAGAAATACTCACTACATGGGTGTGATCTTCATAATATTACTGTCGAATAAAAAACATGGTATAATTTCTACACTCTAAAACTAGTGACTGCATCTCCACAATCTTTTGTTGTGTTTTATCTTGTTTAACTAGTTCTTTTGCAAGTTCAATGTCTGAAGCCTCAACACCTGAAATTTTTACTCCATATTTGGCACATAGATATGTATTGTATATAAATCCACCCAGAACTAACTTATCAAATTTCTTGTACATCTAATTCAATGGATCAATCTTAGTATCATACTTTGGACACCATTAACAATGTCAACAAATGAATTACTGGAATTAAGATTGTCTTACACTTGGTACAACTCATCCTACACGTAGAGGCCCGCATGGCGTGAGAGCATGTATTTAGTTGCACATAATGCTGAACCAAGAGGCTACCACGACCCAAATGCAATTTCCTAAAAGTTTCTAAATCCTTTTAAACAAACCCAAATCATGCATACCTGTAGTTAAAGCTGCCTACAAAACCATGCTTTTGTTTTTTTTAAAAGACATTTTGTCAAACAACTCACATGCCTTAAGAAAGGTTCCACATTTTGCAAACACATCTAGCATGAAATTTACAACTACAACATCTGAAAAAATTCCTCTATCTTTTTCTTCTTGCTGGACTTCTATTCCTTGTTCTAGAGTTCAAATTTTGACACAAGACAAAGTGTTATCCCAAATTCACCCCCCGGAAAATTTGGTCAAGACAACCCCACACATAGAAAATATGAAAGGAAATAACTCAGACCCGCGAGCTCACATTCCAGAATGAGGCAAAGGAAAAATTCAAAGTTTGAACCCGAGTCAAACTAAAGCGGGGAGTCGAGGCAAAAAGTGAAGCGCATCCCGCCAACCAAAGGGTGCCACGTATCCAAGCGAGCTTCGGGGCTACGGGAGTTTTTGAGTTTTTCATTTTTTGCGCAAAAGGGAAAAGATAAATTGCAGACCCGTATGCCCGATTTTTGTTCCAATCTAGCTGCCACGTGTCCCATATTAAAAGGGGACCCATTTTTCAAGTTGTTTTTTTGCTCCTGTCTACGACCGATACAAACTTCGAGGGGGTGTATCTTTCGACTCAGGGCTTGAAATATTGCAAATCTGATGCCGTTGGAAAGATCTTGGCCTCACCCATGCCACGAAGGTCTGAAAATTTAATTTTGAGGAGGTTAGGTGAAGGAAAATGGAGGAAACATCTTCGAGCCTTCAATGCAGGATCCATCTATCTCAACAACCAGATCGGATTCGATCTGTTTCCGCCGTTTCCTCTTCCTTCAAGGCGTCGAACCAAGGAATCATGCAGTAAAGACATATTTGGGGGTAGATTTTATCAGAAACGTTAACAACAGTGGTTGAGTTCCGACCTACTTTTCCCGCTTCTCTCTCTCTCTTTCTTCTCTCTAATCGAATCTATAAAAATGGGGCAAGATTCATTGTAAAGGTTGTTGTTCATTCTTCTTCTCTGCCTCCCCTCTTATTTTCTTCCCCAGGGTCGAAATGGAGTTTGAATCTCCTCCCCGATCTGTAAATGGAGTTTTTGCCTCTTGCTCATGTATGATGCTCAAATTTTTGAAGCAATAAAACTCATTTTTGTGATGCGTTTGTCCATCCTTTGCTTGTTTTCATTACATCTTCTTGCCTCTCATCGTTCTGGAGTATTCTGTGCATGTTTTGGATGTTTCATTTACAGATCTGGGAGTTGTGTTCGTGGGGATCGGAAATGGAGTTCTGTGTGAATCTGACATTTGGTCTGTGATGTTGTTATCCATCCTCTCCATTGCTCACCTCACCTCCCTTCATTTCATGGCCGTTTTGATAGATGATCAACACTTCCCTTTTCTTGGTGCTATCACCTTGTTAGTGTAGGATTTCCCTCTTTATGCACTTTCTCTCTCCCTGTCTCCTTGGAATTGTTAGATTAGGAGTAGATAGTCGCATTTCCTTCCTTAGAAGTAGTTTAGCATTAGGATCAGGAAGAAGAAGTCAAGCTTTCTTCGGGAGGGCCATCTCAAGTCTGCAAGTCCCACAACTTGAGAGATGGTCCCATGTTATGTAAATCACACCAAATGACCCTGCCTTAGAAAATCATATCCATAACTCATTTGGGGTGCTATGATTTCGCATTAACAGAAGTACATAGGAAAATAAATAGATCTGATTGGAGACCTATTTGTTGCAAAAGTGAAACAATGTGACTCTCCCGACACAGATCACAGCCAACAATGGCCTTATTATAAAGCAACGATCAATGCATTCCTACATATGAGGGGTCGAGTCTGCCATTGGAGGGCTGGAGAAAGCATGCAAACAATTCTTCCTTATATTTCTTCAGATCCGCATCCTCTTTCATTTGGACATTATCTTATAAATTGTTTGGAAGCATTTTCTTCCTCTGTGATATTATTTATCCTCTGGTCACAAGTAAAGTTCTTGGATTAATATGCAAGAAAGGTGACCAGTCTGACAGTATTTATTAATGCACCCATACAATGTCAGAGATCCCTTATGCCTAACCTTGCCACTCCACCAACCTGACACAAGTTCCCTTCCCAAGAAAACAACCCACATGCCTTCACATGGGTTTATTTACTCAATTCACCAACTTCTCAATCCCCCTTTCCTCTCTGATTTATTTTTTTTTATTTTTCTTCCATATTGATTTATGGATTAGCAAGAATGTCAGGGCACTATAGAGAGCACGAACCTCTGCTCTAATACCAAATGTAACGCCCACAAATTACACACACAAATACAACAATAAAAATACCGAACATTTTTTTATTTACATTGTTATTTACAAGTGTCAACAAGTTTCCACAGTGGTTTTGTAACCTGCCGGTGGTCGTACAACTTTGTTTTTATGTTTTCTTGCTAGTTACAAAATGTTCAAATTTAGGCTCGGAGGCTAAGAAAGTGCATTAAAAACTATCTTCTGATAAGAAATTTCACGACGGGTGAATTCCTACGTGTGCTCATATATACCAAGAGTTCACAGAAACTAACAAAATTCACAATGGTAAACAGGTTTGTAATTGCGGCCCGGGTTTCAGACCCACCGATCGTAATTGTTCTAATTGCAACATCAACTAGTTTTAGCTTGAGGGATAAGAAAACCTCAACCAAAATTTCCCTTTGATAGATGAATGTGCAATGGAAAATTTCCTACATGCTCTCCTATATATGGAGAATTTACCGGATTCGATAGAACTAAGAACCCGACAAACGGGTTGCAAATGTGAACAATGAGTTTTCGGATCCACTTTGGTCATAGTTGATCCAGTTTGATTTAGTAAAATAACAACCCAAGGCCTAAAAGATGCCTTCACCAAACTATCTAGAAGATTATTTTTTCCCAAACTGAAGGTTACAAGAAATTGATAAGTAGAAATACTAGAGGTTTTCGAAGGTGGATAGGCTTTTCGTTACTCGGGTTTGAATAGTGGTTTAAAATGAAAGCCAATTTTTAGTTTTGTTAGATTCCTAGAAGTGTGAAACGAGCAACGGGGCTCTAGAGAAGCGGAGAAGAGAGCATAAACGGTCAAATGAGGTGTAATGCCCATTACATGGGCAACGACTTCTTTTCCTTTTGCTACCTGCCTCCACTGCCACCTTGGCCTCCTCCCAACCACCCGACCTGCCAACGATTATGGCTGTCATGTCTGTCCTTGCGTGAGGAATGGGTGGAGTCCCGTTTTTCTTTGCCATAATCTATTTTTGGATTCTCCTTCAATGCGTGCAGGTGGGTGTTGGGCGCGTTTCCTTCTTGGGTGTTTTTTTCTCTTTCCCTGTCACCTCATTTTGACCTGCTCCTCCTTGGCGTGTTCTGAACAGTGGATTCATTAATGGTGAAATGAAGGTCTGTCGCCCTGATGTTGCGTGGGTGGGTGTGGATCCTCAAAATCGTGTTGTACAGGCAGCTTCTGTGGAGCGTAGAACTGATTTTCTCCTGGGAGGGCCGTGAGGAAGATTTGGCTATATGCAGCAGCCTACTACGGTCGAGAGGTAAACTTATCTCAGAAAACCAGTGGCCTCCAGAGAGAGTTAAGTGCGACAGCTGCTGCAGGGTGATCCCAAGGAACCGTTGGTGCTGAACCTGATGTTCTGGTTGCGCGCGACCACAGTCATGATCTGCTGTTGCAAAATCTTGCAGCTGTAGTAGAAGAACGAGATAAAGTTTTGGTTGAGCTGTCTTGCCTTTCAGTTTGGAAAATCGCTTCTGTCCAGGTGGTGAATTTAACATGGAAGAAGCTCGATCAAATCTTGAGGCAAGTTTTGCAAGTGAGGCTGAGATTGCGTTCACTACTGTTTCTAATACTGACCGGAAGTTTTCCAGCGCCTAGCCATGGGTTAGATATGGTGGTTATAGATGAAGCCAAGCTGGTGAAGTAGCGTATTACCTCCTCTTCCTGGGGCGCTGTGAGGTGTGTTCTTGTCGGGATCCACAGTAGAGCCCTGCCACAGTGTTCAGCCAGACTGCAGGCACGTATCAGTAAGGAAGAAGCCTTTTTTGAGCGCCTCCAGCAAGCAGGTTGTCCAACTTTGTTGTTTTCTGTTCTGTATCTCTGCATCCTCAAATTCGGATTCTCCTGCAAGATATTTTTTATCTAAATCGACCTTGTGACAGTGAGGGTGTTACCAGCAGACCTGATGAGATTTATTGCAAATATTTTCTATGGAAACCTTTCTGTTGGTTTCACGATGCAACCCGTGGAAGAGGATCTCATTGAGGCGGATCTGTTCCATTTCAGTGTATTCATGAAGCACAATTTTCTTTGCAAGTATGAACTTGTCAGGAGATCTATGCAATGTTGGAGAAAATGTCTTGGGAGAGCTCTGGTCCCAATGCAGGATTCAAAAGATTCTCTGTTAGAGTCCGGAGAAGATTACCTGATTTCTTACACTCTGTCAATCTCAGGCATGTCAAGATGGGATACCATTATTTGATTAGAAATGCTCTGTATTTCTTTGTTGTCCCTCTTCTGCTGGTGTTATTCAGTGCAGAGGTTGAAACGTTGGGGAGAAATAATTTATGGAGTTCTTGAAAGAAGCCCGTGCAGAAGCAGAGATGGTGATGTTTGGTGCCTTGGATGAACTGTTTGAGAAAAAGCAGAGTGAGGCCCAAGGATATTGGGATTCTTGTGGTGAACTGCAGCTTGTTTAATCCAACTCCATCCCTGTCTGCCATGATTAGCAATCACTACAAGATGAGAGGCAATATTATGAGCCTCTTCAACGAGTCACTAGGTTGGCAGGCATAAAGTTTCCTGTTGGAATTATCACACCTTACAAGCTACAGCTGTAATGTTTGCACCGAGAGTTTGATGCTTTGTCCCCAAATCTGATGAAGGAAAAGGATTGTGTATCAATACGGTAGATGCCTTTCAGAACCAGGAGCGATGTAATCTTTATGTCTTGTGTCTGAGCTTCAAACCCTGGTTGGTGTTTAGCCTTCTAGCGCAAGTGCTCTCGGACTGAGTGGTAAGCAATTCGACTCTCACCCCTAAAGCAGCTGCATTGAAGCAATCTAGTGTTTGGACAACCACCTATTGCATTCTTCTAGTCGTGCCTTCAAAAGGGAATCCCGGTGTGGTATATTGCAAGAAAAGACCAGTGAAGCAGAGGATAAAGCGGAAGGCGTGTGGTTATGTGATCCTGACTTTGGATGTTCACGACCCAGTGGATGCGTTAAAATAGGCAAGATAGACTAACCATATACATAATATGCTAGTATCTAATAAACCTCTTGAAATGAAACTTTTTCCTTCTAGAAATTGGTTTAAATCTGTGATTTTGTGGATTGTGTTCAATATATGGTTAATAGTTTGTTACTTCTGGATTTGCCTCTGTTGGTTGTTCTTGTTGACGTGATCAAACCCATTTATATATAAAACAAACAAAGGTTCTCAGTGTATGCTTCGATTGATCATATGAATATATATATATATATATATAATTTTAAAGTTACTTCCTTACTTGCAAAAAATCTGCCGTTGTTTTCAATTTGTGAACTCAGGTATGTAATCGCCCTAGAACGTTGCAGCTTTGACTAGTATTGGGCTCCTATTATGTTATTTCCCTGGAGGAAAATATACAGTTAAATTATTATTATTTTTTATGATAAGCGTGATTATGCACTTCGTGTATTGTGCAAATTATTAGGGCTTTTGGAAATTAGAAGTTCAATATATATGCTTGTTAAGAAGGAAGTTTTGGGCCGAAAATATGTCCTGGGTTGATAGAAGGGCATAAATTATTGATAGAACCCCATTTGATTCTACTCTTTCTATGAGTAAAATTTGATAAAATTAATGACCTTTATGGTGTTAAGATATGGTATGTTGATGATTCCTTGTGTGATCGATTTAATTATGTATAGACATAATGCATTGATGGAGTAAGGTAATATCTTTCACGGTTCGTGAAAGTTAAGGTTTTCATCAACTGCTTAAGGTAACATGAAGTTTCTTAATTTAGTCAAACTTGTTTTGTACTTCCTTCTTGATGAGTGACCTTTCATTACAAATTTAGAATGATTGTGATGGAAGGTCGTGAATATATTTTGTTGTCAAAAAGGGAAAAGAAGCTATGGAATAGTTTGTTTATGTATCGAACGTAATAATTGTAATAACATCGTTATAGAAGTTCATTATTGGAGGATATCTATCTTCGATGGTATATTATGTGTTTAATCACTGCATAGGTTACCATAAAATTAGTGATGAGATGTAAATTAAGGAGAGTTGAGAGACCTTTTCCTTTGTATACATCGTTTATGATATTAGGAAGTGAGTTGATGTCGGAAAATTTCAACCAAGTCTAGATTCATGGCTATGTTCCTCTAGAACGGGAGGATTATAAATCTAAGGTATTATGAAAATTGCAAGGATGTGTTTAGAATGCTAGATTGCCTACTCAACTTGGGTATTAATGAGGCTTGTCACTATTCCAATCGCCCAGTTATGTTCGGTAGGTAGAGGCATTAGGCAATGCCTATTAGGACATTCTTACGAGTCATCCTTTCCACTCATCCTTATTAGCTATGAAGTCACTTATTACCTAAGATATAATGGTTGTGGGTTTGAATATAATATTTTCATCCTTTAAACCTTTTTGATTACATGATGGAACTTTGTTTTTACCCTCATTGTTCGTTTATAGCCTATTAGGCCTATGGCCCTACTGGAATGATTCCAAAACTATATTCTTTTTGTGAAAGATCGGAGTCTGGTTTTTATCTTTTGACTTCACCTTGAGAATGTGGATTGATGGGTTACACTTTAGATTTCAATCACGTAATCTATGGGATTACATGATTGAAATCCTAATACTCTCAACTCTTGTGTCTAATCATTTAAATTTCATAGTCTTGATTGGATCTAAAACTTCGCTTTTAATATACCTTGTTTTGAAATCATATCAACATTTTGTTATTACTTACGTCTTGTTCGTTTTGAACTTGGCATAAGTGGTGACATTTTTAGTCATCTTACGCATCAAACTATTGATTGATCGACACTTAGGAATTAATCCATTTAATTGATTGGTTTTCTGAACAACTTTTTGGTTGTCAAACTTTTGTAGTTTTAGAGGTATTTTCATAACTAAAACTTATGGATTTCTTCTTAGTTGATATGTTGAAAATTATATCTTGTTCCAAAAGGTTGTTAGAGGTTAGAACTTTGATCCATTTCTTGAAATAGAATGCTTCCTTTCATGGTTTTGTTAGCTAGTAGCTTATTGTTGCTATGTATAGTCTTATCTTGCTCAGTTCTCGTGAACTGACTCAGGTTATTAATTGTTGCAGATGGCTTACGTGGTTAGATGATGGAAAGACTTGTAGATTATTGCATCAATCTTGGTTATGATGTTCCTTTGTACGAATGTGTATTATGTTATAAAATTTGGAAAGGGCCTTTGGACATTTTAGAAGAAGGGTCAGTGCCTAGTAAATGTATTGTAGAGTATTGTTGTTGTAACTGTTGAAACTTTGGCTTGTTTGGTTATCATGTGAAAGATGAAATTTGATTACCGCTTGGTTATGGGATATTCTAGTGAATTTTAACCCTTAGTATAGTAGCGGGGCATGTCCCATGTTATTACTCTCTTGCTCCCTAGTCATGGTTCAATAGAGATGGTATGTCCCTTTGATTTGTGCATCATGTTGGAATGAATTGATATAACCTTGTTTTGTTTCCAAAACGAAGTCTTTATTAAACTTTGCTCTTGAGTTAAAATGTTGAGTTGTAAATCCTCCTAAGGCTTAGTAGCAATGAGTTTGTAAGTACTATGAAGTGAGCTGGATAGTCCTTATTAAAATTAAACTAATAAACATTATCCTTTTATGGTGAAACCTTAAATGATCTCATGGTGAAATCAATGGTTAGATTTTAGAAGATGATAGGGTTTAATAAGTAGGAGGGAAATTGATTAATAAAACCATAAATATTTCTATATCGTTTGAAATGTTCTCCTTTGTCAAACTTAATTAAGTAAAGTCTAGATGGAACATTTAACCAATCTTGATAAACTCTTAACCTCAAAGCTCTTTTAATTGAAACTACTACCAAGGGTTAAAGAAACACAAATACCCAAAACCCATGGTTGGTATTCAAACCCCATACGATGTCCATGCATCAAGATCTTAAGTTCAAGTCAAATTCATTCATCATTTTCTCCATGAAGCAAAACCCAAGTAGAAAGATCTACCTAAAGGACCCTTAAATTGAACCATTCAAAGGAGGGGCAGAAAAGTGAGGAGGACTCATGAAATGAACCTCGCAGCCATACGAGACAAAACAAACAATGATAAAACATGCTAGGGTAAGATGAACCAAAGAAGTGCATAGCTCCACCAACCATCCACCAATCTCAAGCATCTATAAAAGTTGAGCTTATTATAAATTTATCCACCACATGGACTGCCCATAAAGATTCATACCCACAACATTTTTATTTTCTTAAAATCTAATTTCAATGGCATCCACTTTACCAAACCCCCAAAATAGATCCATGGAACTCGACTCAAGCAAAGAAACCATTGTGTTATGAGGCGAGATCGACTAACAAACCCACCAGAAACAAGTGGTCATAACCCAAATAAGCCAATACAAATTTCAAATCCCTCAAAATGGTAGTCGAATAGTGAACCAAGCTTCAAGCCTTCTTTCAAGGAAAATAATGTAAAATGAAGATGGTAGGAAGAGTACAAAGCTCTTTTTAATTGAAACTAGGGCTAGGGTTAAGATAAACACAAATACCCAAAACCCATGGCCGTTATTCAAACCCCATATGATGTGCATGCATCGGGATCTTAGGTTTAAGTCAAATTCATTCATCATTTTCTCCATGAATCTCAACCCAAGTGAATAGATATACTTGAAGGACCTTGTAATTGAACCATCCGAAGGAGGGACATGCAAAGTGAGGGGGACTCATGAAATGAACCTCGTAGCCATACGAGACAAACTAAACAATGATACATCATGTCAGGGTAAGATGAACCAATGAGTGCATAGCTCCACCAAACAATAAATCCCCTTCAAGAACATCTATAAAGCATGAATATGATAGTAAAATCAAAGAAAATAGCTCAGAGTTTCTCAAACAAATGGCGGCCACAACAGTGAAGCATGTCCTCGAAACGTTAAACAACACAAATTTTTCACATTTGCATACACATCTATAGGAGCATTTACAACTACAACATATGACAAAATTACTCTATCCTTTATACTTTTATTGATATCCATACCCTTGAATCTCAAGAACATGGTTTCACAGGGCAAGACAATCCACTCTTTCATCACTCAGAGGTGCTTAAATGGCATTTTCTACACACAAATTTTCATAAAAAAACTTATTTAAATGTATGTCAAGTGCAAAATTTGGTAGATGCCCGTCAAGAGTTTGACCAAGTGAAAGAATGGGATGATATAGAAGGAAATAAAATTATTTCTGCATATAGAAGACATGGGTATCCTCACGAGGTAGTCGTACTGTTTCACCATATGCAATAAACAAAACATTGGCAACAATAGTTTCCTTCCTTCTCAGATGTATTGAATCCTCTTCAGACACGATACAGATTTGGACCAATCAATTTGTGTATAGTAAAACAAGGAGAGATTAGGTAAGTTTTATTTTTATGTGCAAGATTGATAAAACACATGATGGTACTGATTTTAGGTGGCTATTCCTGAGAGCTCTGTTTAGCATAGTTCCCGTAACATCCAGTTTATTTGTTTAATTATTTAAATTTTGAGAGACTCAAACTATGATCTTGCTGAAACTATCCAATCACTACTAACTTTACCATGTTACTTGGGCTTCACGTGATTAACTTCTCTGGATTTGAAATAAAGTGTCTATTTTATTATACTGAGGAGAGTGATAGGTTCGAAACAACATTTAAGTTGTGTCTCTCTCCATGGCTGCCTACAAATGATAACCCTTTCTCTTGGGGGAGGTGACACTTCATCTAGCCACCAATACATGCAATGATTGACATCAATCCCACTAAAATAATATGTTATGCATTTTACATCTTTTATTTTTCCGTGTTTCCATTAGTTCACTAGATGCCTCCCACCCACATTGTTATTACTGATTTCATAGAGTTATTAATATATATATGATAACATGTGTTTGCATAATCTACGACAAGACAAAACCCTCTAGTGAATGTGTTAACCAAATTTCCTTAGTTCTTGTTCAGATTAGTGAACTATTACTAAAATAAATATGTAGCTCAAAACATGCAAGGGTTTAAGGTACCTTGAGATGATGATGACGATGATGATGTGGATGAGTGTAAAGACAACTCCTCCTCACTTATGAGCTCGATATTTTCATAACAAAAATGAAAGAAATAAAACATTTTAGATGGTAGACAAGGGGTTGTTGATGATGTCAGTTCCAAGAAGTGTGAACTTCGTTCTACGGATGTCAACCCTTGTGTTTGATAAATATAGATGAAGTGAATAGATATTGATCTGATATAAAATGCAGAATATGAGATAACAGAAACTGAAAATATGGATCTAAGATAATAGAAGTAGATATGATCTAAATTGACATAAAATAAATCATACTTGACTTGGTCGACATCGACCCAAGACTACAAAGGACCAATCAATGATGACTAGGGTAGGATGAGAGGAACTGTAAAAAACCTGCAATATCTTCTTCGTGGATTTGGATCTTGATGGATCTAGATTTGAAGACATAAACTAGAAAAATATATTGGATCTGGATATGATATGGGAAAGTTTTGGAAACAAAAAGGATGTGAGAGAATGGATAGATTTGATAATTGCGTATAGGTTCGATTCGCAAATTGAGATGTGTTGACGGTGATTGGGATAAGTCGGCATGAAGATGAAAAATAATAACAAATCCACAAGAAGACCTAAGCTCTCAAAGAATTCCCTCTTCTGATCTCCAAATTGCATCCTTTGATCTCTTGATCCATTGAAGAAGGAGGGGGTATGGGTGTATTTATAGGATGAGTGGATGGATGTGGAGGATAGGAAAACATTTAATAAAGGTAGGTGGGAGGTAAAATTATTAAATAAAGGCCATGGATAAAAGGTGGTTGAGAGGAAGGAAAATATTAAATCAAGGCCAAGGGGAGATGGAATTATTAAATGAGGGCCTAGGGAGGATAAAATAGAGCATATATGGAGGATAAATGATAGGAAAATATTAAATGAGGGTAGGTGAGAACCTAGGGATGATAAATAGGGTGCTTAGGGAGGATAAAAGAGGTTAATAAATATGTTTAGGGATAATCAATGGGATGTGATAAGTAAATATGATTAGGGATTAATTAAATTTGATTAAGGGTGAATAAATGATGGTATAATTAGGAATGTGATAAATTCAAATAAATGAAATTTAAGAGGGGAAGGAGAAATTCAAATGGGTGACCATGGTGCAAGAGAGCGAACACGGGGTGAAGAGGGTAGTGATACAAAATTTTGGTGTCTCATGGTTTCCCATTTTGTTTAGTGGTTTTCATTGGAATAGGGTTATGGGATGCACAATGGAATGGTTGGACCTATGAACCCACTTTGTTGTGTGGGGGTATGCCCTAAGGAGTTACAATAACTAGTAGGTTGTCGAAGCATGAGTTATTATGTCACTTGGGTTAGGGGTGTCTGACTCTATGTGCCTAGGGCCATAGGGAAACCAACCTCTTTGGGGAGTGAAAAGGTAATTTATTTATTTATTACTACTTGAGGGAGGCATAAGAGATTGAGGGAGGCATAAGAGATTCATGTGTATGATTGATGCTTCAGGAGATATGTTGAGTTGTTGTGATGTCTTGGGAGTGGTGCTATGATGTATGTGTTACTCATGTTAGTTAGATATGTTTTGTGATGTTGTGGATATGGCTTTGATGCCTTTGTTGACACTATGTACATGTAGCTATTGTTCTGAGTTATGTGAAATCTTCATCTGTGGAATTGTGGAAATTTCTGGTTATTGTAGTACACTTTTGTTCGAGTATTATATGTCAGTCATAGATGTGTGACAAGTACTATGTTATGTGAATCGTGCATGTTTTCTTCCATAATTTGGTTAAGCTCTTGTGGTGTGGTACCATCATGAAAGTATGTAAAATTATGCTTGTGAATCATTAGTGTTGTGTATGACCCTAGTAGGGTGTTGTGATAGCAGTTCATGTTGGGCACCCACAAGAAAGAATAAACTAAAACTCTGCAACCATGAAATTTCAAAGAACTTGAATTAAGAATAAGGTAAATGGAAAGAGACTAATTAAATAATGAATAAGAGGGAACTACCAATCTTCACAGAACTTTGAAAGTTAAACATTTTGTCAAAAGTTTATAAGGCTACCCCGTGGTTGTGCTTTAACAATTGAAGTTTTAACCATAGGGTGTACTTTCATCTTTATTTGTTTCTTGTTGCTTACCCCCCTTCCTTCCTTCAGTGTTATGTTGCATCAAGGAAGATGTTTTCTTAAGGGGAGGAAATGTAATGCCCCGTATATCTAGCCTTGGTTGGATGCGTAGAAGAAGGAGACGTTAGGAGGAGGCACAAGTTTTGAGGGGATTTTATCTCTCACCTGAATTAAATTATTACCAAATCTTGGTTAAGATTTGCTTGTGTGTAAGGAGGAGGATTTTGGGAGGCGCCACAGGTTTAGAGGGGACTGAATTTTTTAATGTGATTGATTGCGTATTAATGAGGAACTTTTTGAATTCTTCCTACTCCCTCATCCTCCCTGGCAGGTAGCCTATCCTAGCACATGGCTCCACCCACCAAAATTTATTGCATGCTTGACGTGGGATTGTGGGGGGTATTTTTCATTTTTTTGAGGCCTTGTTTGTGCAGGCTAAAATGACTTTTCTAATGTTGGCCACATGCTTTTGGATTGTTTCTCCTTGTTATTTCTCTATGGCTCCTGGTTGCATCCTGCAAACGTCCCTCTCTTAGTGTTGGCTATGTGTATGCGACAATGAGACCTATAACAATCCATTGTTGCAGATCCTTGTTTGTGCCTTGTGTTTTCTCCTCCACATTTGCATTCATGGCTTCTAAGGTTCTAAGACCCCATCCTTCTAAAATTTGTTTCCTTTGTGCTTGATGGATGTCCATTCATGTTTCAAATCTATATCTTAGCTTGGCTATGTGTACTTTCTCGGGGTAAACTATGCAAATTGGGCATCTGTTGGTTGTTTGGGGGTGAAGTTGGGTTGATTTTGTTTTTAGATCCCTTTTTGTGCAGACCATGAAATCATGGATTTTTCCATGAGACCACATCACTTTGAGGCATTTTTTCAACTTTTTCATGCCTCGTGGATGCTTCCACATCTTGCATACATGGCCCTTGAGGCACCTCGCGAGTCCATTTGCAGTAGACTTGTTTTCCCTTTTGTTGTGATGGATATCATGTCCCGCTCTAATCACCCCATTTTGACGCATCTTGGGAGTATGTTTGCAAGGTTATGGAGTCTGATTTTCCCCATCCCCTGTCTCACATGTTTTTTTAAATTCACGGGCCTTTTCAATAAATCTATTGGTGTATATGTTGCGTCATGGTATTCTTTGAGACCACATTCCTTTCCATCTGATACAACTCGTGGTTTTGGGAGCTCTTTGCCTGTGCTAATGTGGGATTGAATGGTGTTTTGGTTCCTAACATGTATGTGGACGAAGATTCGACATGTGGAGTCTTTACATGACACGAGAGTGGTTTTGGTGACTTGTAGAAAGCTGGAGAAATAGGCAAGATAATCCTACCATTGCTACAATTGCTAAAATTTAAAAATATCATGAAATAGAACCTTCTTCTCCCTTGAATATATACGTCTCTACTAATTTGTTATGGGCTTGGACACCTTGCTGGTAATCTCTCTTCCTCTTGAAATCTTCTTGTCTTAGCAATAATAGTTGCAAGTGTATTCTTATACAACATTGATTAATTTTTTTCCTTCTACATTGGCAGTTTCGTTTTCATTCTTGAGTAAAGGACCTTCTACCATTTTTAATTGCATTTCTTTGACTAAGTTGCAAGGTTATTAAGTTGTTTATAACTAGTCTATGTTGTCGTTGAAAGCAAACTCAAGTTATAACTATAAACCTTTTGCTCTTCATACGAGCTTAATATTTTTATATTTGATTGTCTCCTAGGGATTTTAAGCACCGTTCACATGGGTTATGGCAACCTTACTTTAGAAACAACTAATAGATTGAACCTGATCCAAGTTGGAAGATGTGTTAGTTTTTGGACATATAATCACCCCTTTGGGTTATGGAAATAAGTACGTAATGTCTTTTGTTTCTTTGATGTGCCCAACCTTTCTTTAGTAAAAAACCACTAGATGGAACCCGATCCGGGTTGACTATAGTTTTATGGACACTTAATCCCCCTTTTGGATTATGACGAAAAATCTCGTAATGTCAATTGTCTCCTTGATTGTGCCCAACCTTGAGTGGTGAAGTTGTTGAGGTCTATTAGACCTCCATGCCCTCTTTTCTCGGACTAAGTAATGGCCCCTTTGATACTCAATCCATCCCGCAGGTTTACAAAACTTATGTGTGGTTGACTTTAGTAGTTAGGTTTATGCTTGGAGGGAGTATATTTGCTAAGGTACCCAGATTGCTAGTCATTTTGCACCCTGAGTATTCCTGCATAATTGTTTATGACACTAGTTAGATACCCCTAGTGTGGTAAAACTTGGATTGATGTTTAAAATGTTAACTTGTATGACGAAACTCTCTTTTACTCTCACTTGTCATTACTAGCCTATAAGGGTAGTGGCCTCTTCTTGAATGATTGTGAAATTCCTTGGAGTCAATGGCAAACTAGTATTATCTGCTTTCCTTGTTAAACAATGTTGAGTGGTGGTCATGTATTAGTTTTCCATTATTTAACCTATATGATTACATGATTAAAATTTTAATACACTTGACCTTTCGTGTACCCTTGAAATCCATGCTTCCTCTTGGATTAATTATTTTTTTTTTGTTGTTTCTGAAAATGAGTATCGTAGCTTGTGCTTTTGGTACCTTTTTAATGAATGTAGATTGTTGGTTTGAATATCAGTTCTCAATCTTTTAACCTAATTTTTATTTGATGGAAATCCCATTACACTAGACTATTGTTTCTAACTTATCAGGCCATTGGCCCCTTCTCAAATGATTGTTTAATTTTTGTTGCTTTGAGACAATGTTCATAACTGAAGTATAAGGCTTTCTTCTTAGATTGGCATGGTGGAAATTTTTAATTATCTTAAGGGGTTGTTAGTATTTAGAGCTTGAGCCAATTCTTGGAAAAATATATTTTCCTTTCTTGATATTGTTAGATATTAGCTTATTGTTGCTTTGTGTAGTCTTATCTTGCTCAGTTATCGCGAACTGACTCAGGTTAATAATTGTTGCAGATGGATTATGTGAGTAGATGAGGGAAAGACTTGTAGAATATTGCATCAAACTTTGTTGTGAAGTTATTTTGTATGAATAATTTTTGTTGTAAAACTCTGGAATGGGTTATGTGGGGATTTTAGAAGAAAACCAGTGCCTTAGTATTATGTGTTGTGGAGTAATGTTGTCGTGACTATTGAAAATTTGGCTTGTTTTTTATCGTGGAAAATATAAAAGTTGATTACTGCATGGTTATGGGTGAATCTAATGTATTATAGAATTTCTAGTCATGGTCATGGTCCCATAGAGTTGATTTTTCCCTTTGGGTTGTGTCGTATTGGAAAGAATTGATGTAACCATTATTTTTTTCACAAACGAGTAATGATAAACTTTTCTCTTGAGATAAAATGTCATGTGGTTGTGTTCATGAAAGGTTTTGCAAAAGCTATTGAAATGGAGTAAGACCCCAAAGCTTTGTGTAAAGTCCCTCAATGGATCATATGATAAGAAATGAGCAAGGAATCCTATTTGCATGTATTAAAACTTGAAATAAACAAGAAATCTAACAAATATTATTAACCTCTATTCTTGAAAGCTTAATAAAACATGCCTACTAAAGACTTAAGCAATCAGTTTTGTTGTTTACTCCATGAGGGTGAATGAATCTCACTAAATGGCTACATGACCAAGTTTAGCTATTTCATTACTAACCTATCATGGGTGCAAGATGAAGCTATTTTAATGGTGGATGACCCAAGATCAAATTCCTTATTAGCTTGGCTAATGCAAATGAGCTCTTAAGATTTCTTAGGCTTGTTTTGGCTTTAGCTTATGTAAAGTTGTGTGTTTGAATGGGTAGGCTTAGCCTTGTATTTATAGTTTTTGGTTTGGAAGAATTTGGAATTTGGGTGCATGTGGGACTAAATCTCAAAAATCACTTTAAGATTAGATTAGGATAAACATGCTTTAGGCTTAGTTAAGCTTGGTTTAGGCTAGTTAAACTTTGATTAGCAAGTGATTAGAGACTCATTGAGAGTTGGGAGGGGTCTGGATAACCAATTGTGATTGATAGATAGCCTACAAAGCCAATAGAAGTGGTCCAGAGAGAACTAGGAGGTTTTGAATGGTCGAAAATAGGAATGTTTAGCTAATAAATGAGATATTAGCCAAATAAGCTAATTATAGGAGGAATACGACCAGAGAAGGTCTCGTAAAATAGGCATCCAGAATAGAGAGAAGAATAGGAATTAATGAAGTGTCGTTAATTGAATGGATTGGATGAAATTCTAAGCGCAGAATATATTAGGTGTTTACATTTTCCCCTCTTTGAGGTGGCATAAGCAACGTCACTTCAAAGAAAGTGACAACATAAACAAGTAGTAAATTTGAAGGGATAGAAGAAAAATGAGTAGAATGGAGGATGCCCCCTCGATTATCGATGGGGTGATAGAAGACCTCGATTGATGATCAATAGATGAAAGAAAGAGAATAGAAGAAAGAATAGTGTGAAGAAGAAAGGGGATATAGAAGAAAAAGGAATATGAGGAAGGGGGAATGAGCTAACATCCATCCAATGCCTTTTAAACAACTTTATTTTTCATCATATTGCTAAGGATCTTCATCATCGGTCCTTATTAAAAAGAATGAAAAAAATTGTAGTATGACATGAAAATCCATATACGAACAAATTTCCATTGCTAAAAACACCAACTCCATGCAACATACAAAAATGCAATGCAATACGAGAAAGTAAAAGATGCATAACTCCATGCAACATACATAATGCAATGCAATACGAGAAAGTAAACAAGCCTAACTCTATGTAACATACATAATGCAATATTTTTGTTATCAATATTCAGTTTCGACTGTGTGAATTAACGACAAGGGTTGTGATGGTGCCCCAAGAAAGGATACATGCAAGGGGAATAATGGAGGACACTTGGGTCCGATGAAAAAGTAATGTGCACTATGAAATAGTACCAGAAACTCGTTGTGCCCCAGAGTATAGACAAAGTAAGAAACCTAGCTTTTGTTGATGGAGGTAGATCAAGATGATCCACAAGTCACACATGAACATAGGTGAGAACCAAAGAGTGATGTTTTTAGGATGATTTATATTGTTTTTGAAGTTTTCTGAAACATATTTGAATGTTTTGATTTTTCTAACATATTTGAATGTTTTTGATGATTTTTCTAACATATTTGAATGTTTTTGTGATTTTGAAAGTTTTTTGAAACTATGTATAGGAAGACGAGGAAGCGTGGATGCCCCTAGTGATAGATGGGATGTACAAGGGCATAAGGCCACGTGCGTGTGAGAAAGGTGAAGATGTAAAAATTCCCCACCGATTAGGTAGGAGTATATAAAGGAAAACTCTTCACATGTAGAAGCGGGACCCAAGGCCATTATGGATAGGTTCAACATGATGATGAACATAAAAAAATGAAGTGTTGGGAAGGAGAAAGGATGCCCCAACATAAGTTGGCCTAAAATCACATGATAGAAAGGAAGGAGAAGATTGTTTTTGTGAAAGGGGACAAAGGTGTCTGAAAACATGGCAAAAGGTAATCTTATACACATGGATGTTTTGAATGAAGTAGAAGAATGATGTGAATGATATGAATGTAGCTTAGAAGCCTCACGATGAAGAAGTGATTAGCCAAAGGCACAAATTGTGAGACGAGATAAGGACTAAAGTAAGAGTCTAAACAAGGTCCAAAAAAGACACTTAGTAACATACTAATCCTACCTACTCATAGAGATCCAGTGTGTGCACGTGGAATTTATTACCTCTTGAAGGGAAGATTTAATAGACAACAAGTGAAGACACCCTATCCATTGTGTAGGAATGATTGATTTTGAAAGGAAATAGATGATTTGTGAATGAAGGGTGGAAAGATAGCCGCATACATTGCTATGCTGCCAACTAGGCATCCATAGCCCCGATAAAGATTATTGGAATTGCCCCAAGAGAGAGTTATATATCAATTTTATTTTTCTTTTAGCTTTTAGCTTTTGATTTTTTATTGATTTTGATTTTTTTCTTTCTAAAACTTATTTCATCTCTTGTTTGATAAGGGGTTAAGAACCACATATGGCTTGATGGAAGGAGGTGGAAGTGATTGTGATGATGACATTAGCTAGTGTCAACAAATATGTCCAAAATTTCTTCGCAACAAGTTTATTAGTTGTTGAATGTGATAGGATCTTTAAGAGGTCATCTGTTCTTTAATTTACCAAAGTGATAAAAGACCAGGGTCAAACAGGTACCATATGATAAATGTCACAAAATGTGTGTGAAAAGGCTAACCATAATATCATCAAAGGGGTGAAAATGGTAGGAAGACTTGTAGAATAACAAGGAAGGGAAGAAAGAAACATCCATGTGTATGCAATACCTGATTACAATGTTTGATCTTTGTACCTTTGATTTTTCTTATGTTTTCTCAATGTTTTATGTATTTTTGAATTATTTTTTGATTTTTAGCTTTTTGATAGTTTTAAGAGGTTGGGACTAACAAATTTACTTTGTGTGGTAAGATCCAAAAATGATGTTTGCAATTTGCTTGATAAGGGAGACCAGATACATTTGTTTATCAAGAGTCATGTTATCCCCAATCTCAATGATCATGGCAAGCTCGTACTCAACAAATGACTACGATTTATCCTGAAACATGGATTTCATATGTGGGATCTTGAGTTCCCTATCCAGAGGTTTATGCACTTTGTGCCATACTTGATGGTTGCTTGTTGTGTGATTTTAAATCGTGCACTTGATTTACAATTTTGAGATTATTCAATTTGTTAGGAGCTTTAGGGTTCTCAAAATTTTGACCTGAGCTTGATTAAGAAACTATTTGGGTTTCTTATAAGCTAACACATGACTTGTCCGATCCGAGAATGAGAAGAAAGAGAACATTGATGTTTAGAACTGATGTGAGAAATGACCGCGGCTTGCCATAACCATTGATAGAAGAAATATGTGATGAATGAAAAGGATACGGTCCAAGAATTGAAGAGAATGGGCTACAAGGAGGTGAGCCACTGATAGAAGATGATGAAGGGCTGCACAAGATATGGCCCTAAGATGGAAAAATTGGGCTACAAGGACATGGTCCAAGAATAGAAGATGAGGGTGAGGGACTACTAGGGTGTGGCCCAAGTATAGATGAGGAGGGACTACCGGGAGGGGTCCCATAGATAGAATAGGATGAAGGGTTACTAGGACATGGCCCAAGAATAGAAGGGGATGGGCTACTAAGAGGTGACGTCTTTCTGTCACTTAGAAAGTGAACTCGTATTTTTAACTTATCAATTTTGTTCAAATTTGTTGTTAATTCTTTTTCCACTTACCAAATAGGCATGTAGGATTTTACTTGGAAGATTCTATAACATATTGCAAGGTTAAGTTTTCTTGATTGATTTGCATTCAAAATTTATCAATTTTATATAGCAAGAAGTTGTAATTTTAGATAAGGCTAAAAAATAAACTATGACCAAATTTGCATGAGGAAAAAGTCTACTCAAGGTCCCATAGTTTGAGGATCACACAAGATGAGGTTAATAAAAAGGACACCTAAATCAACAAAACATTTAGAATCAAGGAACTATTCTAGGAAAGCACTTCTATAACTCAAGAGGGTACAATTAACTTTTCATGGTAATATAAGCGAAGTCAAGACCACAAGTTTTCCTATAGCCTTGATTATTACAATTTTGTTTTAAGAATCGAACACACCATACCAACCAAATCTAAAGAAGTCAACCATTTAGCAAAATTAATATATATATATATATATATATATATATATATTATATATTATATCTCCCTATATATAATATATATATATATAATATATTTATATCCAACAACTACAAATTACAAGTATATACATTATAGCACAATGGGATTTATTTATCTTATTTCCTACTCAAGCTCTAGAATAACCATAAAGAGAGCACAAGAAACACCAAGGACCACTTAAGGTCGCTAGGAGAAGAACAAGTAACACGGGGTCCAACTATAATCAAAGGGTGCATCATATCAAAAGTGAATAACATCATCTTGCACTTTCCATCCTAATGGAAAAGGGGAAACAATAACAAGGTAACCCAAGAAAATATGAAGAAAATAAGACTTCCCAAAGTTATTTTATATCCTTAACATATGTTGCCTTAAAATTACAATAACTTAGGTTTCCAAGGACAAGAAAACACGCAAGGAGGTTTCTTCTTAAACAATAGATAAGTATCAATCTAAAAGGACCACTATTCACACTCGTCGAGCTATAGGACGATAAGGGTATAATGACCCAAAACTCCCATAAGAAATGCACATATACATCTATGAATAATAAATTACTAATCAACTAGAACATATTGCTATCCACCAAGTGTTTCACAATTTCAAGTAGGCGTACATGTAACTACAGTTCAACTAAATATGTACTCAATACACATAAATATTACTTATTTTATAACTCAACTAATTAAGTCAAAAGTTATTGTTTCATTTTCTAATCACATTCCTTTGCAAGTTTTTTTAATTAAAATTCCTCCTATTATGACATCACAACTTTGTGTTATAAGGTCCACCAAGGGGCATGATATATCGCCATTTTGTAAAGGCAGTTCAAAAGAGAAAAATATTTATTTTACTCCTAGGGAGGTAGATGGACAAAGTTATCCTTTTTTGTTCTTGTACACATTTTTTTTCTTCTATTAATCTACCAAGGTTAAAGCAAGAACCATTTTCTCTTTCTATGTTCCGTTTATTTGTTAAGCTTCAAGGCCAAATCTCCTCAATTATGGTTTTATGATGTTTGGGTGTGTCAACTTGTCAATTAAAAATTTAATGAGAAGGAAGGGTAAAAATATCACACTGTTACTTTTATGGGAGAGAGAGGTAAATCAACACATCACATTTTTAATTCTAAGGAAAACAAGGGACATTCAACATAGAAAACACATTATTACTTTTGTAAGAACAAGGAAACAATTAACCAACATGGATCATAACAATATTTTGAGTTTTTTTTTCCACTAATTACAAGTATCATAAAACATTCCTAGTGGGTTTCTACAAGTTCTCAAAATAAGTTACAAGGGAGGCCCATTAAGGAAGCATAATTAATTTTATTGATCTACTAGGGTTTAACAATGTTTGTTGTTTTGGTGAAAAAATTTTAATCACCTGATAAGACAAGAAAAGTTTTCAAATCTACACCCATATTACCACAGGATACCACCAACCAAGAAATCAAAATGACAAGGAAATATTTTAACTATAAGAACACCACATACTCACTAGAAAGCGTCAAATGTAAGCAAACAGTCAACTATCTATTCAACATGGCTTTATGACCAAGAGTTAGAGTTTTGCAAGAAGAATCACATTATAAAATACCACCAAGATTAAATTATCAAGGTCTAATTACACTATCATGACCAATGTCATGGTCTAGAATACACAAAGCATCCATAAGTGTCTCCATGTAATCCAAAATTAATAGGTCATAGAGTATTATTCATAGTAACTAAAAAAGTTAAGGAAACAATAGACTTATTTATAGGTCAAGAGGGAAAACAAACACACTTAATTTACACACAATACTCGAATGAGATTAAATCTAACCATAATTACCAAGATACATACAATCCTCAAGTCACTACTTAATATAATGAAATGAGGAACTCTTGATAAAATTTAGCATGCCATCGAAGAGAAGCCACTACCAGACAAACACTTTTCCACTAACATCCACAACTAGCCAAAAGCAAACCGACCCCACCATAATTTATCAACCCACAATTAAATACCTCTACTCCGATGAGGTTCAAGCTCTTACCGGATTGTAAGAGAATCACCACCACCACTAATAGGCTACCAATTAGAACACACAACACAACAAAATATCTTCCCAACAAGGTCGAGTAATGAAAAGGTCACTCTAAGATCCTAGATACACTCAAGGTTTCATGCATCTAAAACCAAGGCATAACTTTAAGCACCTAAGAGGACATTCAAGACACCTAGGGTGAACCCCCATATGACAAAATGTATGAATACTAGTAGTATAAAACCAGCTCATCATCATGCAAGAAGAAATCCACGTAATGTTTAGCTAAGCAGCCAACAACATAACGAGATCCGAGTCACCAATCAAAATAAAGTCCAAGAAATATCAGAAATCAAGGAAAGTGGCTAAGTAGCCACATTGCAAAGTCTGAAAATTCTCACAAAAATATAAATAACTAGAAGAGCCTCAGAGATTCTCAATCCAATCATAAAATAAGATGTTGGTCCTTGATAAAATGACACAAGTTTATGAATGTAAAATACAAAACGTTAACACCACATTCACTTCGCAGCCCTTCATGGCTGCCAATAGGGTACTCTACCTCGAGGTCAGTTCCAAGGACACATGCGTAGGATTGGGTCATAAACTACATCCAGACCTAATGTCCACTCTCCCATACGTGTAACAAAATGAAAAACTGACAACCATACCAACTTTCCTAACTACTGAAGCAAGGAAGCTCTAAACAACTTCTAATTAAATCTTCTTGACCCCAGGACACAACCACTATTGTCCAACCACAAGATTCACACAATATAATTTATCATTCCAACAAATCCAATAAGGAAGGGTCTCAACAAAGGGCTTAATGCATCATACCATTAAATCAAGTTTTAGGACTTGTAAAAAAATATATTTTCAAAGGGGAACCAAGTTTCCACTACACTAGAAGTTCACAAAATCAATTTAATTTGGCATTCTTAGTTACCCGAGTTCAAAAAAAATGCCATTGAGCGAGTACAATAATTCAAACAACTTATTATTTTATTATTATTTTAATTTTGGTAGTTCAAATGAACAAAGTAATATAATATTTCTTCATACACATTTCTTTTTCAATTTTCAAACAAGTTTGTTTTCTTAGATTCAAAAGTGTGCTAGGTTTACAGTTCATGTCTCAAGTTTTCTAGTGTGCCCAAGGGTCCAAGATTTGAACCCACGGCTCTGATACCAAGTGTAATGCCCACTAAAATCTCCCACTTGAGACCCATGAACAACCTAGGTTTAGTTACAAAATTATGGAATAATTTTTTTAAAGTGTTAACAACCAAAGTCTCAAGGACAATTAAATTCAACTGATAAATTTTCCCATTATAATAATTACTAATTCCACATTATAAAGCAACAAGTGTAATAAGTCCACACCTAGCTCAAATCTCCTTAGGGATTAATTTAATCACTGATTACATTGAAATTTTAGCTAAATATTCCTTGATTAAAATTTTAGGGTTAAGGGACCAAAACAATTAAATACCCAAGGTATTTAATTCCACAAGATCTAAGACAAGAGCAAGGTTTAATTATAGTGGGGGAAAAGAATACATATTTAAAATCATCAGAGTAAATTCTTACTTACCCACTCCCAAAACTTGGTTAAAGATTCAATTTTATTTTTCCCATGATTAACGTAATTAAAACTTCCTAAAAACATTCCCATTAGATAGGGAATTTCCTCACCTTTCCGATGATATAAAGAAGTCCTCCTAACTCCTCATATTTCTCAAGTTATAAACTCAAGTGGAACTTGGGGTGAAATTTTTCCCAAGAGCGGCCTCTGGGCAGGGGAGGAAAATTTTCCCCACTTAGGCTCAAGGACTTCGAGAAAAATTCACCCGAAGGAGAAAAGCGGACCGACGGAGTGGGGAAGAAAACTTTTCCTAGATGTGGGCTAGCGAGCGGAGGGAAGGCATTTAGCACTTTTTCCCTTTTGGGACAAAGTGAATTTTACACCCGCACCTCCGTCGACACCCAGGGAGGCCACGTGGCAGCTCCTTATTGGTGGGGTCAGCGGGTCGATGGGGAACATTTGGAAAATTTGAATATTCAAAAGGAAGGGAAAAAGGTCAAAAGAACCCGTCTCTCTGACGTGAGAAGATGCCACATGTCAGCCAATCATTAGATGCGGTTTGGCGGGTTGGCAGGGATAATTTGGAAATTTTTTCCCAAATTTTTTTGAAGCGTTAAGGCTTAAAAAGATCCACTCTCCACCGATGCCTCGTGAAGTCACATGGCGTAACCCGATTACTTACGCAGGGCCAAATGGGGTCCGGGGAAAACTTACAAATTTTTCCAAATTTATTTTTGAAAGCGCTTAAGGTTAAAATCGATCCGAGCCTCCGCCGATGCCCAACAAAGCCACGTGTTGATCAATGATTGGTTGCAGGGCGGCAGGGGCCGTGGAGGAAAAATTACCAAATTAACTTTTTGGACTTAGATCATTTTTAGACAAAATGAAGGCTTGTGGATTAGCGGAGCGGCAGGAAACTTCATGAATTTGCACCTTTTGGGAAAAAAAAAAAAAAGGAAAGTTTTAGCCCGCTGGGTCCACCCAAGAATATTTATTCATTTAAAATTTGACAGTTATATTATTTTGAGCCCGAAATGAAGTAAAAACTTCAGAAGGCCATAACTTTTGATTGGGAACTCAATTTTTGGCAAACGAGGACTTTCTAGAAATCTCTCGACATCCTCTTTTCATAGAAACATTAGGAATTTGATTTTGATAAATTTTAAAGGGTCAATTTTGAGAAAACATCTTTCTCACTTAGAAAGTGAACTTGTATTTTAAACTTATCAATTTTGTTCAAATTTGTCATTAAATATTTTTCCACTTGCCAAACAGGCATGGAGGATTTTATTTGGAATATTTTAGGATAGATTGCAAGGTTAAGTTTGCTTTATTGATTTTCATTCGAAATTTATCAATTTTATATAGCAGAGAAGTCTGTAATTTTTCCTTTGTCCGATTTGAAAGGTTCTTTAAAATTTTCATAAGTATTTTGGTATTTTTGAGGTCGTTTTGACCTTACAAATAAAATTTGATATTTCATTTTGTCTTTTTGATGTTACAGGGTCATTCTATTCAATTTCTGATTAATAATTGCAAAAGATGAAAATTATCTAACATAGCTCAAATTCGAATAGATTTATTTTCATTTTCCAACTTTAAACTATGAATTCATTCCAACCCAATATAACATACTAAGTTGACTCAAGCAAAGTATTCAAATGCCAAATTACAATTATGATTTCTAAAACATTTATTTCAAAAAAAAAAAAGTATTATGACATTTCTCCATACGTATTCACTTTTTCATCCTTCCAACAGAATTTCAAAATACATTCAACAATAAAATTTCAATACCCAATAATGCCATTTGAGTAAAGTAATACAATCCTTTATTGATTCAAAGAGATACCTTTACAATTTCTTCTTTCATTCCTTAATTACAATATACAGAATATGATTTCTTTCACATTCTTTCAAAAGTAGAAAAACAAAGTATATCTCTTTCACAATTCAATTTACAACTTTCATAGCCCATATAGACCATCTTTCCATCACAAATAATATACAAGATCATCCACTTCAAGTGGGAAAATGTTACATTAAGAAATGATCTCAGCAAGGATTGTCAAACTGTCTTCTTTCTCAGTTCCAGAACAATAGTATGAATTTCCATCATTCTCCAATTTGGTCACAACAAAACAGGGGAAAGGCAACGCTCTCCACCCAACCAAGACATCCAATGAAAAGGAGAATCCATCCTTCTTCATTGGCCCCAGCCCCAACCACATTGCAATAAGAAATGTTTTTTTCAACTCATGGCAATAATAGGCTTCCACAACACAAAGACATATTTCTCATTCAAAACACAATCTAAAACAAAATTATAGTTTGCCACCACAGAACAAAAACAAAAACAACACTCATACTTCATCATGCAAAGGAGCAAGAAACTATGGGGGATGTTACTTATGCCTCCCAAAGGGGAAATGGGTATCACCACCTAAGAACAAACTACCAAAATATATATCATTTCAAATCCATGACATGCCCTTATGCCTCCCCCAAGTACCCCTTATTCCTCACATTTCCTTATGCCTCCCTAACCTCTTATGGCACCCCATAACGAGTAAAGAAATGCAAGCTATTTATTTGTAAGGTGGAACCCAAATCCCAACTCCCTCCACACTTATACCTCCCAAAACACTTATGCCTCCCACAAAATGCCCCATAGTCTTCTCCTACACCATCCCTAGGCCATCTACCCAACCAACCAACAAATAAAACAACACATTCAAACATTCAACCATTCACATATGCATACAAATAAAAGGAGAGTATTTCCAAGAGCTAAGCTCTTACCTCTCCATGATGGAGTTTGTTCCAAGTTCAAAACAACAAGCTCTCCAATGCAACACAAACCAAGAGATCAACAATCAACAAGTATGCAACAATCTCCAAATTTCTCCCAATTTGCAAGAGCTCCAAAAACCCAAAGCAAGTCACCAAAAATGAAGTGATAAAAGTGAAGCAAAAAAACCCCAAAAACAAGCCAAGGAATTCAAATATATAGAAGAGGATGAGGTGGATCCATGTGGGATGCCACATCACACATCCTCAACTCCAACTCATAAGTCAACTTCAATCTCCAAGGCATAATAAATAAGCAGGTGAATAAATGACAGTTTTACTTACACACTCAAATCAAACCCACACCTCATAAGGACTGAAATTGAAAGCATGTAAGAAAGTGCAATAAAAGCATACAACTTGACTTACAAAAATGCATAATGAAGGCTAGATTTAAACCCTCCAACCATAGGTAAGGTTGGCATGCAAATTTAAGAGGTATGGGACAAGTTTAACTTGTCCCATAAGCTTCCAAAATCAGCCTCCAAGGACAAATTCAAATTTCAAAAGGAGGTGGAGTGTTTCATACTCCAAAATTAATTTACACATCACTTACACATTTCTTACAACACTTTAATTTTAGGCCAACAACTCTAATAATTACTTTCTTATGTCCCAATTTGATTAATTAATTTTAACAACATGTTTACTCACATTAATTTACCATAATTAATAAATAATGAAAGGGTAAACACATCACTTAATAAACACATACAAACATCAATAAAAGGAACCAAATAAATAAATACACATAACCCTTGGTCACATTTAAAGGTGATCCCCCCATGGGAATCCCTAACAAAAAACACACACACACGAACAATACAAGTTGCCATGGTGACCTTGTTGAATTCATCTAGAATTCCAATGTGGTTGGTCTCCAATCCCCCAATGTTTGTTGTGATATTTTTAACCTGCACAATACAAATACCCCTTCGGCCTCGTGGCCATATCAAAACATCCAAATGAATATAATATAATTTCAAAATCATCAATATATATATGAATCACAACAACATCCAGACAATCAACAATATCACTTACAATTTCATCAACAACTATATAATCATCAATTTTAAATTCAATTTTCTTGGTCTCAATGGTATTACCGAGGACATTTGGGGCTCCAAGGAGAAAAGAGATATTGCAATTGCTCAAAATTTGAAAGACCCTTCCCCTCGGCCACTTGCTATCATTCTTTATCTCGCTTCAAACGATCAAATCCAAGATTAACCGAGCTATCAAGTGATACGAGCTCACCATTTATATTATATAAGTTGATGTTGACCGACGCTTTTTAGTGTTGTCTTTTGGCCGAGATGATCAAAGTGATGGTTATCTCTTGTTTGTTTTTGTCTCTTCTCGCTTTTGCTCGGATCACCGTACGCCTATTTTATTATTATTTTGTATTATTTGGTCGCTGAGCCCTCCGATGTTGGACGCTTTGCTCTTTTTGGGCTATTTTTACGTCTTTTGATATCCGGCTTTTGAGCTTTTTTGTATACAACCCTTCAAAACTATTTACCCATAATTAAAAATATATATATCCAAATATCACATGTCCTAACAAAATCCATAAATATATATATATATATATATATATATATATATATATATATATATATATATATATATATAACCATGTCCAACAACATGTAAAAATTGATATAAAATGTCTCTAACAATCATCATGCATCATATATGAATCGAGTCAACAATAATCCATGATCTAACATCTAACACCATACTAAATCAAAACTATAATAATGTCCATAATATAGTCATCAATATCATAATCAATATCAAAAGTGTCGAAGGGAAGTGGGCACTACAACCGTAATCATATAAAATTGGTATGTTATGTAAAAGATTTATTTTTTTATTTTTGAGTATGTTACACTATCAATCACCTACTCGCCAACTACATTTAAATAGCCAATGTAAATGTAGGTTTTACCACTCGCAATTAAAGTTGATATTTTGTAGTTTTACCACTTTTAGTCATTAACTCCATTGTCCACCACTGCCAAATTTCCATTTTCTCCTATCGCCAATCTGCCACAAATATAAATTATAATGCCATTTCAAAGTTTCAATGTGATTTAAAATTTCACATGTATGCAAAGATAAGGATATCTACCAGGTCAGCACGTGCAACTTAATTCAATTTTAGCTAATTTAATAAAAATGTAAATTTTATTGGTTCTTGAATCATAAGAGATAAGAACTAGCAATCACACGTGAGGTGTGCGATGTTAACGCCGAAAGTGAAATATGGGAGAGGAGAAAAGGTAACTGAAGAACATAACAAATAAATATGATATTTATACCCAAAAAATGAAGAACATAAGCAAGAGGAGGGAATGGGAGGAGTGGAAAAGATCAAGATATGACAAGAAGAGGCAAATCATGAAAAGGCAAGGGGCAACGAGGAAAAAGAGGGAAAGTTAAGGACCGGTAAGATCATTTATGAGACCTATTTAAATAGATAAAATTGTAGAAAAGTGTGATTTTAATGACCGATGAAAAGAGCGGTGAAAATGAATGACGGATAAGCATGGAACTCTTGATATAGCTATGAAGATAATCCCCTCTCTTTCGGAGCCCTTAATGTCAATATAGGCTCTATACAAAGTAAGCCCTTGAGATTTGTGGATGGAAAATGCCAAAGCCATAGGTGGAACTAGAACATGGAAAGGGTTGAGGTTGTGGTTGTCCACTAGGTTGTTGTTAGCAAAAAGATGGGAAGCTTCTATGAACCTCAACCATCATCAACGATTGTTTCTGGAAACCAAATATCAGTTTCCCCATCTTTTCTCTTCTTCTTATTTATATTGTGGCCAACATATCGAAAAATTTACTTAATTTTTCTGCTTCTTCTACGAGGCACAATAAATAACAACCATGAATACCAACATCGGTCCTACAAATAACATTAATGCAAACATGTAACCAAGGTTGGATAGGGAGGACACTAATGGAACATTATGTATATACTAGATTATATACATTTTTTTGTTAAGATTTTAAGATTACGGGAAGAGTGAGCAAATATTCGAGTATTGAAACCATATTCATCCTAGGCCTTGTCCAATAAAGCGCGAAATACCAAATGATTTAAATGGATAACTCTATGTAGATCTCATAACAAAATTCACATAAATGCTATTACATGTAGTTCACTCTTCCAATGGTCAATCCATAAGGAAAGAAAAGGTATTTCACAACAACCATAGATTAGAATTTGATACCTCTACCCATGTTATAAATGGAGCGATATGATTTGTTGTGTCTGCAAGTGAAGGAGAAGTTCCCAATAGACTTTCCACCTAGAATCAACTATTGTATCTTCCTCGTATGCCTCTTAACCATCCCATAGGTTTGATTCCCTTAGAAGAGAATGATCTATATAATGATAGTTGCACACTTTTCTCAAATCCGTAAGAATCATGAGATGCTTGTCTCAATTTAGACTGTAATCTCAAATAAGATTGTGCCTTTGGCCCTCTTTTCTTATATTTCTCCCAATTTCTTAGTCCCCCAAAATTTATTAGAGTAGTCTTGTTTTACACTCAAGGCAAGTGACAGATTGATTGTCACTTTATATCATGCGACTCAAACACGGGACATCAACTTTTTGTCACCTTGATTGCTTGTGGGTTTGCTAAGGGCTCTGCATAGTTTCAAATTTCAATGTAAATAATAATGAAACTGATGAAATGTGACCAATGTGGGGTCTACAACCTTCATTCATAAATCTTCCTCTCTTTTCTACTATGGTGGACATTGTAAATATAATCGAGAGAAGTGGATGGTAAGGATTTTGAACTACATAGTCAATGTTAACACCTTGAAACAAAAATATTGTTGAGCTGAAAGGAAATTGAAGTGGATAACAAAACATTGTGTTTTGGTTGAATTTGAAGTTGAGAAGTAAAGGCAAACCAAGCGGGCACACCTCAGACCATTGAACTTGACATCCACATTCTCCCCACTATCATAGGATTTGTGGAATTTACTTCTCCACCATTTGCACATTTGAAACTTTTATATGTTTGAGTCCAACATATTTTCTTCCCTTTGCGCCATGCTCTCTAGATCAATCGTATTTTCTAGCTTATTCTTTTGTTAAGCATTAAAACATAGCATAAAAAATAAATCAACATTGTCGTTGGACATATGGATGTCTAAGCCCTTGATTCGGTGCCCCTAAATAGAGTATATATCATGTTTCCACTTTTGTGTACCATTTTGTGTTTTCCCTCCATGCTTATGCTATAAAAAACATTACAATATAATTACAATAAACTCTAAAAGTCACAAATCTAATTAAAAGGTCTTTTCATGTTTGTGGATATTAAGATAAATTTAATGTTTAACAAACAATACAACCACATTCTCCCCAACATCCACCCCAGTGCAACACGAAATCAGTTTCTCGCGGCATAGGAAAACACATGAACACATACATGCATGAAGAGGAGTGGGACTCACATGACTGTTGGCTCTGCTACTTAATAATTCTCCCCGCATTCAAATTTCGATACAAACACATCACAAGAGCTTGCTTCCTCTTTACCTATATATCCATCTCCATCACAATCATATATACACAACACAACAACAACAAAAACTTATATAATTCCATAATGGAAAGTAAAAGTATTTATGGTCATGACAATAGTTTGTGTGATAGTAAGGGGAGCCTATGGTGTAGGTGTAGATTCAGAGAGCCCATCACCTATTCCAGAAGTAGGTGGTGCAACACCATTGTCTTCACTGCCCTCCATTCTTTCCCTCTCAATTTCTTCTCTCTTTACCACTGACAAAAGCATCTAGCATGTAAAAAAAGCATCTGAACGAAGGAACATTATCTAAAAAATAGAAAAGCTAGTAGAAGTGCATAGTTCTACGCTGGAAACAGGAAGAAAACCTTATTACTTATGTTGCACATCTCCCAAGGAAAATCCCATTGCAATTGATGGTGGTATGGGTTTCTTTAATTTCAAAATGGGAGCCCCATGCCCTGTCATTGTAGAGCACTCACCATAAATGAAACACTCATATGTAATTAATCTTGTATGACTTTGCAGTGGTTCTGCTCTACCTTCTGATCTGTGTATGCCGGATTTGACGTGATTAATCAGTACAGAGCTGAACAATAAGGCCATTAAGGGACTGTCAGTTGTTATGTACAACTTAGCTGGTGTTTCACGAAATATCAAATTTCTTGGATTCCTTGTCGTGGGTGTGAGAAGCAGTGCAACTCTTGCATTCCTTGTTTTGGATGTTGTTTGAAACATTAATACCAAAATGATGAACACCAAAGCATGTAACGGTGGAAGCACATTCATGAGCATGCTTCTAAGATTGGAGAACAAAGACAATTTAAGAAATTATTATGAAAGGGATATTCTAGTGCTACCATCATATAAACCTTTTGGCGAAGAGGCAAAGAAAGTAGTAATGGTAAAGATTACGACTTTTAAGGGAGAAGGGAAAATACGACGTCCCATACCACTTTAACTGATTGTATAAAAACTACTTATTTGTATATTATTTAGTTACATAGGAGGTGTAGAATAAACGTGTAATACAATACTGAAAATAATTGAGAAGGAAGCTTGCGCAGAATTGGTGGAGGATTTCAACTGATTATAGAAAGCAACAATTTCTATGAGGGGAGGGACAGACAAATTAATGATTAAGGAAGAGTTAGTGAAAGTAGACTATCTCAAAATAATTGTTATGAGTGAGTTGCAATTGATTCTACTGTGTGGTGAAGACCGGTGGGTGATTTCAAAGTTTTTGCACAAGAAATTGTTTTCAAATGAGTTTTTTATAAGATTTAGATTTTTTATTCTAACGAGTATATCACACATCTGCATGTGCATGTGCAATATGTGTGTTTATATATATAATAATTCAAATTTTATTTATAAATATAAAAGACATAGACGACCGGTAAGTGTAACAAAAGTTTTCGAGTTAAGAAAAACTTAAATCTGACCCTAACTACAATTGGCAGAGATACTATTAATCCAGCTCGAAAAGTAGATGCCAATGCCGGGGGAAAATAAATTTAATTATATAACTAAAAGTAGTGTTTTAAAAGCAGTATTTTAACAATAAACAATCATGAAATTTATATTTTAAAAGTATTATTTTGACATCTAAAATGACTAAAAAAACATATACACATGTTGCAAATTCCAGCACATGCCAACATTTCACATGAATGGTTGTCATATCCTCTATACTTACATAGTAGACTATACGGAAATAAATATTTTTCTCCAAATTTTCACACATTTCAAAGATTTTCAATGTTGTTTTGAAATACAGAAAGTATCATTGACATTCCTTTCTACAATTTATTTTCTAAAAAAAATCAACGTATGATAGCTAGATTGGACTGTTAAAGCATAATTACATCAAACATACTCATTGGTTTTAATGAAGTTCGAAAAAAGTGAAATAAATTAAAAACTCAAAAATGCCCCGCATAATGGAAAAGTTTGAGCTTTCGTGGAGAGACGACAAACAATAATAATTTAACGGTCAATATCCACGCATGGCGGCCACCGAGCAGTTTCTAAATGGGTATGGAAGGTTGCCTCTGTCCAAACCTCTGCCACTTTTTCCCAACGCCCACACAACATTTTTTTATCAGTAAAGTAGAAGCTGCAGGAGTCGTTCATGGCTGTTTGGTGGGAGGAGGTGTAAGACATGTGAAGTGGAAGAAGGGTCCAACACTACAAATTCTTCTCATAACAAGTCTGAGAGTGATAAAGTCAAAGGTGATAATGTTGGTAATGCCAATGTTGATAATGTTATTAAATCCAAAGTTGCTCATGATGCACTGGTTCAGGGGGAGAAGAATAAGATGGTCATCAAGAAGAAGAAAAACACTATCAAGTTGAGGAAAACAAAATGGGAATGAAAATATTTTGATAGAAAATAACCATTGCTTGGATTGATGTTGCGGAGGTCCGAGGGTGATTGATGCGAACAACAGGGGATTTGGCAAGAAAAGGCAAGGTCATGAAAGAGCACATCCTCCTTACGACTCATGAGGTGCAATATGGGTTGGGCATGAGGGAAAATGTTGTGAAAGCGCACAAGAATCATATTACCGAACTCACATAACAACGGAGAAATCAAAGGATTGTAAGGCTCAAATGTTTATCCTTCAATCCAAACCAGAAAAAAACCTTCATTGATCTAAGTCAATCTTGTAAATAGGGTAGAAATTCACAATTCATTAACTTTTATTAGAATGCTATTATGTTTATTGACCATCAGTTGGCGGCTATAAATGAAAAGGTTGATTGTAAGAACAACAAAATTAAAGTTTGATTACTCAAGTGGACGACCAGGATTTATTTGATCGATGACATGTACAAGTTATAATCACAACTGTTGATTTTCCCTATGCATGTCAGAGAGAGGTCGGGCTTTCTACCAGTGACAACGCCTTTTGCCATAATGAAATCATTGAGAAAAATAAAAATATAGATGCGTGCGAATAGAGTTGAGATTCAATGCACGTGTTTGACATTTTTTAACCTATTTTAATTGTATTTTACACTTTTTAAAATTGTCATCCCATCCCTATTTGACATGAAAGAACTTGGTAAAACCGTCATAATCACTATGAACACATAAATATAAGTGTAACATTACATAGATATTTAAATAACATATTTTGCTTGAAAATGTGTTTATATCGAGCATATAATCCCTAAACTCTCATGTCACTTATAAATACATCAAAAACAAATCATATATATTTTTAAATTATTAAATTAAAAAAAGATATTTAACAATTATTCAAAACTTGAATTTCTTGTAATTTGAAATTTCAAAACTGACCATTATTTTATATAACATTATTTTAAAATTTAATCAACATAAATATTTATTAGAAATTGTTAAAATAATACAAAATTTCATTTTTAATTAATATTATATTATTCTATATAATTTAAAAAATTGTAATGCTCGCTAAAATCGCCCACTTGAGACCCATGAACAACCTAGGTTTAGTTACAAAATTATGGAATAATTGTTTTTTAAAGTGTTAACAACCAAAGTCTAAAGGAAAATTAAATTCAACTCGATAACTTTTCCCATTTTAACAATTACTAATTCCACATTATAAAGCAACAAGTGTAATAAGTCCACACCTAGCTCAAATTCTCCTTAGGTATTAATTTAATCACTAATTACATGAATATTTTAGCTAAATATTCCCGATTAAAATTTTAGGTTAAGGGACAAAACAATTAAATACCCAAGGTATTTAATTCCACAAGATCTAAGCAAGAGCAAGGTTTAATTACGGTGGGGGGAAAAGAATACATATTTAAAATCATCGTAGTAAATTCTTACTTACCCACTCCCTGAACTCGGTTAAATATTCAATTTGATTTTTCTCATGATTAACGCAATCAAAACTTCCTAAAAATATCCCCATTAGATAGGGAATTTCCTCACCTTTCTGGTGATATAAAGAAGTCCTCCTAACTCTTCATATTTCTCAAGTTATGGGCCAAGTGGGCCTTGGGGTGAAATTTTTCCCAAGAGCGGACCTAAGGCTTGGGAGGAAAATTTTCCCAACTCGGGCTTGCGACTTTCGGATAGAAATTTCACCCGAGAGAAAAAAGTGGATCGGTGGAGTGGGAATTAAAATTTTCCCACATGTGGGCCGATGGAGCGGAAAGACATTTAGCATTTTTTCCCTTTTGGGACAAAGGTGTAATTTACCTCCGAGCGCCCACGCACCCATGATTCCGTAAGGGAACACGTGTCCAAATTTTACCCAGGGCAGGAAAGTGGGTCGGTAAAGATAAAGAAGAATTTTTGACCTTTATCTTAACAAGGCAAAAACGATCAAGTTTTCCCGCTCCTTCGCCTACGCTCGCAGGCTCCACGTGTCAGCCAACTATTGGCTATGGTGTGGCGGGGCAGTGGAGAGCTAAGGAAAAAAATTGACTTTTGAAGCGGAAAGACTTAAGGGTTAAACGCACTTTGCTCTTCCACCGACACCTAAGGAAGCCACGTGGCGTTCCTCATTAGCTTCGGGATGGCGGAGCTACGGGAAAACTTACAAAGTTTTCCAAATTTAATTTTGAAAGAGCTTAAGGTTAAAATTGATCCGAGCCTCCACCGATCCCAAAGAACCCACGTGTCGATCAATGATTGGCTACGAGGTGGCAGGGGCCATGAAGAAAAATACCAAATTAACTTTTTGGACTTAGATCATTTTTAGACGAAATGAAACTTATATGCGGATTAGTAGAGGGGTGAGAAACTTCATTACTTTGCACATTTTGGACAAAAAGCAAAAAGGAAAGTTTTAGCTCATGGTCTCACTTCAAGAATATTTTAATAATTCAATTTGACAATTATAATATTTTTGAAGCCAAATGAAGTACAAACATCAAAAGGCCATAAATTTTGATTGGGAACTCAGTTTTTGGAAAACAAGGACTTTATGGAAATCTATTAATGTCCTCTTTGCACGACATCTTAAAAATTTAATTTTGATAAATTTTAAATTGTCAATTTTGAGAAAACGATTTACAGGTTTTTAAAATACAAACTGGTAACATTTGACTTATAAGATTCTGTTCAATTCGACCTCCTTCCTTTCTCAACATGCCAAACAAACATGGAGGATCAATATTAGAGGAATTTAGGATAGATTTCAAGAATTAAATTGTTTGATTGAAGATCAATTTGAATTTCCCCAATTTAACAACAAAAACGACTAAGAAATTGTTTGAGCTCGATTTTGAAAGGTTCTATGAAAGTTTCTTAAGTATTATAGTTTTTTTGGGATCATTTTGATCTTTATTAGCTTGTATTAATGTTTCAAATGTCTTTCCTAGCCTGCAGGTCATTCTGCACATTTTCTGATAATTATTTGCCAAATTGAAAATCATCTAACGGAGCTCTCCAACTTCCAACTCGAATTGATCCATTACATTTCCCAAACTTTAAAATATGATTTCATTCTAATACAATATTACAATGTTATATTTCCTTCAATAAAAATGTAGAAACAAGAAGGCAATTTCTATTTCGTTTAAAAAAAAAAAAGTGTTTTCAAAACACCGAGGATGCAATAATCCTGAATACATTTTCCACATTCGAACAGAGATTTGTACAACATTTTCAAAGCAGATTTTCAATAATATAACTTCATCAGTATAAGGTAAAACAACATCTATTCAATTGAAAATATTTCTTTTACAACTTCCTTTTTTTTTTTTTTTAATTGATCAAATGCAACTTTACAATCACAACTCTTTCTCATTACATTCCTTTTTACAAATAGAATACAAAGTATATTTCTTTCACATTCAAAAGGGATTTCATTTCCAAAACATAGTAACTCTTCAGCACAAAATGTATATTAAATTGTCATCCACATCAAGTGGGGAAATGGTTTACAAAAGTAGTTTCGCAAGGGACTATCAGAACTTTGTCTTCTTCCTCAATTACAATATACATAATACAATTTCTTCCACATTTATTCAAAAATAGAGAACAGAGTATATCTCTTTCACAATTCAATTTACAACTTTCATAGCCCATACAGACCATCTTTCCATCACAAATAATATACAAGATCATCCACTTCAAGTGGGAAAAGGTTACATTAAGAAATGATCTCAGCAAGGACTGTCAAACTGTCTTCTTTCTCAGTTCTAGAACAACAGTATGAATTTCCATCATTCTCCAATTTGGTCACAACAGAACAAGGGAAAGGCAACGCTCTCCACCCAACCAAGAAATCTAATGACAAAGGGAAGCCACCTTCATCATCGGCCCCCGAGCCCCAATCACATCAAGCAATAAGAAATGTTTTTCAACTCATGAAAACAATAGGATACCACAACACAAAGATAGATTTATCATTCAAAACACAATCCAAAACAAAATTGTAGTTTTTCACCACAGAACAAAACAACAAACAACACTCAAGCTTCATCATGCAAGCCAAAGGAGCAAGAAACTATGGGGGATGTTGCTTATGCCTCCCAAAGGGGAAATGGGTATCACCACCTAAGAAAATATATACCAAAATATATATATCATTTCAAATCCCTGACATGTCCTTATGCCTCCTACAAGTACCGCTTATTCCTCATATTTCTTTATGTCTCCCCAACCTCTTATGGCAGCCCATAATGAGTAAAGAAATGCAATCTATTTCTTTTGTAAGGCATAACCCAAATCCCAACTCCCTCCACACTTATACCTCCCAAAACACTTATGCCTCGCAAAACAATACCCCATAGTCTTCTCCTACACCATCCCTAGGCCATCTACCCAACCAACAAACAAATAAAACAACACATTCAAACATTCAACCATTCATTTATGCATACAAATAAAAGGAGATCATTTCCAAGAGCTAAGCTCTTACCTCTCCATGATGGAGTTTGTTCCAAGTTCAAAACAACAAGCTCTCCAATGCAACACAAACCAAGAGATCAACAATCAACAAGTACACAACAATCTCTAAATTTCTCCCAATTTGCAAGAGCTCCAAAACACAAAGTAAGTCGTCAAAAATGAAATGATAAAAGTGAAGCAACCCCAAAAACAAGCCAAGGAATTTGAATATATAGAAGAGGAAAGAGAAGAGGATGAGGTGGATCCATGTGGGATGCCAAATCACACATCCTCAACTCCAACTAATAAGTTAACTTCAATCCCCAAGGCATAATAAATAAGCAGTGTGAATAAATGACAGCTTTACTTACACACTCAAATCAAACCCACACCTCATAAGGACTGAAATTGAAATCATGTAAGAAAATGCAATTAAAGCATACAACTTGACTTACAAAAATGCATAATGAAGGCTAGATTTAAACCCTCCAACCATAGGTAAGGTTGGCATGTAAATTTAATAGGTATGGGACAAGTTTAACTTGTCCCACAAGCCTCCAAAATCAGCCTCCAAGGACAAATTCAATTTCAAAAGGAGGTGGAGTGTTTCATACTCCAAAATTAATTTACACATCACTTACACATTTCTTACAACACTTTAATTTTAGGCCAACAACTCTAATAATTACTTTCTTATGTCCTAATTTGATTAATTAATTTTAACAACATGTTTACTCACATTAATTTACCACAATTAATAAATAATGAAAGGGGTAAACACATCACTTAATAAACACATACAAACATCAATAAAAAGGAACCAAATAAATAAATACACATAACCCTTGGTCACATTTAAAGGTGATCCCCCCCATGGGAATCCCTAACAATAAAACACACACACATGAACAATACAAGTTTCCATGGTGACCTTGTTGAATTCATCTAGAATTCTAATGTGGTTGGTCTCCAATCCCCCGATGTTTATTTTGATATTTTTAACCTATAATATAAAATACCCCCTTCGGCCTCATGGCCATATCGTAACATCTAAATTAATATAATATAATATCAAAATCATAAATATATATATATGAATCACAACGACATCCATACAATCAACAATATCACTTACAATTTCATCAACAACTATATAATCATCAATTTTAAAATTCAATTTTCTTCTCACCTACTCAATATATCCAAATATCACATTTCCTAACAACATCCATAAATATAACCATTTCGGAAATTATATCGTCCTCAATATATAAAATGTCTTTAATAATCATCATGCATCATATATGAATCAAGAGTCAACAAAATCCATGCTCTAACATCTAATCATCATACTAAAATAAATTCCATAATCATGTCCATAATATAATCGCAAAGATAGCATGATCGTGTATAAAAATGTGTCAAAGGGAAGTGGGGCACTATATCCTCCTCCCTTAGACTCAACTTCCTCCCGAAGTCACCGGAAAGAGAGATAATAACAAATGCAATAGAAAAGGATCACTCCATTATGGGATTGCTTGCTTTCAAACAAGTGTGTGTTTACAGAACCTAAGTTTGGTCCAATGCAATTCAACAAGAAGAAGGGAGATTGCAAGGGATGATTTCTAACTTTCTGCATGCAAGGCTACGAACACTTAAATCTAGAGAGTAAATTTACGCTATCAACCAATATACAACACATAACAATATAACATGAAGACTTCAAAAGAGTCTTAAGAGTAACCACCAAGTAGAGGAATAATAAGGAGAATTCCATGAGTTTGAGAATGAACACATAGTTTCCTAAGGAATACATCATACTACAATAACAAAAATTAAGGTTTCTACTAAGTTTAAGCCATGATTTCAAGGTTCATTTTCTAGACAAGGCTAGAAAAAATCAACTATGACTAACTTTTCATAGGAACAAGTCTACTCAAGGTCCCACAATTTGAGGATCACACAAGATGAGGTTAATCAACAAGGACACCTAAATAGACAAAACATTTAAAATCACGTAACTATTCAGGAAAGCACTTCTATAACTCGAGAGAGAGGGTACAATTAAATTTTCATGGTAATACAAGCTAAAGTAAAGAACATGAGTTTTCCTCTAGTATGATTTTTGAACTTTTTTTTAAGAATCAACACACCACACCAGCCAAATGTAGAGATGTCAACCATTTAGCAAAAGAAAACATATATATATATATATATATATATATATATATATATATATATATATATACACATCCTCTAAAGAACTAACATATCAATACAAGAAGTACCATTCATAATAACACAATGGGATTTATTTATCTTGTTTCCTAATCAAGCTCAATAACCACAAAGAGAGCACAAGAAACACCAAGGATCACTCAAGGTCACTAGGGAGAAGAACAAGTAACACGGGGTCTAACTACAATCCAAGGGTGCATCATATCAAAATTGAGTAACAACTTACGAAAACATCTTGTACTTTCCTTCCCAATGATAAGAGAGGAAACAACAACAATGTGTCTCAAGAAGAACTAGAAGAAAAGAATACTTCCCAAAAAAATTATATATATCCTTAACATATGTTGCCTTAAAATTATGATAACTTAGGTCACTAAGGACAAGCCAACACGCAAGGAGGTCAGTTTCTTAAACAATGTAATAAGTCTCAATCCAAAAGGACCACAACTCACACTCGTCGAGCTATGAGACGATAAGGGTATGATGACCTAAAAATCCCACAAGAAAGGCACATACATCTATGAAAAAGAAAGTACTAAGCAACTAGAACACATTGTTATCCACCGTGTTTTCACAATTTCGTGTACAGACGACAGAACCACAGTTCAACTAAACATTGCACTCAATACACATAAATCTTACTTATTTTATAACTCAACTAATTAAGTCAAAAGTTGTAGTTTCGTTTGCCTAGCACATTCCTTTACGAGTTTTCTTAATTAAAATATTCCTTTTTATTCTGATATCACATGTTTGTGTTATAAGGAGCACCACTAAGGTGGCCATGATATCTCGTCATTCTGTAAAGTGGAAAAGAGAAAAAGTATTTATTTTACTCCTAGGGGAGGTAGATGGACAAATTTTTCCCTTTCTATTCTTCTACATGGTTTTTTTATTTCTTCTATTAATCTACCAAGGTTAAAGAAATGACCATTTTCTCTTTCTATGTTCCAGTTTATTTGTTAAGCTTCAAGGCCAAATCTCCTCAATTATAGTTTTATGATGTTTGGGTGAGTTAATTTGTCAATTAAAAAAATTAGTGAGAAGGGTAAACATATCACACTATTACTTTTATGGGAGATAGGTAAATCAACACATCACATTTTTAATTCTAAGGAAACAAGGGAAATTCAACATAGAAAACACATTTTTAATTTTGTAAGAAATAGGAAACAATCAACCAACATGGATGAGAAGGTCACAACAATATTTTGAGATTTTTCCACTAATTACAAGTATCATAAAACATTCCTAGTGGGTTTTCTAAAGTTCTCAAAAGAAGTTACAAGGAAGACCCATTAAGGAAGCATAATTACTTTTAATAATCTACTAGGGTTTAACAATGTTTGTTGTTTTGGTGAAAACATTTTACTTCACTTGATAAGAAAAGGAAAGTTTTCAAATCTACACCCATATTACCACAGGATACCACCAACCAAGAAATGAAAATGACAAGGAAATATTTAACTATAAGAACACCACATACTCACTAGAAAGCATCAAATGTAATCGAGAATCAGCTATCTTATTCAACATGTCTTTACGACCAAGAGTTAAAGTTTCACAAGAAGAATCACATTATAAAATACCATTGAGAATAAATATATCAAGGTATAATTACACTAACATCACATGGTGGCATGGTCCAAAGACTCAAAGCATCCATAAATGTCTCCACGTAATCCAAAATTAATAGGTAATAGAGTGTTATTCATAGTAACTTAAAAAGTTAAGGAGAGGGTAGAATTATTTATAGTCAAGAGGGAAAACAAACACACTTAATTTACACACAATACTCAAATGGGATTAAATATAATCATAAGTACCAAGATGCATACAATCCACAAGTCACTACTTTATATAATGAAATAAGGAAATCCTCGATAAAAACTTAGCATGCCATCGAAGAGAAGCCACTACTGACAAACACTTTTCCACTAAAATTGTAGTGCCCACTTCCCTTCGACACTTTTGACATTAATCATGATATTGTTGACTATATTATGGACATTATTATTGTTTTGATTTAGTATGGTGTTAGATGTCAAATCATGGATTATTATTGACTCTATTCATATATGATGCATGAGGATTGTTAGAGAAATTTATATAGATGTTGACATATTTGTTGACATGGTTATATATATATATATATATATATATATATATATATATATATATATATATCTTATATGGATGTTTGTAGACATGTGATACTTGGATATATTGAGTAGACCGAGAAAATTGAATTTAAAACTGATGATTATATAGTTGTTGATGAAATTGTAAGTGATATTGTTGATTGTTTGATGTTGATGTGATATATATATTGATGATTTTAAATTATATTATATTCATTTGGATGTTCTAATATGGCCACGAGGCCAAAGGGGTATTTGTATTGTGCAGGTTAAAAATATCACAACAAACATCGGGGATTGAGACCAACCACATTGAATTCTAGATGAATTCAACAAGGTCACCATGGCAACTAGTTTTGTTTTTGTGTGTGTTTTTTTTTGTTAGGGATTCCCATGGGGGGGATTACCTTTGAATGTGACCAAGGGGTTATGTGTATTTTATTAATGTGGTTCCTTTTTATTATTGTTTGCATGTGTTTATTTTGTGATGCATTTACCCCTTTCATTATTCTTTTAATTGTGGAGAATTAATGTGAGTAATCATATTGTTAAAATAAATAAATTAATCAAATTTGGGATATAAGAAAGTAATTATAGAAGTTGTTGGCTCTTGTATTAAATGTTTAAGTGATGTGTAAGTATGTGTAAGAGTTGTGTAAGTCAGATTTTGGAGTATGAAACACTCCACCTCCTTGGAAATCTGAATTTGTCCTTGGAGGCTGATTTTGGAGGCTTGTGGGACAAGTTAGACTTGTCCCATACCTCTTAAATTTGCATACCAACCTTGCCTATGGTTGGAGGGTTAAATTTAGACTTTTATAATGTATTTTTGGAAGACAAATTGTAAGTTTTAATTTCACTCTTCTTACATTTTATTAAATTCAGTCCTTTGGGGTGTGGGTTGGACTTGAGTGTATAAGTAAATTGTCATATTATTCACCCACCTATTTATTATGCATTGGAGAATGAATTTGAATTTTGTGTTGGAGTTGAGGATGTGTGATGTGGCATCCTACATGGATCCACCTCATCCTCTTCTCTTCCCTCTTCTATAAAATTATAACTCCTTGCTTTGTTTTGGGTGGTTGAACATTTTACATACTTCCTTTTGGGAAATTTTTGTTGTGTGGAGCTCTTGCTTTTGGAAGGAGATTGGAGACCCTTGCATGTTTTTGGTTGTTGATTTTGGACTATATTTTAAAGCATGAGAAAGCTCACCGTGCTTTGGAACTTAGACAACTCCATCATGGAGAGGTAAGAGCTTGGCTCTTGAAATACTTTTTTCTTTATGAATGTACATGTTATTGTGTGAATGTTTTAGCATGTTTGTGGGTTGTTTGGGTAGACTGCCTAGGAATGGTGTAGGAGAAGACTATGGGGTACTCTTGAGGGAGGCATAAGTGTTTTGGGGAGGTATAAGTGTGGAGGGAGTTGGGATTGGGTTCCACCTTGTAAAAAGAAATAGCTTGCATTTCTTTACTCATTATGGGGTGCCATAAGAGGTTGGGGAGATATAAAAAATGTGAGGAATAAGGGGTACTTGGGAAGGCATAAGGGTGTGACATGGTTTGAAATTATATAATATATATATATATATATATATATATATATATATATATATATTGGTGGGGTTTTCTCGTGGTGATACCCATTTCCCTTTGACAAGATAAGTAGATCCCCCATAGTTTCTTGCTCCTTTGACTTGCTTGATCAAGCCTTAGTATTGCTTGTCATGTGTTAATGTAGTTGTAAAACTACATTTTGTTTTGGACCGTGTCTATTGTGTTTATGTTGCTTTAGTATGTTTTTGGAAGTCTCATTATTGCCATGAGTTGGATCACACCTTCTATTGCTTTGTGGTTAGGCTCGGGGGCCAATGAAAAAGATGTATTCTCCTTTCATTGATGTCTTGGTTGGGTGGAGAGTGTTTTCCTTTCCCGCCTTTGTTGTGATAAAATCGGGAAGAAAGAGAAGAATGCATGTTGTTGTTCGAGCCGAGAAAAGACAAATTTGATAAATTCCTCGTGAAATGAAATCTCATTGTAACCTTTCCCACTTGAATTGGATGACCTTGTAAATGTATGTAATGGAAAGATATTTTATTGACTACAAGTGTAAATTGGAAATGTAAAATAGTTATACTTGTATGATTTGTTTTGGAAAGAATGTGAAAGAATGATATTGTTTTGTATAATTGTACTTTGAAATCAAATGGAAAGGAGGTTGTATGAGTTTCATTGGAATTATTGTGTAAGTGTTTACCTTGTTCGTATGATATTCTTCAATTCAAAATTTATATTTATCATGCATTATGAAGTCCTTGTTTTGAAAATGGAAATGTGAAACACATGTGAAGAGAATGTATTATTCTCATCATGTATATAATATATGTTTGTGTGTGCATGTGTTTGTTTTCAAAATAATGCTAATATGAGTAAAGACTAACACCTAAATAGCCTTAACTTCACAAGATATGAACAAAAACTAAACACCATCAAAATAATAATTAAACAAGGGTTAGATGCTAGCATTCATCAATACAAACTTTGAAACTAATAATGCTAAATATATAAACTCCTCTATTATCTAACAACAAATAAATGAATGGACCTAAGTAAGCTCAATGGCTATCAAAATAGTTTTCCTTAGTATGCCAAGTAACCTAATAATGAGGGCCTATCAAAGTTTGGCTACAAGACCCCTTTGACACCTCCCATATGACCTAAGCACTTAAGAAAGAGGCTTAACTCTTCAAGATGATGAACTCTCAAAAGGGCAAGGTGCAAGCTCTTAGTCTCTTTGCTATATGTTTTGCATTTGCTCTCTAAGGAGTATAGGTGTAAGTAAAAGGTAGGTGGATGGCTCTTTATATAGCCCAAAGGATAAAGGATTCAACACATTCTCATGAATGTGGATAAACATAAAACATGATTAGGAATGGATAAGGTTGCTTTATTAAAGGTAACCTTACTTTAGAAGGGTTTAATACATGTTTAAAAAGTCATGGGAGTTGGGGGTACTTTAATTAATCAAAGGTGATTAATTAATAGGTAGGTGTAAGCTTATAGAAGCCAATTAGAAGAATATTAGTGTGATTTAGGCTATTAAAAAGGGATTAAATCAATTAAATATTGATTTACTAGTTAAATGAAGGGGAAGACTAATTAATTAATAATAATTAATTAATCTAGATAGAAGAGGTGATTTAATTAACGAAAGGTCATTAATTAGGTTGTTAGCTGGATAGGTGACTTAATCAATTAGCGTATTGTAATTAATTAACGATAACAAGAGGGAATATGAGCGCTTTTTGATGATATGTCATCGATTTGTGAGAAAGGGGATAATTAGTGCAATTTAAGTATTTAAATTGCTTGGGCGTAATTATAGGTGTCTACATTTGCCCCTCTTTGGGGTGGCGTAAGTGACGTCACTTCAAAGATAATAGACAAAATAAAATTTTTGAAGGGATAGAATAAAAATTAGTATGAGGGAGAGATGCCCACTCGAGTGTCGATGGGGTGATGAAAGAAGTCGATCGACGATCGAAAAAGGTGAGATATAGATAGAAGAATGGGAGGAGGCAGGATGCCCCGATAAGATGGAAGAATAGGGGTGAGAGGAAAGTGATGTAGAATGAATATGGAGAAGGGGAGAGTAGAGCTTAGCCTCTTAGCCGCGTATTGGAACAATTTTGGTGTCATCATATTGCCATACGAGCTACGTCATCGGTCCTTATGAAAAATATAAGCATACGAAAAAGGTAGAACGACATGAAAATCCATACTACGAATGATTGTCCATTACTGAAAACACCAACTCCATGCAACATACAAAATGCAATGCAATACGAGAAAGTGAAAGATGCCTAACTCCATGCAACATACAAAATGTAATGCAATACGAGAAAGTAAACAAGCTAAACTAACAGAGAAACATAATATAATTTTTTTATTATCGAGCTTCAGTTACGACCTATGCAAATTAACGACAAGGGTTAATGATGGTGCCCCAAGCAAGGATACATGCGAGGGGAATAACGGAGGACACTTGGGTCCGATGGAAAAGCAATGTGCACTACGAAATAGTACCAGGCAACTTGTTGTGCCCCAGAGTACGGACGAAGTAAGTAGCCTAGCTTTTGTTGATGGAGGTAGATCAAGATGATCCGCAAGTCGCACACATGAACAAGTGAGAACCAAAGAGTGACGTTTTGTAGGATGATTTTCAATTTTTAGAAGTTTTCTTAAACATATTTGAATGTTTGTTGATTTTTTTTTTCTCTAACATATTTGAATGTTTTGGTTGATTTTAAATTTTTTATGAAACTATGTACAGAAGACGAAAGCGTGGATGCCCCCTAGAAATAGATGGGATGTACAAGTGCATAAGACCATGTGTGTATGAGAAAGGTGAAGATGCAAAAAAATTTTCCCAACGATTAGGTGGGAGTATTCAAAGGTAAACTCTTCACGTAGAAGCGGAACCCAATGCCATTATAGATAGGTTCAACATGATGGTGAACGTAAACCAATGAAGTGGCTTTGGGAAGAAGCAAGGATGCCCCAGCGTAAGTTGGCCTACAAGCACATGATAGAAAGGAAGGAGAAAATTATTTTTGTGGAAGGGAACAAAGGTGTCCGCAAACATGGAAAACAAGTAACCTTATACACATGGATGTTCTGAACGAAGTAGAAGAACAATGTGAATGATATGAATGTAGCTTAGAAGCCTCACGACGAAGAAGTGATTAGCTAAAGGCATAAATCGTGAGACGAGATATGGTCTAGAGTAAGAGTTTGAACAAGGTCACAAAAAAACACACTTGGTAACATACTAATCCTATTTACTCATAGAGATCCAGTGTGTGCACGTGGAGTTTATTACCTCTTGAAGTGAAGATTTAATAGACAACAAGTGAAGAGACCCTAGCTAATGTGTAGGAATGATTTATTATGAAAGGTGATTTTGTGAATGGATGATGAAATGATAGCCGTACATTTCTCCACTACTAGCAAGGCATCCATAGCCCCAACGAAGATGTATTTGATTATAATTGCAACATTGCTCTATTGCACATCAGAATCCATAGCCCTGATAGAGATTATTGGAAATACCCCAAGAGAGAGTTATATATCAATTTACTTTTGCTTTGTAGCTTTTAGCTTTTGATTTTTGATTGATTTTGATTCTTTTACTTTCTGAAAACTTATTTCAGCTCTCTTGTTTTCCAAGGGGTTAAGAACCACTGATGGCTTGATGGAAGGAGGTGGAAGTGCTTACGATGATGACATTGGCTAGTGTCAACAAATATGTCCAAAAGTTCTTCGCAACAATTTTATTAGATGTTAACGTGATAGGATCTCTAAGAGGTCAGTCATTCTTTAATTTACCAAGGTGACAAAAGACCAGGGTCAAACAGATACCATAGAGATAAATGTCACAAAATGCATGTGAATAAGCTAACCAAAATATCACCGAAGGGATGAAAATGGTAGGGAGACTTGTAGAAAAAAATAGCAAGGGAAGAAAGAAACATCCATGAGTACACAATACCTGATTACAATGTTTGATCTTTATACCTTTGATTTTTGTTGTGTTTTCTCAATGTTATTTGTATTTTTGAATTGTTTATTTATTTTTTAGATTTTTGACAGTTTTTTTGGACCATTGGGACTAACAAAGTCACTCTATGTGATAGGATCCAACAACGATGTTTGCGACTTCCTTGATAAGGGAGACTAAGCGTGTTTGTTTATCAAGAGTCATGTTTTCCCCGATCTTGATGATCGTGGTGAGTTCACACTCAACAAAGGACTATGATTTATCCTGAAACATGGATTTTGTATGCGGGAGCTTGAGTTCCCTATCCAAAGGTTTATGCACTTTGTGCCATACTTGATGGTTATGTTGATGTGCGTTCTTGAATCGCGCTTGATTTACAACTTTGAGATTGTTCCAGTTGTTGGGGGATTTTGAGCTCTTGGAAGTTTTGACCTGAGCTTGATAATGAACCTATTTAGGTTTCTTATAAGTTGACGCTTGAATTTTCTGACCTCGAGAAGGAGAATAATGCAAACATTTACAATTGATGATAGGAACGATAGAAATGGTAGTGGGCTTGCCACAACCATTGATAGAAGAAATATGTGATAGATGAAAAGGATACAGTCCAAGAATTGAAGAGGATGGGCTACCAGGAGGTGAGCCATGGATAGAAGGTGAAAGGCAACTAGGATGTGGCCCAAGAATAGAAGAAGGGCTACTAGGACGTGACCCATAAATAGAAGATGATGGGCTACTCTTAGAATGTGGCCCAAGAATAGAAGAAGGGATACTAGGACGTGACCCATAGATGTAAGATGATGGACTACCAGGATGTGGCCCAAGAATAGAAGATGATGGACTACCCGGGGGTGATCCATACATAGAAGATAAGGGGCTAGTTAGACGTGCCCCAATAATCGAAGATAGTGGGCTACTCAAAAATGTCCCACAAATAGAAGAGGGAGGGATACTACAAAGTGACCCACACCTAGAGTAAGATGAAGGGATACTTGGCGCTAACCCCACAATAGATTGTGATTGAGGAATTATGATAGACGAAGAGTTATTGGGTGATGAGAAGATAGGCCATGGATCTATGCAAAACCAAGGATTTTCATCACATAATGAAGAATGTGAAGATGGAAGAATAAGAGGAGGATCAAGTTGCATGATCTGTGGCTCTTTCTCCATTTCTTGATCAAAGGAATCAACCTTTTCCTCATAATATGCGATTATCAAAGTCTAAAGATAATCCTTTTTGTAATCTACTAAAACAATATCTTCATATGCCCCTATAAATGCCCTGATTATTTCTTCATTCTGAAAGAGGTCAATCGGTATGAGTTTTTGATTAATCCCTAGGGGTTGATTGGAAGAAATAGGTTCACTTGGTGTGGAAGAATTAGAATATGTTTGATGATTATTGATAGAAGAAGATGATGTGGGGGACGAAGAATATGTGTAGCTAGATGGCTCAGGAGTAGAAGAAGGTGGTGTGGACCTACCTATACAATGGTATGTCGTATGTAAAATAGTAGGATTAAGTCCAAAGTTTGTAGATTGCGACACATGGGTCGATTTAGATGTTTGTCTTGAAGGACTTTGAGTCACACGAATCTTCACAGAAGGAAGATTCCATGGGGGTGATTGATGAAGAAGGTCTTGTAAAGAAGGGGAGGACTGTGATTCAAGCATCACATTAGATGAATGATGACAAGGGTCCTACGAAGAAAGAGAGGACCATGATTCAAGAATTGTATTATACTTCTGATTGGAGGGATTTGGAGTCGCGTGTATCTTCAAAGGAAGAAGACGTTGTTGGGGCGACTGATAAAAGGGGTCCTACGAAGAAAGGGAGGACCGTGACATAAGAGTCGCATTAGATGATTGATGAAGAGGATCCTGCAAAGAAAGGGAGGACTATGATTCAAGCATCACATTAGATGAATGATGACAAGGGTCCTGTAAAGAAAGAGAGGACCGTGATTCAAGAATTGTATTATACTTCTGATTGGAGGGATTTGGAGTCGCGTGTATCTTCAAAGGAAGAAGACGTCATTGGGGTGACTGATAAAAGGGGTCCTGTAAAGAAAGGGAGGACCGCGACATAAGAGTCGCATTAGATGATTGATGAAGAGGATCCTACAAAGAAAGGGAGGACCATGACTTAGGAGTCGAATTAGATGAATCCGAATAGTAGTTTGGATCTGAATCCTCAGAAGAGTCAGAGGAAATATTTGGATTGGAATCCTCAGAAGAAGAGGAAATGTTTGGATTAGAATTAGAAGAAGAGTGGGGGGAACTCGAATAATAATTTGGATCAGACGTGTCCAAATCATACCACCGACTATGAGATGAAGGTGGGGAACGAGTTACCCGTATGGGCTCTCTAGCACGAAGAACCAAATGAGGTTTAGTTGTGATGGGAATCCTATGATTTGAATTGCTGAACCTAGGTTCTGTATTTTTGTAAGTATGGGGAACCACGCGATAGTTAGTCATTTTGGTGTTTTTAAGCACAAATGTCTAGATCTAGATAGTGTGATGGAACTCCTTCAAAGGGAAGGAAGTGACATGTTAATTTTGGTAGCATAAGGACAACCAACTAGACATTTCATAAGTATTGATATGTGTGCGTGATTTTCTAAAGAAGGTCTAAGGAAAATAGACATCGTGATGACGCAATATCGATGAGATCGAGAGGGATTGTCCTAGAAAATAAGTTTTCTGAATGAATAATCACAAGGAACAATCATGCAAGTGTGAAACCCAAATCCAATCAACAAGGAAATACACCATATGAAAATGTGATGCAAAGATGATCAACAAGATGTTTTCACTTATGCCAAGTTCAAGGAAATGAACAAAACGTAAGTAAAAACAAGAAGTCAATGCGATCTCCCAATCAAGATATATGATGAGTGAGCTCAAACTTGATTAAGACCTATATCTCAAAAAGTGCCAATTACAATTCGCAAATGACACAACAATATCACCAAGATATGTTAACCCACTTTGCTAGAAAGTGAAGTATTGATATCGAGGTGTTATTGATATAACACGCACAAATGGTAACACCTAACACTCTTTGAAATCAAGGTAATAATAGAACCGAACTAAAAATCTCAAAGTATAGCTAGGAATAGTTAAAAATGTGTGCAACAGAATCAAGTCACAATATAGGTATTTATGTCAAGTTTAAGAAACAAGACGTAAATATCGAAATTATAATGATACGAGACAAACAAGCTAACTCCTATGGAAGTCCGCGGTGATGAACCATGCCTAACTACAATGACGATCTTGACGTGGGTATCAAGATCACAATGGCTACCAAATGACGTGAAAATGCCTCCGCTCACTTTAGACGTTTAACTAACCCAGCCGCAAACATGGATGGGCGTAAACGAACATAAAAGTGAGAGAAACAATCGAATGGTAACACAAAGTAATCACACCTCTTTTGATCAAAAAGTGTCAAAAGAATATGAAGGAAATAAATCAAGAAAAGATGAAAATGTTGGCTTCACTTCGACAAAATTTCACCTCGCCATAAGGCAAGTAAAAACTAGGCGAAAGTACCACGTCACATGTTTCGAATGAAAATATGGTTCACAACTCAACACTGTTTTAGAATGGTCAAAGTGGGCTCCTAGCAAAAGTATATTCTCTGGTAGTTCTCTCGCCCTAGGTGTTACAAAGTTTCCACGAGTGAGCACGATTTACCCAAAAAGTCACACCGACTAGTTTGGGAGTATCTCGGCTTTACTTTTACCCCTTCAAGAACAAGAGGCAACTAGTGTATCTATGTGTACCATCACCGGGTCATCTACAATGGACAACCCGTAACGCTATCTCACAAAAAGAATTACTTGTCAAGTAGGTAGTGCGGAGCACTTTACTGCTTTCGTCCACAAGGTTCCCTTTTGCGTGGACTACTTGGGGTTCCTGAACCACCCCCATTGTTGTAGCTTAAGGCGTTATGCCAAAGGGGTTATGTTCCAATTGAGCGGAGAGGGACGTACTTTTTCCAAAACCTGCAATACAATATTTTGAATATGTTGTTCTTTTTATCTTGTTTAATTAAATGTAGTTTGCTCGAACACCATTTGGCAACCCGTATAACAACCGTATTAGTACTTTTTGATTTCATTTGATTCCTCCTTTCTTTAACAAGCGTTTTAGGTCCTTCACTCAAGCGTTAGTAGTTCTCCAAGAAAATCACATTATTTAAAAAGGATTAAGAGTTGCTTTTGATTCTCAAGATCATCCAAGGATGCAAGAGAAGAGCATACACAACAAATAATCCAACTAAAAAGTAAAGAAGATCCTTTAAATCAATGAACCATATAAAATTCTTGATAAATGTTCATTCCATTAAACCAAAAGTGAAAGATGAAGTTTCCAATTTACCAAATGTTATAAAATGAAGACTAAAGTTGCTTTTGATTATCAAGATCACCCTAAGGTGCAAGAGAAGAGCATACACACACTTTATCCCAACTATATAGAAATTGAAAACTTCAAATTAAAGGACCATTGAAAAATGCTTTGTAAAATGTTCATTCCCTTAAGCAAAATGAATAATCAAATTTCCAAGTTTAATCTCAATGTTAACAAGATAGAGATCAAAGTTGTTTTTGATTCGTAATATCACCAAAAGGTGCAAGAGAAGAGCATACACATGCTTTGGTCTAAATCGAGTAAGTATGGAAATACAACATTCATCAAAACATTAGACATGTTAGAAAATGACCTATTTTAAAATAATAGAAAAACCTATAATTTCTGTAAGTATAAATCCTAAATTTATGTTTTCATTGCATAGTTAACTTCAATACCTTTCCAACGCAAAAAAATGGAGTCATTTCGAGTTCGGGAGCAAAATTTATGGCCTTCAAAGATGGGTTACGCATATGCTCTTATGCTCACGGGTATGCACTTGACATGCACTCAAAAATGTAAAAAAACGTCCCTTAATCTACAAAATGGGCAAATTTTTCCAACCAAGATTCAATTTTGACAACAACCCATCAAATTAATATGTGAATAGAAGACTCGATGCTATCAAACATTAACATACATGCTCAAGAATTTAAGATTTTTAAGAAATTGACAAAACTAACATGTAGAATGATGAAAAAGTAACCTCTAAAAATGAAAACATTATGAAATCTTGAAATTTTCTCAAAAGATTAAATTTTGGCAACAGAACCCACCACATTAATATGTAAATAGAGGACTCAAGACTATCAAATACTAATCTACATGCTCAAGAATTGAAAATTTTCAAGAAATTGACAAACCTAGCATGTAGAATGTTGAAAAAGTAAGCTCGAAAAATGAAAACATGGAGAAATATTAAAATTTTCCCATCAATTCAAATTTTCACAAAGACACTTCGCCTCCTTTATACCTACAAGGAAGACTTAACATGTAACGCCACTCAAAAAAGACGACGACGCCGCGCCACAACCAAGTAACCCGAAAATGCGACAATTTTTTTTTGAAGGGTGTATGATTAGAATTCACTCCTCTTATACAAACTAAGTGTACTAAGCGTTAGAAATGAGGAATAAAAGAATCTTAATTTATACTTAATCATATTGGTGTAAGAAGTTTAGCCAAGATGCCTATTTCATTGCCAGCTATGAAGTTCCAAATTTTTTTTTTGTTTTTGCATTAAGAACGTAACATGGCTATAATATAGTATTTAATCAAGATCACATTTCATAAAGTAGGTTAGTCGTATTTATTTATTTATTTTGTGAAAAGAGAACAAAGGGATTAAATACTTTTAATTTAAGTGGTATATAAAGATATATTAACAAAATTTATACACAAATCCGTCTATAAGCTTATACATATATTTGAAATTTGAAATTAAATGTACAAGAGTCAAATCGGGGAAAGTATTTCAACTAGGCTTAAATTTGTTTGGTTGGGGGCGGTGGTTATTCAAACCAACCACCTGTCCACCATTATGTCCCCCCTCCTTGCGTGTAAACAACCCGACCAGTCGCCTCCTTCCTTTAATTACTTAGATCATGCTACACACATCGGTCAAAGACAGCCCGCCGTTTTTGCACTGTCCTGGCCGCGCGGACAGCAAGAAGGGAGATTTCTTTATAAGAAAAATTAAAGTCAAGTTATTTTGAAAGATTTAAAGTCGCCCTGTACAGATCAGATATCTGAGACCACACCGTACTCCTACAGAAAACTTGCCGTTTCTCTGTACATAGAATTGAAGTATGAACCAGACCTTCATACCAATTAGACAGTCATAAGTAAACAAAGAAACAGACCTTCTTTCCGTCCATGGCTCTAACATGCCTGGCCTCCGCATCGTCAATGGGCTGGTCGATTTTCTGATCGAGAGACCACATAAGCCCTCTGCTGCTGCTCCCACGCGTGCTCTCAATCTCCATTGATGACATTTTACAAGATTTATTCTCCTCGTATCATACAGTATGAACAGAAGAAACCCCAGGGCAGGGCAGGCCAGTTCAATTGAGAGTGGTTCTTAATAGCAGAAGGCAAGTTATAGGCGCAAGTGGAAGGCGTTTTACCAGTTTTCAACTGCCCTTGGCCGCGCATGCTACAAGGAGATAGAAAAATACAGTCACCGGCGCGAGGGACAGAAGGGGTGTGCAGCATGGAGCTCGACGCGCGAGGAGAAGAGTTGCTTCCACTTTCATTGGGTGCCGCAAGGTGAGAGCGGGGAGAACAGGCTGTGAGAACGTCAAAAGAACAGGCTGTCCAACTATGTGGTTATCTGTTCAGTACTGAATGTATCCTCAAATACGGGTTTCATCTTCAAGATATTTTTATCAATTAGATGGAGGGACAGAGGAGGCGCACACAGAAAAGAAAACAAAATCGATTAGAGGGCAGTGAAGGCGAGAGAAGAGGAAAATCTCATAGAGGTAAATCTGTTTCATATCAGAATAGTCATGGGACGCAGTTGCTTGCAAAGTGGTGCGAAGGGAGGCTGGATACGCCTGTGTCGAATGTGCAGGGTGTTGCTATAAATTCTGGATATGCCATCTGTCAACTATGGACCTCTTATACCAACAACTATTGCTTGTCTATTGCAACACTCTTAAATAGACGACCACAAACTCGCTTTTGCAAGCATTGCAACAATTTAAATATTCTCTGTGACAGTCGGTGCTTTGTGTATCAAGTTGTCTATCAGGCATATCTACTGAAACGTATCATCATTTTTTTTTTTATATTAGCGGTTATTCTCTTAGACACGATTTAAGGGTGATTGACTGGTCTTGATTTTGAGACTAACTTTACATTTGTTTGGGCAGATGCGAGGCCTGCCATGCAATTGATATTTGTGAAGCTAAGACCACTCGCAGTGTCTTAATCTTAAAAAAAAAAAACGTTTAAAATATTTGTGAACATTGCAACAAGAAGGTTTGAGATTTTACATGGGTATACATTTCTCACTTTGTTAAGTACATACATGATTTTATCATTATAATACATGGGTATATATATGAGCATTTATGCAACACACATTGATTTACTATATTGTGTTGGTGCCGAGTGGGCACGCATAAAGTGAACTCATTTTCCGGTAGATCTCATTAAGCTTAGAATTTTGCATTAAAATCTCCTTTCACACCATTCAATAAACATAACATGGGTTTCCAAAAGAATCGATTTCATTTCCCTTTTTACGATTTGCAAAAGATTCACAAGAAATTCTTAAATGAAGAGAGAGCATGATAGAGTTTGGGTGTAATCTACTCTATTGGCATATTGGAAATTCAATAAAACTTAACTCTTTCCATTCATACTACAAGAAGAAGATATACACTAATAATATCACTTATCAATACCTCTTTTTTTTGCAACAAAATGGAATCTAGTATGTATATATATATATATATATATATATATATATATATATATATATATATTTTGTAAATATACTAACATTCCACGTAAGAGTCCATCAATATTTTCATTAAGTTTTAAACAAGATCTACCAACATTTTAACCATGTGAACTTTTGGGCAAATATAGATTACAATGTCCCTTTTTTCTTTTCTTTTTTGGAATGAAAACAAGATGATACAACTTTCTTTCACATACAAATTTTACAACAAAATAATACATATAAAGGAAAAAGGAAGAAGTCTTCACAAGCTCCAAGGTGTTCTTCATCCATGCTCCAAATTCCAAGTATTTCAATCACAACCAAGATAGGGGGAGAGGCAACACTCTCCTCCCAACCAAAACTCAATGGAGAAGAGAAGCAATCTCCTCCATTGACCCCCGAGCCCCAAACACAACACAATGAAGGGTGGTCTCCAACTCAAGGCAACAATACTTGCTTCCACAATACAATTTCTTCACAACATTCAAAGCTAAAATAGAAGAAACAAAGAGACACAAATAAACCAAACATTTCACAACAAGGCTTTCATCCAAGCCAACAAGAGAAGGAACTATGGGAAAGTTTTCCTTATGTCTCCCAATTGAGATGGGATGCCCATCCAAAACCCTCCACAATAAAACTCAAGCCTCTATGACTCTTATGCCTCCCTTAAGTACCCCTTTTCCTCCCATACTCTTATGCCTCCCTCCTCTTATGGCTCCCTCAAGGACAAGGTAAGAATGTGAACATTCTTACCCAAGATGGGCATCCCTCTCAAACTCCCTCCATAATTTCCTATTCTACTCTTATGCCTCCCTCATGAGTTTTCCCATAGACCTCTCCTACACTACACATTAAACATTCTATCCATTTTCACAATACACAAAAGTAAACATACATTATTCACCAATTTAGCATAGAAGCAACAACAATATGAAAGCAAAAAAGGGAGAAGGTTTCCTACCTCTCCATTGGAGAAGCCTAAACCAAGAACTTTGTCCAAGCTCCCTCCAAAACAATCCCAAGCATGCAAGTCCAAGCTCCTTCTTTTTTTTTCCCAATTCTTTCCTCTCCCAAAAAGAAATAAAAGAAAAGAACTCCTCAACAAAAACCTCCAACCCCCTCAACAAGAGAGGAAGTTTCTATAAATAGACAAAAAGAAAGAGTGAGGGTGATGTGGCTCCTTGTAGGATGCCACATCACACATCCTCAAGACCACCTCCCTTAGTCAACTCAAATCCCAAAACACCATAAATGGGTGGTTGGGTTGAATGACATCTCTTTTCCACATCCATCCCTTCCCATGTGTCTTAAGGCACAAATAAATGCAAAAGGAAGACAAGTGCACTCCAAAGTCACATTTCCCTTCCCAAAACAATAAATAATCCCTTTTTGGCTTCCCAACCCATAGATATGGTTGGTAAGGGGTTTTGGGAAGTGTGGGACAAGTTCAACTTGTCCCACAAGTCCCCAAAATTGCCCTAAATCTCAAATTTGAGATTCAAAGGATTTGGAGTGGTCAACACTCAAAACAAGCATTCAAAGAAAGAGGAAAACACAAGGCTCAAAGAGCCAACCATCAAAATTAATTACACCCACTAGGCTCCCCTCAAAACTTAAAAATTAAAACAAGATGTTAATTTAATCTAAACATACTTAGCAAAAGAAATATAAAAAAAAGACATCACAAAAGAAATCACCTACTAAAGCAAGTTAAAACAAGTAATTAAAATTCTTACCCCCTTGGTCACATTAGAAAATTTCCCCCTCATGGAAATTTTTCTTAACACATAAAAGAACAAAGGTAACACAATACAATTCACTAGTTGCCTTGACGACCAAATGTTGTAACCACCCGACATCCTGTTGTGTTTGGTTCCCAATCCCCCTCATGGTTGTGATCATGTTGTGTTTCCTGCAAAATACAAAATACCTCCTTCGGCCTTACAGCGGCCATGTCAAAATGTCCAAAATAACCATATACATGAAATTTATTAACATCTATACATAATTCAATCATCCATTATTTCAAGGTTTAAATCACAACTTAATTATACATTCATCATTATCCAAAATTATAGTAATGCAAATTCAACAACTACATTCTATTTATCATGGTGAAGAAATCCAATGTTAGAACACATGCAATATATCCATATCATAAAAAAAATATCAGTATCCAATAGTCTATCCACGATTCAGCTGTAAATCATACTGAAAGCAAAGTCCAATCATAGTCCAAATGCATCTACTCACAAAACATCACGCTAATCAACATAAGTATGTGTAATGTCCATATCAAAAGTCTGCATAACTCAAAATGAAAATCAAATAAGTGTCATAGGGAAGTGGGCACTACAATATTGATGATTTTGAAATTATATTATATTCATTTGGATGTTATGATATGGCCACGAGGCCGAAGGGGTATTTGTATTGTGCATGTTAAAAATATCACAACAAATATCGGGGGATTGCAGATCAACCACATCTAATTCTAGATAAATTCAGCATGGTCACCATGGTAACTTGTGTTGTTTTGTCTGTGTGTTTGATTGTTAGGGATTCCAATGGGGGGGATCACCTTTAAATGTGACCAAGGGTTGTCTCGTATTTATTTATTTGGTTCCTTTTATTGATGTTTGTATGTGTTTATTAAGTGATGTGTTTACCACTTTCATTATTCATTAAATGGTGTGTAAATTTTGTGAGTAATCATATTGTTAAAATAAATAAATCAAATATGTCATAAGAAGGTAATTAATGAGAGTTGTTGGCCATGATTTAAAGTGATATAAGTATGTGTAAGAGATATGTAAGTGATGTGTGAATTGAATTTTGAGTGTGAAACACTCCACCTTCTTGGAAATTCGAAATTGTCCTTGGAGGCTGATTTTGGAGGCTTGTGGGACAAGTTAAACTTGTCCCATACCTCTTAAATTTAATTACCAACCATACCTACGGTTGGGGAGTTGAGATTTAAATTTTATGAATTTTTTTAGAATGAAAATTGTAGGTTTTAATTGCACTTTTCTTACATGATTTAATTTCAGTCCTTTTGGGGAGTGGGCTGGATTTGAGTGTGTAAGTAAATTGTCATATTATTCACCCACTATTTATTATTCATTGGAAAATGAAGTTGAGTTTTGGGTTGGGGTCAAGATGTGTGATAATTACATCCTACGTGGATCTGCCTCACCTCCTCCCTTCCCTCTTATAAAATTCAAATGGCTTGCCTTGTTTTGGGGTTGCTTCATTTTTGAAGAATTTTTTACTTGGGAAAATTCCTTGTTGTTTTGGGAGCTATTGCTTTGAAAATTTTTTCTAGGAAGATTGTTGCATGCTTGTGCTTGGCTATTTTTAATTGCTTGCATTGGGATAAGGCTTTGTTTTAGAAATTGGAACAACTCCATCATGGAGAGGTAGGAGCTTGACTTTGAAATGATCTTCTTTTATGAATGTAAGTGTTAATGTATGAATATTTTGGCATGGTTGTGGGATGTTGGGTAGATGGCCTAGGAATGGTGTAGAGAAGACTATAATTTTCTCGGGAGGCACAAGTGTGTTTTAAGTAGTTATAAAAGGGAGATGTTTTTCCATTTAAATCAATAAATGAATGTAATGCTTTTCTTTATTGCATTGTTGTATTTGAATCTACATTATTTCAATGTATTGGAATCTCATACTTGAAAGAAGAAAATATATATGAAGGATATATATACTTTGTCTTTGAAATGTGATAATATATATATATATATATATTTACATATATGGTTTATATATATCATATATATATCTTACATAATAAATAATATCTATATATAAGATGATATATGATATATATATTTATATATATATATCTGGTGTTTTAAATTTTAGGTGGTGATACCCATTTCCCTTTTAAATGCATAAACAACACCTACCATAGTTTCTTACTCCTTCGGATTGCTTAGGAAGCCTAGCAGTATTGTTTGTCATGTTTTAATGTAGTTAAAGAACACATTAGGGAAAAATCCTTGTATTACAAAATTGTGATTATGTTTGCTTGTGTGTTCATGGAAGTTTTGTTGTCATGAGTAAACATCTTCCATTGCTTTGGGTTCAGGCTTGGGGAAAACTAATGTCTTCCCTTGTCTTGGTTGGGTGGAAGCGTCCTTTTGTCGGGATCCTAAATTCATGTAAGAATAATCCTCCATATCTATTTGTTGTTAAGAGAAGAAGAAAATCAAATTGAATAAAAAAACAGCTTGACAAATTTGTTGAGATAAATATTATTATAACCTTCTTACTTGAAGTGGATTAACTTGTATATGTTTTGTAAAATGGAAATATGTTGTATTGAATTTATAAAGTTGTAAATTGAAATGTGAAAGAGATATACTTTGAGAGATTTCCATAAAGTCCTAATTGTATCCCGTATGATGAATTTGAAGAATGAAAGAAAGAAGTTGTAAGTTGTCTTCACTGAGAACCAATAAATGATTTATTACCTTTCTCAAATTTTTCATTGTCATAAGAACTTATAATTTAAATGTATTTGAAATATTTGTTTGAAAGAAAGAAATTAGTGAGGAAAACACAGAGCACCATGAGGTTTGAAATGTGTAAATTTATAAATCATAATTGTATTTTGGTTTTGAAAGTTTCTAAATTTTCGAATCAACTAAATGTATTATATTGAATTGCCAATGTATCCTAATACTTGGAAGAAGAAAATTGAAAATAGATCCTTTTTAGATCTATGTTAGACATTTTTTTAGAAAATAGTTATTAGAAAATGTACGCTGAATGACCTTGCAGACTAGGAAAGACGTTTGAAACATTAATATCACCTAAGAAAGATCAAAACGATCCCACACAAACTATGATACTTAAGTAATTGTCATAGAATCTTTCAAAATCGTTAGCTCAAAGGATTTCCACGTGTCCTTTGTTATATTGGGGAAATTCGAGTTGATCTTCAATCAAAAAATTTAACCCTTAAAATCTATTCTAAAATCTTTCCTTGTAAAATTCTCCATGCCTACCTGGAAAGTGGGAAAAGAATTAATGAAAAATTGAACAAAATTGATGAGTTAAAAATACCATTTCCCTAAGTGACATGAAAGATTTTTCTCAAAATCTCCCCACGGATTAAACTTTATCAAAATCAAATTCCTAAGGTTGTTGTGAAAATTTCATGTCTAGATTTCGAGCCCGCATTTTCAAAAATTTTCACCCCAAGTTCCCAATCAAAGTTATGGCCTTATGAAGTTTTTTCATAACTTGGCATGAAAATATGAGGAGTTTGGGAGGAAATTTCTTATATGCACTAGGCCTAAAAATTTCCCTTATCTTCAATGGGAATGATTTAAGAAAATTGGGAAAATTTTTCTAATTTTTCCCAATCTCAAGCTGACTAATTAGAACTTTACGTGGCACCAGAGGGTCGTGGTGAGGGAGCACTCCCCTTTTAAGCTTAGCTTCTAAAAATTTTGGGAAATATTTCCAAATTATTAATAAAATAAAATTACTTTAGTAGATTATAATCGTTGATGCCACGTGGCATCATGAAGCATCTGTTGCTTGGGTCCCTTTTGCCTTGTAATCCGGTTTTAGACTCTTTTTAAACAAAAAAAATCCATAATTTTTCCTAATTAATCCTAGTTTGTTCTTGGGTCTCAAGTGGGTTGTTTTAGCAGGCGTTACACTTGGTATCAGAGTCATGGGTTCAAAGCTTGGACCCTTGGGCACACTAGAAAACTTGAGACATGAACTGTAAACCTAGCACACTTTTGAATATAATAAAGCAAACTTGTTTGAAAATTGAAAAAGAAATGCGTATGAAGAAATATTATATTACTCTGTTCATTTGACTACCAAAATTAAAATAATAATAAAATAATAAGTTGTTTGAATTGTTGTACTCACTTAGTGGCATTTTTCTTTGAACCCGGTAACTAAGAATGTCAAATTAAATTGATTTTTGTGAACTTCTAGTGTAGTGGAAACTTGGTTCCCCTTTGAAAATGTGTTTTTTACAAGTCCTAAAACTTGATTTAATTGTATGATGCATTAAGCCCTTTGTTGAGACCCTTCCTTATTGGAGTTGTTGGAATGATAAATTGTATGGTGTGAATCTTGTGGTTGGACAATAGTGGTTGTGTCTTGGGGTTGGGAAAAGTTAATTAGAAGCTTACTTACAACTTCCTTCCTTCAATAGTTAGGAAATTTGGTCTAGTTTTCATTTTTAATTTTGTTACCCATATGGGAGAGTGGACATTAAGTCTGGGTGTAGTTTATTACCCAATCTTGCGCATGTGTCCTTGGAACTGACCTCGAGGTAGAGTACCCCTATTGGCAGCCATGAAGGGCTGCGAAGTGAATGTGGTGTTAACATTTTGTATTTTACATTCGTAAACTTGTGTCATTTTATCAAGGACCAACATCTTATTTTATGATTGGATTGAGAAGCTCTGAGGCTCTTCTAGTTATTTATATTTTTTTGCGAGAATTTTCAAACTTTGCAATGCAGCTACTTAGCCACTTTTCTTTATTGCTGATATTTCTTGGACTTTATTTTGATTGGTGACTCGGAGCTCATTATGTTGTTGGCTTGTTTAGCTAAACGTTATGTGGATTTCTTCTTGCATGATGATGAGCTAGTTCTATGCTTCTTGTATTCATGACATTTTTTTGGATGGGGGTACACCCTAGGTGTCTTGAATGTCTTCTTAGGTGCTTAAAAAGTTATGCCTTAGTTTTAGATGTGCATAACTTGAGTGTATCTAGGATCTTGGAGTGACCTTTTCATTACTTGACCTTATTGGGAAGAGAGTTCGTTGTGTTGTGTGTTTAGTTGGTAACTTTGTTAGTGGTGGTGGTGATTCTCTTACAATCCGATAAGAATTTGAACCTCGTCGGAGTAAGGTGTTTAATTGTGGGTTGATGAATTATGGTGGATTGGTTTGTTTTTGGTTGGTCAATGTGGATGTTAGTGGAAAAGTGTTTGTTTGGTAGTGATTTCTCTTCGATGGCATGCTAAGTTTTATCAAGAGTTCCTCATTTCATTATATTAACTAGTGACTTGAGGATTGTATGCATCTTGGTAATTATGGTTAGATTTAGTCCCATTCAGTATTGTGTGTAAATTAAGTGTGTTTGTTTGCCCTCTTGACCTATAAATAAGTCTACCCTTTCCTTAACTTTTTTCTTTAGTTACTATGAATAATACTCTATGACCTATTAATTTTTGATTACGTGGAGACACTTATGGATGATTTGAGTCTTTTAGACCATGACATTGGTGATGATAGTGTAATCAAACCTTGATAATTTAATCTCGAGTGGTATTTGATAATGTGATTCTCTTGCCAAACTGTAACTCTTGGTCGTAAAGCCATGTTGAATAAGATGGTTGATTGTCTGCTTACATTTGATGCTTCTAATGAGTATGTGGTGTTCTTATATTTAAAATATTTCCTTTTCATTTTTATTGCTTGGTTGGTGGTATCTTGTGGTAATATGGGTGTAGATTTGAAAACTTTCCTTGTCTTATCAGGTGAGTAAAATGTTTTCACCAAAACAACAAACAATGTTAAACCCTAGTAGATCAGTAAAAGTAATTATGCTTCCTTAATGGGTCTTCCTCATAACTTCTTTTGAGAACTTGTAGAAACCCACTAGGAATGTTTTATGATACTTGTAATTAGTGGAAAAATCTCAAAATATTGTTGTGATCCATGTTGGTTGATTTTTTCCTAGTTCTTACAAATTAATAATGTGAATTTCTATGTTGAATGTCCCTTGTTTCCTTAAAATAAAAATGTGGTGTGTTGATTACCTCTCTCTCCCATAAAATTAATAGTGTGATATGTTTACCCTTCCTTCTCATTGAAATTTTGTTGACAAATTGACTCACCCAAACATCATAAAACTATAATTGAAGAGATTTGGCCTTGAAGCTTAACAAATAAATTGGAACATAGAAAGAGAAAATGGTCCTTGCTTTAACCTTGGTAGATTAATAGAAGGAGTAAATACCATGTAGAAGAACAGAAAAGGAAAAATTTCCATCTACCTCCTAGAGTAGAATAAATGTTTTGTTTGTCCGCCTATAAAAAATGGCGAGATATCATGGCCACCTTAGTGGTGATCCTTATAACGCAAACATGTGATATTAGAATAAAAAGGAATATTTTAATTAAGAAAACTCGTAAAGGAATGTCCTAGGAAAAAAATGAAACTATAAATTTTGACTTAATTAGTTGAGTTATAAAATGAGTAAAATTTATGTGTATTGAGTGCAATGTATAGTTGAACTTGTAGTTCTTTGCCTACCTGAAATTGTGAAACCCCTGGTGGATAGTAATGTGTTCTAGTTGCTTAGTACTTCTTGTTCATAGATGTATGTGCCTTTCTTGTGGGATTTTTGGGTCATCATACCCTTATCGTCCCGTAGCTCGATGAATGTGAGTTGTGGTCCTTTTGGATTGAGACTTATCTATTGTTTGAGAAGCAACCTCCTTGTGTGTTGTCTTGTCCTTGGAGACCTAAGTTATTCTAATTTTAAGGCAACATATGTTAAGGATATAAAATAACTTTAGGAAGTCTTCTTTTCTTCATATTTTCTTGGGTCACCTTGTTGTTGTTTCCCCTTTTCCATTAGGATGGAAAGTGCAAGATGATGTTATTCACTTTTGATACGATGCACCCTTGGATTGTAATTGGACCCCGTGTTACTTGTTCTTCTTCCTAGCGACCTTGAGTGGTCCTTGGTGTTTCTTGTGCTCTCTTTATGGTTATTCTAAATTGAGTAAGAAATAAGATAAATAAATCCCATTGTGCTATAATGTATGGTACTTTTATTGATATGTTAGTTGTTAGGGGAGATATAAACATATATATATATATACATACATATTTATATATATATATATATATATATATATATATATATATATATATATATATATATATTCTTTTGCTAAATGGTTGACTTCTTTAGATTTGGTTGGTATGGTGTGTTCGATTCTTAAAACAAAAGTGTAAAAATCAGACTATAGGAAAACTTGTGGTCTTGACTTTGCTTTTATTACCATGAAAAGTTAATTGTACCATCTCGAGTTATAGAAGTGCTTTCTTGGAATAGTTCCTTGATTTTAAATGTTTTTTGATTTAGGTGTCCTTGTTGATTAACCTCATCCTGTGTGATCCTCAAATTGTGGGACCTTGAGTAGACTTGTTCCTCGTGCAAATTTGGTCATAGTTGATTTTTGCTAGCCTTGTCTAGACAAACGAACCTTGAAATCATGGCTTAAACTTAGTAGAAACCTTAACTTTTATTAATGTAGTATGTTGTATTCCTTGGGAAACTATGTGGTCATTCTCAAACTCATGGAATTCTTCTTATTATTCCTCTACTTGGTGGTTACTCTTAAGACTCTTTTGAACTCTTCATGTTATATTGTTATGTGTGGTATCTTGGTTGATAGCATAAATTTACTCTCTAGATTTAAGTGTTTGTATCCTTGCATGCAAAAAGTTTAGAACTCATCCCTTATAATCTCCCTTCTTCTTGTTGAATTACATTGGACCAAACTTAGGTTTTGTAGACCCACACTTGTTTGAAGCAAGCAATCCCATAATGGAGTGATCCTTTTCTATTGCATTTGTTCCTATCTCTCTTTCCAGTGACTTCCAGGAGGAAGTCAAGTCTAAGGGGAGGGGGATGTAGTGCCCACTTCCCTTTGACACTTTTGATATTGATCATGATATTGCTGACTATATTATGGACATTATTATAGTTTTGATTTAGTATGGTGTTAGATGTCAGATCATGGATTATTGTTGACTTTGATTCATATATGATGCATGATGATTGTTAGAGACATTTTATATAGATGTTGACATGCTGTTGGACATGGTTATATATATATATATATATATATATATATATATATATATATTGTTATGTTATTAGACATGTGATATTTGGATATATTGAGTAGACCAAGAAAATTGAATTTAAAATTGATGATTATATAGTTGATGAAATTGTAAGTGATATTGTTGATTGTCCTGGATGTTGATGTGATTATATATATATATTATGATTTTGAAATTATATTATATTCATTTGGATGTTCTAATATGGCCACGGGGCTTAAGGGATATTTGTATTGTGTAGGTTAAAAATATCACAACAAACATCGAGATTGGAGACCAACCACATTAGAATTCTAGACGAATTCAATAAGGTCACCATGGCAACTAATTTTGTTTATGTGTGTGTTTGTTTTTGTTAGGGATTCCCATGGGGGATTACCTTTGAATGTGACTAAGGGGTTATGTGTGTTTTATTAATATGGTTCCTTTTTATTATTGTTTGCATGTGTTTATTTTGTGATGCATTTACCCCTTTCATTATTCTTTTAATCATGGAGAATTAATGTGAGTAATCATATTGTTAAAATAAATAAATTAATCAAATTTGGGATATAAGAAAGTAATTATAGAAGTTGTTGGCTCTTGTATTAAATGTGTAAGTGATGTGTAAGTATGTGTAAGAGCTATGTAAGTCAGATTTTGGAGTATGATACACTCCACCTCCTTGGAAATTCGAATTTGTCCTTGGAGGCTGATTTTGGAGGCTTGTGGGACAAGTTAGACTTGTCCCATACCTCTTAAATTTGCATACCAACCTTGCCTATGGTTGGAGGGTTAAATTTAGATTTTTATAATGCATTTTGGGAAGACAAATTGTAAGTTTTAATTGCACTTTTCTTACATTTTATTAAATTCAGTCCTTTGGGGTGTGGGTCGGACTTGAGTGTATAAGTAAAATGTGATATTATTCACCCACCTATTTATTATGCATTGGAGAATGAATTTGACTTTTGTTATAGAGTTGAGGATGTTTGATGTGGCATCCTACATGGATCCACCTCATCCTCTTCTCTTCCCTCTTCTATAAAATTATAACTCTTTGCTTTGTTTTGGGTGGTTGAACATTTTATATACTCCCTTTTGCGTGAATTTTTGTTGTTGTGGAGATTTTTCTTTTGGAAGGAGATTGGAAACCCTTTCATGCTTGTTGGTTATTGATTTTGGACTGTATTTTGGCATTGGAAAGCTTACTATTTTTTAGAACTTAGACAACTCCATCATGGAGAGGTAAGTGCTTGGATCTTGAAAAACTCCTTTTTTTATGAATGTACATGTTATTGTGTGAATGTTTTAGCATGTTTGTGTGTTGTTTGGGTAGACTACCTAGGAATGGTGTAGGAGAAGACTATGGGGTACTCTTAAGAGAGACATAAGTGTTTTGGGGAGGTATAAGTGTGAGGAGTTGGGATTGGGTTCCACCTTGTAAAAAGAAATAGCTTGCATTTCTTTACTCGTTATGAGGTGGCATAAGAGGTTAGGGAGATATAAGAAAATGTGAGGAATAAGGGGTACTTGGGGAGGCATAAGGGCATGACAGGGGTTCGAACGATATATATATATATATATACACATATGTATATATACATATATACACATATGTATATAAACATATGTATATATATATATATACATGTATATATATACATATGCATATATATATATACATATACATATGTATATATATACATATGTATATATATATATACATATACATATGTATATATATACATATGTATATATATATATATATATACATATACATATGTATATATATATATACATATACATATGTATATATATATGTATATATATATACATATATATATATGTGTATATAAATATGTATATATATACATATATATATATATGTATATATACATATGTATATGTATACATATGCATATATATATATATATATATATACATATGTATATGTATACACATCTATATGTGTGTGTGTGTGTGTGTGTGTGTGTGTGTGTGTGTGTGTGTGTGTGTAGATATATTGGTGGGTTTTTCTCTGGTGGTGATACCCATTTCCCCTTTGGAAGGCATAAGTAGCATCCCCATAGTTTCTTGCTCATTTGGCTTGCTTGATTGAAGCCTTAGTATTGCTTGTCATGTGTTAATGTAGTTGTAAAACTACATTTTATTTTGAACCGTGTCTATTGTGTTTATGTTGCTTGTATGTTTTGTGGAAGCTTGTTGCTTTGTCATGAGTTGGATCACACCTTGTATTGCTTTGTGGTTAGGGATCGGGGCCCATGAACAAGGATGGATTCTCCTTTCATTGGATGTCTTGGTCGGGTGAGAGCGTTCCCTTTCCCTACCTTTGTTGTGATCAAAATTGGAAGAAAGAGAAGAATGCATGTTGTAACCTTTCCCACTTGTGAAATGAAATCTTATTGTAACCTTTCCCACTTGAAGTGGATGACCTTGTAAATGTATGTAATGGGAAGATGTTATACCGACTCGCAAGTGGAAATTGGAAATGTAAAAGAGTTATATATATATATATATATATATATATATATATATATATATATATATATATACATATATACATATATACATATGTATATGTATACATATCTATATGTATATATATGTGTGTGTGTGTGTGTGTGTGTGTGTAGATATATTGGTGGGTTTTTCTCTGGTGGTGATATCCATTTCCCCTTTGGAAGGCATAAGTAGCATCCCCCATAGTTTCTTGCTTCTTTGGCTTGCTTGATTGAAGCCTTAGTATTGCTTGTCATGTGTTAATGTAGTTGTAAAACTACATTTTATTTTTAATTTGTGTCTATTGTGTTTATGTTGCTTGTATGTTTTGTGGAAGCTTGTTGCTGTCATGAGTTGGATCACACCTTGTATTGCTTTGTGGTTAGGGATCGGGGGCCAATGAACAAGGATGGATTCTCCTTTCATTGGATGTCTTGGTCGGGTAGAGAGCGTTCCCTTTCCCCTACCTTTGTTGTGATCAAAATTGGAAGAAAGAGAAGAATGCATGTTGTAACCTTTCCACTTGTGAAATGAAATCTTATTGTAACCTTTCCCACTTGAAGTGGATGACCTTGTAAATGTATGTAATGGGAAGATGTTATACCGATTGCAAGTGGAAATTGGAAATGTAAAAGAGTTATACTCTGTATTCTGTTTTGAAAAGAATGTGAAAGAATGATATTGTTTTGTATACTTTGTATTTTGAAATCAAATGGAAAGGAGGTTGTATGAGTTTCATTGGAATTATTGGAAGTGTTTACCTTGTTCATATGATATTCTTCCATTGGAAATTTGTGTTTATCATGCACTATGAAGTCCCTATTTTGAAAGTGGAAATGTGAAACACGTGAGAAGAAAATGTATTATTTTGTCCTGTATATAATATATGTTTTGGAAGAAAAATAAAAGAAGGAAGATGTAAAATTTCCTTTTGAAATCAATAAATGAATGTAATACTTTTCTCAAATTGCATTGTTGTATTGAATCTGATTATTTCAATGTATTGGAATCTCTGCTTGAAAGAAGAAAATATGTATGAAGGATAGTGCAGAACTTTGTCTTTGAAATGTGAAAAATTGAAATCAGACCTTGCATTTTATCTGTTAAATGGTTTGTTTGTATCAAATAAATGTCTTAGGCTGGAATGGAAATGAATCTCCATATTTGGAAGATGAAAAATGATAAATAGCCCTTTTAAATCTGATCTTTGTTTTAAATTTTAAAACTAGAAAATACTTCTCTAAAATGCACAGTTCGAACCTACAAACAATAATCAACATTGAAACATTAAAATCTAGCATGCTATGTTATCAATGTACTCAATTGGGCTAAAACACTTAGGGAAAAATCCTTCAAACATTGCAAAATTGGGTCAAAACCTCTTATAGTCGTTTTGTTGTCAAGAGATGTAAAACTTTAATTTGCAACTCAATTAAACCAATTAACCTTTGAAATCTATCCTAAATTCATCTAAGAATAATCCTCCATGTCTATTTGACATGTTGAGAGAGGAAGAAGATCAAATTGAATAAAATTCACAAGTTAAAATTTACTAGCTTCGCACTTTGTAAAATCTAGGACGTTTCCTTAAATTTTACCCCTTATTAAAAATCTAAAATTAATGAGTTCTATGGAAAGAGAATGTCGAGATCTTTCTAGAAAGTCCTTGTTTTCCCAAAAATGAGCTCTCTATCAAAATTTATGGCCTTATGAAGTTTTCTTCACTTGGCATTAAATTTTGGGAAAAATTTCCTTGGCGGGCTGCATGACACAAATTTTTCCCTTAAGAACTTAGGAAAAATTTTGGGAAAATTTTCCAAATTTTCCCCATCGGCCCATAACCAATCAGGTGATGCCACATGGCATCACAAGGCATTTTCTAAATTTTCCACCAGTGCAAAGGAACAGTTCCTTTTTTATGTTTTACGACTTGGAAAAATTTTAGAAAATTTTCCAAGCTTTCCTCAACTGTTTCACCGGTTAGCACTCATTTAGGGGTTGCCACGTGGCATCACGAGGAGGTGTCGATGGAGGCGCGGGTCTATGTACCCTCTTAGCCCTTCGGGGCTTTAAGTCATTTTTCTCCCCTACCGCCCCACCTTCCCACATTGGCTTAGGAGATGCCACGTGTCCTTTGTGGACTCGCGGGAGCACGGACACGAGCTGAATTTTCACCCATGCGGGAGAATTTGCAAAATGTCTCCCGCCACCCCGCCTTTCCTCGTTTTTCCCCGTGCTACCTTAGGGAGTGCCACATGTCCTTTGCAGATCCACTTTGCAGGAGTGCGGGTGCAAATATCAATGTTTTCCTCGTGTAGTAAAATTTTTCTCAAGGTCTTCCCGTGGCCCGCCAACCCGCCCTTTGGGAAAATTTTTACCACTGGGCCCGCAGGCCCGCTCTTGGGGAAAATTTTCACCCCAAGGCCTGCCAGCCCATAACTTGAAAAATATGAGGAGTTAGGAGTACTTCTTTATATCAATAGAAATGTGAGGAAATTTCCTATCCAATGGGAGTTATTTAGGAAAATTTTGAATGTGTTAAGTATGAAAAAAATCAATTTGAAACTTTAAGCTCATTAGAGAGTCGGTGTGGTGAGGAGTTTTCCTCACGAACCTAATTGAAACTTCTAACCACAATTTTAGGACCTTGTGACCTATAATATTTATTAATAAAAGAAAAGTATACTCTAGTAGATTAGAATTTTTTTAGAACTCGTTAGTGACAAGCTGTTGTCTTGAAACGTTGTTGTAGATTCTATTAATAAAAAAAAATTATTCCATAATTTTCCTAACTAATCCTAGGTTGTTCTTGGATCTCAAGTGGATTGTTTTAATGGGCATTACAAACATCCACATCCACCTAAACAAAACCGATCCCACCATAATTTATCAACCCACAATTAAACACCTCTCTGAATGACGAGGTTCAACCTCTTATTGGATTGAAAGAGAATCACCACCACCATTAACAGATCTGCCAACTAGAACACATAACACAATGAAGTCTCTTCCTTACAAGGTCGAGTAATTAAAAGGTCACTCTAAGATCCTAGATACACTCAAGGTTTCATGCATCTAAAACCAAGGCATAACTTTAAGCACCTAAGAGGACATTCAAGACATATAGGGTGTAACCCCATATGATGAAATGTATGTCTACAAGTAGCATAGAACCAGCTCATCATCATGCAAGAAGAAATCCACGTAATGTTTAGCTAAGCAACCAACAACATAACAAGATCCGAGTTACCAATCAAAATAAAATCCAAGAAATATTGACAATCAAGGAAAGTGGCTAAGTAGCTACATTACAAAGTCTGAAAATTCTCAAAAAATATTAATAACTAGAAGAGCCTTGGAGCTTCTCAATCCAATCATAAAATAAGATGCTAGTCCTTGATAAAATGACACAAGTTTACAAATGTAAAATACAAAATGTTAACACCACATTCACTTCGCAGCCCTTCATGGCCACTAAGAGGGGTACTATGCCTCAAGGTCCGCGCTAATGACGCTCAAAAAAGTTGGATCAAAGGTGACACCAAGACCTAACATCCTACTTACTCTTTACGGGATTGAGTCACCAAGCGGACAACCAAAACTAACTTATCTAATCACCTTTGAAGGAAAGAGGGATATTTAGATGACTAAGCAACTTATAATTAACTCTTCTACGACCCCGAGAACACAACCACTATTTTATAACCACAATAATAACACAAAACAATCTATCTTTCCAACAACTCCAATAAGGAAGGGTGTCAAAAGGGCTTAACGCATCATACGGTTAAATCAAGATTTAAGACTTATAAGACAACACATTTTCAACGGGAAACAAGTTTCCACTACACTAAAAGTTCACAAAAATCAATTTAATTTAACATTCTTAGTTATCTAGGTTTAGAAAAACATCATTAAGCAAGTACAACAATTGAAACAACTTATTATTTTATTATTATTTTAATTCCAGCGGTTCAAATGAACAAAGTAATGTAATATTTCTTCATACGTTTTTTTTTTCAATTTTCAAACAAGTTTTTTTCTTAGATTCAAAAGTGTGTTAGGTTTACGATTCATGTCTCAAGTTTTCTAGTGTGCACAAGGGTCCAAGATTTGAACGCCACGGCTCTTATACAAGTGTAATGCCCACTAAAATTGCCCACTTGAGACCCACAAACAACCTAGGTTTAGTTACAAAATTATGGAATATTTTTTTTTTTTAAAGTGTTAACAACCAAAGACTCAAGGAAAATTAAATTAAACTGATAACTTTACCCATTATAACAATTACTAATTCCAAATTATAAAGCAACAAGTGTAATAAGTCCACACCTAGCTCAAATCTCCTTAGGGATTAATTTAATCACTTATTACATTGACATTTTAGCTAAATATTCCCTGATTAAAATTTTAGGGTTAAGAGACCAAAACAATTAAATACCCAAGGTATTTAATTCCACAAGATCTAAGATAAGAGCAAGGTTTAATTACAGTGGGGAAAAGAATACGTATTTAAAATCATCAAAGTAAATTCTTACTTACCCACTCCCAGAACTCGGTTAAAGATTCAATTTTATTTTTCCCATAATTAATGCAATCAAAACTTCCTAAAAACATTCCCATTAGATAGGGAATTTCCTCACCTTTCCATTGATATAAAGAAGTCCTCCTAACTCTTCATATTTCTCAAGTTATGGGCGGTGGGCCTTGGGGTGAAAATTTTCCCAAGAGCGGACCTACGGGCTGTGAAAGGAAAATTTTCCCAACTCGGGCCTGCGGACTTGAGAGAAATTTTTCCCGGAGAAGGAAAGCGGACTGGCGGAGTGGGGAAGCAATTTTTTTCCCACATGTGGGTCGGCGGAGCGGGGAAGACATTTAGCACTTTTTCCCTTTTGGGACAAAGGCGCAATTTACCTCCACGCGCCTACTAGTCCCATAAGGGCACATGTGTCCAAATTTTAACCGGGACATGAAAGCAAGTCACTTTGGAGACAAAGAGAGTTTTTGACCTTTATCTTAACATGGCAAAAGGATGAAGTTTACCCGCTCCTCCACCGATGCTCAAAGACACCACGTGTCGGCAAACCATTGGCGTGGTGTGGCGGGCGGAGAACTTAGGAAAAATTTGACTTTTGAAGCGGAAATACTTAAGGGTTAAACACACTCCGCTCTTCCGCCGACACCTAAGGAAGCCACATGGCAATTCCTCATTAGCTACGCAATGGCGGGGCTGCGAGGAAAACTTAAAAAGTTGTCCAAATTTAATTTTGAAAGTGCTTAAGATTAAAATCGATCCGAGCCTCCACTGATGCCCAACGAAGCCACGTGTCGATCAATGATTGGCTGCAGGGCAGCGAGGCCATGGAGGAAAAATTGTCAAATTAACTTTTTGGACTTAGATCATTTTTAGATGAAATGAAGCCTTGTGGTTTAGCGGAGGGGTGGGAAAATTCATGAAATTGCGCCTTTTGGACAAAAGGCAAAAAATGAAAGTTTTATCCCACGAGTCCACCAAGAATATTTTAATAATTAAATTTGACAGTTATAATATTTTTGAAGCCAAATGAAGTAAAAACTTTAGAAGGCCATAAATTTTGATTGGGAACTCGGTTTTTGGCAAACAAGGACTTTTTGAAATCTCTCGACATCCAATTTGTAAAAACATCTTAAGAATTTTATTTTGATAAAGTTTGAAGGGTCAATTTTGAGAAAACTATCTGCGAGGATTTTAAAATACAAACTGGTAACATTTGACTTATAATATTTTATTCAATTTGACGTCCTTCCTTTCTCAACATGCCAAACCAACATGGAGGATCAATATTAGAGGAATTTAGGATAGATTTCAAGGATTAAATTGTTTGATTGAAGATCAATTTGAATTTCCCCAATTTAACAAAAAAAACATAGAAATTGTTTGAGCTCGATTTTGAAATGTTCTATGAAAAATTATTAAGTATTATAGTTTGTTTGGGATCGTTTTTATCTTTCTTAGCTTGTACTAATGTTTCAAATGACTTTCCTAGCTGCGAGATTGTTACGCACATTTTCGATAATTATTTGCCGAGTTTGAAAATCATCTAATGAGAGCTCTCCAACTTCAACTCGAATTGATCCATTACATTTCCCAAACATTAAAATATTATTTCATTCTAATCTAATATTACAATGTTCTATTTTCTTCAATCAAAATGTAGAAACAAGAAGGCAATTTCTATTTCCTTTCCAAAAAAAAGTGCTTTTAAAAACACCGAGGATGTAATAATTATGAATACATTTTCCACATTCGAACAGAGAGTTGTACAACATTTTCAAAGCATATTTTCAACAATGATAACTTCATTGTGTAAGGTAAAACAACATCTATTCAATTGAAAAGATTTCTTTTCTGACTTCCTCTTTTTATTGATCAAATGCAACTTTACAATCACAACTCTTTCTCATTACATTCCTTTTTACAAACAAAATACGAGTATATTTCTTTCACATTCAAAAGGGGATTTCATTTCCAAAAATATTAACTCTTCAACACAAAACGTATATTAAATTGTCATCCACATCAAGTGGGGAATGGTTTACAAAATTACTTTATGAGGACTATCATAACTTTTCCTTCTTCCTCAATTACAATATACAAAATACAATTTCTTCCATATGTATTAAAAAACAGAGAATAGAGTATATCTCTTTCACAATTCAATTTACAACTTTCATAGCCCATATAGACCATCTTTCCATCACAAATAATATACAAGATCATCCACTTCAAGTGGTAAAAGGTTACACTAAGAAATGATCTCAGCAAGGATTTTGAAAATGTCTTCTTTCTCGGTTCGAACAACGGTATGAATTTCCATCATTCTCCAATTTGGTCACAACAACAAACGGGAAAGGTAACGCTCTCACACCAACCAAAATCTAATGACAAGGGGATTCCGCCTCATCATTGGCCCCAGAGCCCCAATCACATTGCAATAAGAAATATTTTTCAACTCATGACAATAACACTTCCACAACACAAAGATAGATTTATCATTCAAAACAAAGTCCAAAAAAAAACTATAGTTTTCCACCACATAACAAAACAACAAACAACACTCAAGATTAATCATGCAAGCCAAAGGATCGGAGTAAGAAACTATGGGGGATGTTGTTTATGCCTCCCAAAGGGGAAATGGGTATCACCACCTAAGAACAAACCACCAATATATATATATATATATATATATATATATATATATATATATATATATATATATATATATATATATATATATATATATATATATATATATATATATATATATATTTCAAATCCTTGACATGCCCTTATGCCTCCCCCAAGTACCCTTATTCCTCACATTTCCTTATGCCTCCCCACCTCTTATGGAACCCTATAACGAGTAAATAAATGCAAGCTATTTATTTGTATGGTGGAACCCAAATCCCAACTCCCTCCACACTTATACCTCCCCAAAACACTTATGCCTCCCACATAAATGCCCCATAGTCTTCTCCTACACCATCCCTAGGCCATCTAATCAACCAGCCAACAAATAAAACAACACATTCAAACATTCAACCATTCACATATACATACAAATAAAAGAGATCATTTCTAAGAGCTAAGGTCTTACCTCTTCATGATGGAGTTTTTCCAAGTTCAAAACAACAAGTTCTTCAATGAAACACAAACCAAGAGATCAACAATCAACAAGTACACAACAATCTCCAAATTTCTCCCAATTTGCAAGAGCTCCAAAACCCAAAGCAAGTCACCAAAAATGAAGTGATAAAAGTGAAGTAACCCCAAAAACAAGCCAAGGAATTTGAATATATAGAAGAGGAAAGAGAAGAGGATGAGGTGGATCCATGTGGGATGCCACATCACACATCCTCAACTCCAACTCATAAGTCAACTTCAATCTCCAAGGCACAATAAATAAGTAGGTGAATAAATGATAGTTTTACTTACACACTCAAATCAAACCCACACCTCATAAGGATTGAAATTGAAAGCATGTAAGAAAGTGCAATTAAAGCATATAACTTGACTTACAAAAATGCATAATGAAGGCTAGATTTAAACCCTCCAACCATAGGTAAGGTTTGAATGCAAATTTAAGAGGTATGGGACAAGTTTAACTTGTCCCACAAGCCTCCAAAATCAGCCTCCAAGGAAAAATTCGAATTTCAAAAGGAGGTGGAGTGTTTCATACTCCAAAATTAATTTACACATCACTTACACATTTCTTACAACACTTTAATTTTAGGCCAACAACTCTAATAATTAATTTCTTATGTCCCAATTTGATTAATTAATTTTAACATGTTTACTCACATTAATTTACCACAATTAATAAATAATGAAAGGGGTAAACACATCACTTAATAAACACATACAAACATCAATAAAAAGGAACCAAATAAATAAGTACACATAACCCTTGGTCACATTTAAAGGTGACCCCCATAGGAATCCATAACAATCAAACACACACATACAAACAATAGAAGTTTCCATGGTGACCTTGTTGAATTCGTCTAGAATTCCAATGTGGTTGGTCTCAATACCCCGATGTTTGTTGTGATATTTTTAACATGCATAATACAAATACCCTTTGGCCTCATGGCCATATCAGAATATCCAAATGAATATAATATAATTTCAAAATCATCAATATATATATATATATGAATCACAACAACATCAAGACAATCAACAATATCACTTACAATTTCATCAAAGAACTATATAATCATCAATTTTAAATTCAATTTTCTCGGTCTACTCAATATATCCAAATATCACATTTCCTAACAACATCCATAAATATAACCATGTCGGACATTATATCATCCTCAATATATAAAATGTCTCTAGTAATCATCATGCATCATATATGAATCAGAGTCAACAACAATCCATGCTCTAACATCTAATCATCATATTAAAATAAAGTACATAATCATGTCCATAATGTAATTAGCATTATCATGATCGATCAAAAGGTGTCAAAGGGAAGTGGGCACTACAAAAATAATATTACAATACAGTAGTCACTAAAAAAATTAAACCGAGAGTTTAAATTAAATAGTACCCTATATTTTTTATACAATTCTTAAGTGACCTTCAACATTACTTTTCAAAACATATTACTAATACAATATTTTGCAAATATAACATAGTTAATAAAAAACACAAAGCATGAAAATGTATGAGGGTGTACACAAATATAGAAACAAATGTCGATGGCTGGAGGAGAGAAATATTTCAATAGACAGGTGTCTCGAGACATGCGATACACATGCAAAAGAAGCCTCCTCTAATCAAGCATATACATCCTCTCAGGCTCTACTCAGGCCTAGGCGCAAGATCATTTACATGGATGCATTTAATTTCTGGGAAACTGGAGCTGCTCTTGGTTGATGACAGAAACAGGGTACAAGTAGTAGAAATCCACGAGAAGCCCATGATGAAGGCAAAGCATGTTTCTCTTCCAACGCAGCGACCTCCTTTTAAAGCATGCATCTCTGCTGATGGCTATTTCTTCGTTCAGTTCAGGCAATTCCAATGTTCTGTTGATGGTGATTTCTTCATTGTGTTTAGACAATTCCAATGTTCAGGTGATACCAGAAGAAGACATATAAGACCTGGGTGCTCCTTTGTTTATGTTATGGGCCAACACATTGGAGGGAATGTAGTTTGTTTGATTCAAATATTTGAATAATTTTTATGTTATTTGGTTTACTTTGTGTTTTTCTTCTTTGGGAGATATGTGCTTATGCGAAAGCAACATGGAGGTTCAAAGTTAAGCCATGGCTGCAGGATGTCAATTTTTCCAGAATGTTGCCTACACCATGTCGTACAAGATGCCGCCATTTACATGGAATGTGACTACTGCCAGGTCGATGGCTATCATGAAACAACATTGCTCCGCCGTTAGATATAACTAAATTATATTATTTCGATGATGTGCTTATACAATCATAGTCGTTAATGTGTTATTTGTTATCGAGGGGGTCATAGTTTCTCTAGAGAGCACGCCTTTTGGTGTAATAATATAATATGTTGTTTATAGATTTGTTACATTTATTACATATCTTTTCTCAAGGAATCGCTGAATTTACAACCCATCTTGGGAGTAAATTCTGAAATGGAAACTATTTAATCTGGGTAGTATTTATGACCACATAAAATGGATATGGTGTGGTGTGTCAACAAATTCAGCGGCCAACCATACATGCACCGTCAAAGCCGTGGATGTGCGCCAACTGGTCCTTGACTCCTGAAAAACAACAGTTTTGCTATTTGACATTTGTTGTTCATATTGTACAATATAAAAATTCTTGTTATAATAGGTAACAAATTTTCGTGTAACCAAAGTTGGCATTTTTTAGTTTTTGTTTTGCTTTCCATTTCAATATATAATTAGAGTATTCTAAAAAAGGGTGAAATTTATTTTCAATAAAAAACGGGGTGAAATTTAGTTTATTAATGTTATATAATATTTCAAGTTGTTACTGATATCTATCTAATATGGCATGAGTTGGGACAAGTGCATGGGACGTTCTCAGTCTATGCAAAAAGTTCTAAAAATAGACCATAGAAATTTGAGAGGAAGTCAGAGTAGAGCCAATTCATTTTGAGAGGTATTTTCCAACTTCTGCAAGTTCTCTAGAGTTGAATTAAAAAAGAATGAATAAATACCCAAAATATGCAAACCCAGAGTAATCTGCAAATGCCAATGTTGATGAGGGATGAATCCCCAAGTATGAATAACTATTTGTAAACGGTTTCTCCTTGTTGATACACAATTTAAACAATGCCCTACTAATTATGATAAACATCATTGTAATTCGTAAATCTATTATCTAAGGTTATGATATGTTAGTTTGTATAGTTTTTAATACATTACACATTAATCTTCTAAAAAAATGATATTGATATGTCAGTTTTCATAGATTTTTATACACTACACATTAATCTTCTAAAAATTTGATATACAGATCAACCTGGGAGAGTTTTGGAAGTGACCGCCCAAAGTTTGACCACAAACCGTATTTGAAAGGTTTGTAAAAACATCAAACCGTCTTCAAATTTTGAGCCGACAGCAAGGCTAAATGTCAAATCTCATCCTGTGGCAAAGGAGTTATCCTTCAAATACAACAAATTCTATCCATGCATGTTTTTTTTTCGATCTGATTGTATATTCTTAAATTGATAGGCTGTAGGCCATTTTTTGTGATTTTAACCGTATATTATAGGGGAAGTTTTTTAAAAATATAGATAAGGATAGGCTCCAAATTTTGAAAACCGTAATTTTTTTTAAAGTAATTTATATAAAAACATAATACCTTTATATATATATATATATATATATATATATATATATATATGAACAGATTATAGATATATCTATAAAAATTACTGGAATTTACAGCCACTTGAAAGAGCTAAGCCATCAGTGAATTTTGATTTGACAAGCACAGATAATTTGAAATTCTAGGCCCGATCACCACTAATAAATAGTCATTGGACTCATTCTTGTCATTAGTATTGTTATTTTGACATGTCTTGATGGTCATCAAATTTAACTATATCCTAAAGGCAATCGTGGCCTTCCACGTGACATGATAATGTACCTTGTATAAGCTTTACGAGAGATATGTGGCATCAAGTCATGAAATCATGGACTTGGCTTTATTTTTTCATATTTGACAATTGACCCCTTTAATGACGAATTTACAAGCAATTTTGGTGATTGACATAACATAATTGTCTATTAGGGCGCATTACGTGTAGACCTTATTCATGTTATAGCTTATGTATCATTGTGATGCCGCGATCACACAAAATTGTGACATGTGGCAGCGTGTGGGAGGATCGTGACTCGCAAAATTCACTAAACACACCGTGTCGTCAAAGTCACGCTCCCACAATAAATCAATGAAACTAAGCATAGAATTTTAACTTTACAAACGGAATATATCATTCACCAAATTCAATTTCCTAAAGGAAAACAAGGGGGCCTCCATTTCAAAAGAAAAAGAGGTAATCTTGGAACCTGATCAAAAGATATACTTGTAGAGTGTTATCATTGAGTCCTTTGTTTTAAACTTAGAATTATTAGATCCTAATTTATCCCGAGCTTTGGAATCTTATTTTTCCGTCGAAAGGTGTGTTCTCTCGGTAGAAAGCTCGACCCCTCTAACAGGTGACAAGACATCAACATATGCGATTGTTTGGTTGACGATGTTTGGATTGTTTTCTTCCGTACATGTGGCACACATTTAGTCTCTTTGTTGCTTTGCCATTGTCAGGTTTTCGTAAGGAAACAATAATTTTTAGCGGCCCGAGTTTTAATCCAAAGATGTTAATTATGGTCGGTGGCAACATTGAGATCATCTTCAACCATGAAGGAGGTGGCGATCGCTGAGGTGGCAACTCATAGATTTTTTATCGTAGTTGTTATCCATAACTGGAGATAGGATTCCGGTGTGGGGATTTGTAACACCCACGAATTGACGTTCTAAAACCACAAGAAAACCCTATATACTTATATGGAAAGTTGTGGAAATATTTTTTTGTTACAAGAGTGTCAAACCCTAACACACGATTAATTAACTTCCTACCAACAATGTTACATTTCATAAGATAGATCCAGTCTAGATTATTAATTAAATATTCTTAATCTCGTTCTAATGTTAAATTAATTATCATCACTAGATAAGTGTCCATTAATTTATTTTGCTTGATTAAATAGTATTCTCTTTCACAAAATAACATTTATCCCACATTTATTAAACCCTTACCCTTAGATAACTTAATCCCTTTACATAATTTCCTTTAATGATCATTGAAACATACATTGAAACCTACTAGAGGGGTTACATTTCTAACTTAATACACTAGATCCCTAAGTGGCTCCATTCACCCATTTACACATCCATTTGATTTATTTAAAATTTACAATCATAATATGAATATTCTCACCTAACACTTATAGGGTTGATTCTTAACCCTTGGATCAAATCAATTGTGGCCACTAGATCTTAGGGTTCCATACTAACCCTAATTATTCTTAAGAAATTTTATTAACCCTTTTTCTTTTCCCTAGCCTCCTCATTTGGCCTCTTTTCTTTTTTTTCTTTTTTTTCTTGTTTTGCAGGTTGAAGGAGTGGATGCCATGGATCAAGGGAAAACCATGAAGGAGTCTTCTTGGATCCAATGTACAAGAAGGAGGGAAATTCCATCCAATGGCCCCTCCTTTAGGATAGTTGAATATTAGATTTAATCATGCATTCCTAGTTATTTAATTTCAATACAAGCATCTATCCTAGATCTGATTTGAGATCTATTGTTTATTAGTTCTCTATTTTTGTTTTGTTTTCATTGATGGGAAGAAACCCATTTTGTAGATCAATAGTCTTATGCATTTAAATCCCTTTTCATAGGTTGGAGTATGAGTCCAAACAAGCATATACGACACACATAGGTGGGATTTATATTTAGGTGAAGTTTAGATCCATAAGAGAAACTAGCTTAGTCGGAAACACATTTTAAAAAAAAAAATAGATCACACACATGTGACCGTGATGGCGGTCTCTTGATCTAAAATGGTACCCTCTCGTGCTACTAACGTCGGTTCAACTACCGGTGTTGGTTCCTGTGTTATTGATAAGTTTTTTTAATATTGTTTTAAATGTAAGGGAGGTAAGAGATTAATTCCATGAGAAAATTTTATTCATTTTAAGACAGAGTATAATAGTCTTAGAAGCATCTAATATAAACAAGGCACAAAAAATCACAATTTTACATAAATGAAAATGGTGGTATTCAGGTGGTGACAGATGTCGAGTCATATAGGAATATTGACTACGGTTCATCACCAACGTTGGTTATTGTCAATTGGGTCTATGTTTATAAATTTTAACATATCTTCTACATTAATGATTCACATTTATCCTAATGCCATTGCCAACAATTATCCATTAAATTAAAGGTTCTTTGAACAAGTCATACTATCATTAAAATTTGAAAACTAAGCTTGAGTTAACATTTAAAAACTATATACATGAAAAAGTGATCGATGTCGATCTGAGTACACCAAATCCGGTTGAGACTAATCAAGGTGCCGGTTCTTTGTGTAGGCCAGAGAGCTCTAAAAATGTTTGAAGGAATATAGATATCAAGAGATAACTTTAACTTTAAATATATCAAAACCAGAGAGTGTTTAACTATTTCAAACCAAAATAAAGCTATGACAACTTCCCAATTCATTTTGTGATCAAATATTAATATTTGCAACTCTCTTTTCTTTTTCATTACAAGTAAAATTTTAAACATGATATCCATTCTAATTCATTCCTTTACATACAACAATTTGAAGAGAAAGGAAAATACACATTCTTTAATGAACTTCCTTCAAATATAATAATACAACTTGGTAAATGAAACTTACAATGCAACTTTTATTTTAAAATACAAGTCTACTAGTCTTCCACCTTAAGTGGGAATTACAAGAAAATTTATACAATGAAGGATTTCTTTTGGTTTCCACAAATGCTCCAAATTCCAATTTCTTCAACAAGAGCTCCACCATTTCTTCACTTTAATCGCAACAACCAAAAATTGGGGAGAGGAAACACTCTGAACCCAACCAATAATCCAATGAAGAGAAGAAACTATCCTCGTCATTTCCCCCTAGCCCCAACCACAATGCAATAAAGGATGGATCCAACTCATGGAAACAACACAATACAATATTTCACAACCATTTAACACACATTCAACACAAGAAAACAATCACAAGAATGCAACTTTCAAATACACAAGGCTTAAAAGTAAACCAATTGAGCAAGGATCTATGGGGAGATCACTTATGCCTCCCAATGGGATTAGGTGCCACCTTAAAACCCTCCAAAATACATTCCAAAACCCCTACACAAATCTTATGCCTCCCACATTCTCTTATGCCTCCTTACAATATCTTATGTCTCCCTTAAAAGAACCAAGTAAGAAATGCAAGCATTCTCTTATCTAAGGTGGGGTACCCAACCCAACTCCCTCCCAAAACATGAAATAAACTCTTATGCCTCCTACATATAAAATTCCCATAGCCTTCTCCTACACCATACTTAGGCATTCTACCCATGAACCCAACAAGCATACAAACCATTCCTTGCATATAAATAAACACATATAAAAGAAAACAAGTAAAACAAGGGTGTAGTTCCTACCTTTCCATGGTAGAACTTGATCAAAGAGTCACACTCCAAGATCCTTCAAGCTCAATCCAACTCCAACAAGCTCAAGAATTCAACAAGCATTCCCAAAATTCTCTAACTCCAAAAATACAAGAGCACAAATGAAAAGAAGTAACCCTCAAACAAACAAATAAACTTGCATATATATAAAAAGGAAAGAGGAGGGTGAGGTGGCTCAATGTAGGATGCCACATCACTCATCCTCAACTCCACATCACAAATCAAACCTCAACCCCAATGCACAATAAATGGGTGGTTGAGAGGAATTACAAACCTCTTACACACAATCTAAACCTACACCCTCTAAGGACATAATTTAAAACCTATTTAAGAAAAGTGAAATAAATGCCACTTTTTTCCTTAAAAACACTTTATGGGGTCTATTTTTGATCCCCATCCATAGGTAGGATTGGTATAATAAATCAAGAGGTGTGGGCTTGTCTCACAAGACTTCAAAAATGGCCCTTAAGCTCAAATACGAATTTCCAAGGTAAGGTAGAGTGTACAACACTCAAAGTCACATACACTCAACTTAAATCACAAAATTCAAAGGACCAACTACTCTAATAAATGACCCCCTTTTGTCACATCCACAATTAACTTAATAAACATGATTAATTCACTTAATTAAGGCACATTAATCAACAATGATAAAAATGAATTACATCACAATTAAATCACATACTCCACAATTAAATAAAATAAAAGGAAACATACACACAAATCTCATGGTCATAATTGGAGGTCATCCCCCATGGGGACCCCTAACAACAATTAAACAAAACACCCACATTACACAAGTTGTAATGGCGACCTTTATTGTATCCATCCAAGATTCGCATGTGGTTGGTCTCTAATCCTCATTTTGATTGTTGTGATATAATTACTTGAAAAATCACACAATACCTCGTGACTGCATTAGAAACATCAAAGATAAAGTATATGCATACAAATCAATAATCATCCGCATATAATTAAATCATAATCTAGACTAACAATGCTATTATTTTAAAATTCCAACAACATCTCAATTATATCTTTTTATCAATATCAACAAAATCACAAGTTTTGTTCAGATGTTAAATCATAGTCAACAAGACAAAATTTCCTAATGTCATTAATATATATGCCAACAACACATCATCATCATCAATATTAAAATGTCTCTCTATGCCTCTAAGAATCCACATAAATCATACTATGAATCACAATCCATCAATAGTCAGAATATCTCTATCATCTAACATCATGCTAAACCAAAATGATACAATAATATCCATGTCTATAGTCAACAGTAATTGAAATCAAAATATAATAAGTGTCGAAGAGGAGTGGGCACTATAGGATTAATCTGGTTCGGCCGATGGAAGTCGAAGCGTCGAAAGACGAAAGTTGTGTGCGGTTGATAAGTATCCACAAACCGGCAGAAATGGAGGCCAACTGTAGTAGAAAGACTATCAGCGTGCATGTAATCATCACTATTGCGAGAAAAAAATTAAAAAACAACTTTTTCTTACACAGAATGCAATGGATCTCCACTTTCTCTGAAAGGATTCTAAGACAAAGCCTCAAATACCTGCCTCCGCCGCCTTCGAATTCTGGCCAACGCATACATCAAACGAATATGGGAAACAACCACATCCCGATCTAATTCTACAAACAAATAACTTGGAAAATATTGGCTTACGTAATTTTGATTGATGGAATGTAAGAGATATTGTTTTCACATTGTTTGTATGGCCAAGGTTGCAAATGAGTGGCTGAACTTTAATGGTGGCGCCAGCTTAGCATAACTGGTATTATATATGGAGAGTACGTTTCTTTCAGTTTTTACTTCATTTTCCACAACATTTAAGGCCTGTTAAGGTTAGAGGGTGAAAAGTTTAAAATTTAACCTATTTTTAATTGTATTGTAAGTGTGAAATGGATACATTATAGGTAGAGAAGCATAAATTATAGGTAGAAAAACATAAAGTTGGATATATGCAGGGTACTTTTCCTTCATTTTTTACTTTATTTTCCACAACATTTAAGACCTCATAAGCATATATACCATCCATATTGCATTTTACCATGGTTCGAACTGCACTCTGCTTTCCCCGTTTGCTGCTATGAAATGTCTCCAGAAGAGTCTCAAAACCCTAGCGGTGGTTCAAAATTCAAATGCAAGAGCTAGTGACACCACCGCTAGTGGAGCGACCGAAAGTGCTTCTGGCGGAGCCTCTTAGGGCAGTGGGTAGAGGTTCACTTTTCAACTTCCCTTGCAATTTCATAGTGCCAGAGTACCACAACCTGGTGGGAGTGAATCCAACGAAGGTAATACGACATCGACGTCGAACAATAATGAAGAGGGCAATAATAATGGTGGGGATCAGTCAATGTCAGAGGCGAGGCATGAGAACTTAGATTGATGGTGTGTAAGGTAGCTCAGTATTTCCTTGAAATTTTTTTATATCATTTCTAGTTATGTAACAACTGTTAAAATAACCCACTTGAGACCCAAGAACAACTTAGGATTAGTTAGAAAAATTATGGAATAATTTTTTTATTAAAAAGAATCTACAACCAAGTTCTGAGGCAATAGTTGTCCCATGTTTCGGAACAATTCAAATCTACTAGAATATAATTTTCTTTTATTAATAATTTTAAGATGTTGTAAGGTCCAAAATTTAGGGTTATAAGTTTCAATTAGGTTCGAGAGGAAGAATTCCCCACCATACCCATTCTCTAATAGGCTTAAATTTTCAACTTGAATTTTCTCATACTTAACGCATTCAACATTTTCCTGAATTACTCCCACTAGATAGGAAATTTCCTCACCTTTCCAGTGATATAAACAAGTCCTCCTAACTCCTCATATTTTTCAAGTTATGGACCAACGGGCCTTGTGGTGAAAATTTTCCCCAAGGGCAGGCCCAGGGGCCTAGGGAAGAAAAATTTCCCATGTGCGGACTAGCGGAGCGTGGAGAATTTTAGCACTTTTTCACTCTTCGGGGAAAAAGTGTGATTTGCCTCCATGTGCCTGCGAGCCCGAAGAGGACACATGTCAAGCTCTAATTGGCGTGGGGAAAACAGGACTTGCGGGGACACGTTCGAATTTAAGACTTTCAAGTTTAAAAATGCAAGGGGTTAAAATCCACGTGTGCCTCCTCTGCTCCCAGGTTCTACCATGTGTTAGTCTACCATTGGTTGCGGGCGGCGGGGAAACTTTAGAATTTTCACCAAAAGAGTTTTAAAGTTTCAAGGTCAAAAACAACTCCGCTCCTCCATTGTCACTTGGTGATGCCACGTGTCAGCCATTCATTGGCTACGGGTCAGGCGGGGAGGCGGAGGAAAATTAGAAAATTTCCCAAAAATTTTCGAAGGCGCTAAGTAAAAAAAAACTTTCCCCCACTTGTCACCTCATGGTGCCATGTGGCAGCCTCTAATTGGTGTAGGAAGGAAGGCGAGGCGGTGGAGAAAATTTTGAAAATTTTCCCAAAAATTTTCCTAAGTGTTTTAAGGGAAAAATTTGGGCCGTGGGCCATGCTAAGAAAATTTTCCCAAAAATTCCGCCAAGGAAGGAAAACTTCATAGGGCCATAACTTTTGATAGAGAGCTCAGTTTTGGGCAAACGAGGACTTTCTGGAAATCTCTCGACGTCCTCTTTGCACTGAGATCATTAATTTTAGATTTTGATAAATTTTAAGGGGTAAATTTTAAGAAAACGGCCTGCAGGATTTTTAAAAGCAAACTGGTAAATTTTAACTTATAAATTTTGTTCAATTTTGTCATTCTTTCTCCTTTAACATGTCAAATGAACATGGAGGATTGTTCTAAGAATAATTTTAGGATGTATTGGAAGGTAATTTGCTTGATTGATTTCCAATTCAAATTTTTACAACTTCAGACAACAAAATAACTATGAAAGGTTTGGGCCCGATTTTGCAATGTTTGAAGGATTTTTCCTTAAGTGTTTTAGTCCAATTGAGTTCATTTATATCATGACATGTTAGATTTCAATGTTTCAATGTTATTTATTGTTTGCAGGTTCGAACTGTGCATTTTAGAGGAAGTATTTGCCAGTTTAAAATTCAAAACAGAGGTCAATTTCTAAAGGATCTGTTTATCATTTTTCATCTTCCAAATATGGAAATTCATTTCTATTCTAGTCTAATACATTTAGTTGATTTAAACAAACCATTTACTAGCTAAAATGAACATTCGATTTCCAATTTTAACATATTTCAAAAGAACAGAGTTACATATATTTCCTTCATACGTATTCCTCATTTCAATTTTCCAAACAGAGATTTCAAATCACAATTTGATGATCAATTTCAATACAAAAATGTAAACTGATAAAGGTAGTGCAATCTTTTATTGATTTCAAATATACAACTTTACATCTTTCAATTTCTTGAATGCAAATAATAGATTTCAATTTCTTTCTTTCAAATGAACAGAACAGAGTATATATATCTTTCACATTTCAAATTTACAACTTTCATAGCTCAATACAAAGTATCCTTCCATTACAAATAAAATACAGATCATCCACTTCAAAGTGGGAAGGGTTACAATGAGATTTCATTTCACAAGGAACTGTCAAACTGTCTTTCTCCTCTACTCCAGAACAACAACATAAATTTCTCCTTTTTGATCACAACAAAGGTAGGGGAAAGGCAACGCTCTCCACCCAACCAAGACATCCAATGAAAGGAGAAGCCATCCTTCTTCATTGGCCCCAAGCCCCAACCACAATGCAATAGAAGGTGTGATTCAACTCATGGCAACAACAGGCTTCCACAAACACACATGCAGATTTTCACATTTTAAACATAGTTCAAAACAGAATGTAGTTTACAACTACATTAAAATATACAAACAAGACTAAGGCTCCATCAAGCAAGCCAAAGGAGCAAGGAACTATGGGGGAAGTTGTTATGCCTCCCAATGGGAAATGGGTAACCACCTGTAACAACCTCGCCAATATATATCATCTCACATATCCTTATGCCCCCACAATCCCTCCTTATGCCCCCCACAAATTTCCTTATGCCCCCCACAAAGTAAGAAACATAAAGCTATTTCTTTTCCAAGGTGGAAACCCAATCCCAACTCCCTCCACAATAATTTTGATGCCACTGGCATTCCCTTATGCCCCCACATGGATTCCCCATAGCCTTCTCCTACACCATTCCTAGGCAGTCTACCCAACCAACCAACAAACACACAAAAAACATTCACCATTTCATACATGCATACAAAAGAAAGAAGCATTTTTAAAGAGTCAAGCTCCTACCTCTCCATGATGGAGTTTGTTCCAAGAACAACAAGCTTTCCAATGCCAAAATACAGTCCAAGATCAACAACCAACAAGCATGCAATGGTCTCCAATCTACTCCAAAAGCAAGAGCTCCAAAACAACAAAAGAATTCCCCAAAAAGAAATAAGCAAAAGTTCAACAACCCAAAACAAAGCAAGGAGTTCTAATTTTATAGAAGAGGGAAGAGAAGAGGATGATGTGGATCCATGTAGGATGCCACATCACACATCCTCAACTCCAACACAAAACTTAAATTCATTCTCCAATGCATAATAAAGAGGTGGGTGAATAATAAAACAATTTACTTACACACTCCAAAAGCCTACACCCCCTTAGGACTAAAAATAGTAAAATGTAAGAAAAGTGTAATTAAAACTTACATTTTATCTTCCCAAAATGCATTATAAAAGTCTAAATTTAACCATCCAACCATACGCATGAGGTTCTATGTAAATTTAAGAAGTATGGGACAAGTTTAAATTGTCCCACAAACCTCCAAAAACAGCTCGAGACAGATTCAAATTTCCAAGAAGGTGGAGTGTTTTATACTCTAAAATTTGACTTACACAACTCTCACACATCACTTACACATACTTACAACATGTTAATACAAAAGCCAAAAACTTCTATAATTACTTTCTTATATCCCAAATTTGATTAATTTATTTATTTTAACAAATATGATTACTCACATTAATTCTCCACAATTAAAAGAATAATGAAAGGGGTAAATGCATCACAAAATAAACACATGCAAACAATAATAAAAAGAAACCACATTAATAAATACATAAAGCCCCTTGGTCACATTCAAAGGTAATTCCCCCATGGGAATCCCTAACAAAAACAACACACACACACACACAAAACATGTTTCCATGGTGACCTTGTTGAATTTATCTAGAATTCCAATGTGGTTGGTCTCCAATCCCCGATGTTTGTTGTGATAGTTTAACCTATAAAACACAAATACCTCCTTCGGCCTCGTGGCCATATCAGAACATCCAACATGATATAAATATAATCAAAAAAATCATCTATACATATGAATCACAACAACATCAAGGCAATCAACATTATCACTTATAATTTATATCAACAACTATATCATCATCATATAATGTCCATTTTCTAGGTCTACTCACAATATCCAAAAATCACATGTCCGAACAACATTCATAATATATCCATGTCAAATAGTATATCATCATCTATATAAAATGTCTCTAACAATCATCATGCATCATATATGAATTAGAGTCAACAATAATCCATGATCTGACATCTAACACCATACTAAATCAAAACTATAATAATGTCCATAATATAGTCAAGATATCATGATCAATATCAAAAGTGTCGAAGGGAAGTGGGCACTACAAGTTACATATTCTTTGTAATTACATGTTTGGAGTTTTTGTATGGTAAGTAATGAGTTGCTTTTTCTTATTATGTTTGTTTAAACCCGGGGTTACAAATTCTTTGTAGTTGCATTTTATAATGTATATGTAAGTTGTTGCAAACATTATGAATTTTATCATTCATTTTCTTCTATAAAGGATGATGAAGAAAATTGAATTCATTTCTTGGTTTTTTAATGGTCTGGTTGGTTTTGGGTATTTTATGATCAACTTTGGTTTTGTGTAGAATTTTGGTTCTGTAATGGGCCTGTGGTGCAGCTTGTGAGAACAGAGGTAGGAGTGTTTTCAAGTTTTAGTTTGCTATGGCGCTTGTAGGGGAGTTAGGCGGTTCGTTTTATGAAACTCTTGGTGTTAATAAGGATTGTTCTAAGGCTCAAATACGAAGTGCTTACAAAAAATTGGCAAGGGTGAGTAGATATTGTGGATAACGTATAAATTGTGATCAGTGCTTTGAAAATAATAGCAATTAAACATAGCCCAAAAAATCACCTTTAGCCTGAAATGGCTCTGGATCAATCAGTCCCCAATCACAGAGAAGGAATGGAACCATATGGAAGTCGGCCTTTCACGTAGAGAAGAGTTGGTGGGAAAGAGGTGTCCAACCCGGTCAGTTTACATTTGCCAGCGCACTCCTGCCCCATGTCAAAATACAAACTCTGAAACAGGGCATGGAGAAATTTCAGGGGTTAAATTTGACGGGCACCTTTTCTGTGAAACATTTTTTAGGTGAGGCTAAATTTCAAATATTTCCCTCCAAAAATACAAAATAGTGCTATTTTTATATATGGTCACTGCCAAACAGGCCATAAACCGTTTTTTATTTAAAATAAATCATGTTTTGTAATATTTTATTATTATTTATTTATTCTATATGTATATCATTATTACTAGTGGTTTGTTTTATAGTTTTTTAATAAATATTTATTTATTCAATATATATATTAGTATATATTTATATAAGAACATAAATAATGTTTTGTATATTGTATTTTGAATATTTTTGTTAACGATACATTTTTCATGTTTTAGTAAACTTCACTTATTACACCAAATGGCATTTTCACAAAGCGGAAGCCTCCTCCCCCTCGACAACTAACGAGAGACATGAACAATTACAATTTATTTGGTTGACAAAGCACTGACATTTATCGGTCATACACATGGCATGTAGTGATTGGAGACTATCTGTCACATGTTAGATGACCAAAACTATTATGAGGCCATCACCATTCTAATTTTCCAACACCAACTTCATATCTTTGAAATTGAACACGTCAACTAGCAAACAAGAGGAATGGTCTCCCGAGGAGCTCAAACATCATATGACGAGAAAATCATCGGTATGTGTCATGATCGATGTCGAATATTCGATAGGGAGAAATTATCCACTTTGAATTCCTTCTGGCTGGGATCTCACACGTGAAAAATTGAATCCATCTCTAAAGAAGAAGAAAGGTTTTCGTTGTCTTCTATGTTGCAGGTTTGAATCTTGTCATCGTGAGGGTTTGGCATAGACATATCGATAGATTTTGAGGTGAAATCCAGTCCAATTCTTAAGTCACACGCCTTTGTCGTGGTCGAGAAATGGAAGCAACTCCTCTTAAGAAACTTTTAAACTTGTCAATTTCCTTGCACAATAGTTTAAGAACTTTATTTTGGATATGAGTAAATAACCAAACTAGACCCCAAGTTAACATAGTGAATTTATTAATAATTGGATAGTTGCAGTCGATGCAAATTCAAGGAGCTCGATTTACCGCCAATGGTAAAGTGGGGATCTACACCCTGATAAATAAACAAACAAAATGTGTTAGAGAAACTGTGCTAAATGAAGCTCTTGTCTAAGGCATCCTAAAATTGGTACCATTGTGGTTGATAAATCTTGTAAACATAGATAAACATGTAACAAAATATCTCCTCATTTTTACTATATACAAGTTCATTTATCTAGATCGGTATGTGTATCTAAAGTGAGTTCAAGTTTATCTTAGAGGAAATCAAATGATAGTGACTATTATTTTATGGAGAAGAAAAAGAAAAGGATTAAGGAGGCATTGGATTCAAATGTAGGGCATAAGCGTATTGTTTTTCTTCTTACGCTTAATGCACATATGTTGTGTGCTACTTTGTAAACTATAGCACCATTCTAATTATAAATGATGGCTATCACTTTGTATTTTTTTCTCTTTATATTTTATTTGGAGTAGTTGTATTTATTAAGACTTTGAAAGTGTCCTTTCCTGTTATCCCACTTATGTCTCTCCAAGATTTTTCTCTTTCACTTGTCATCTGGGAAACCATCTGTATTGTGTTTGAAGTGGGTGGGTTTGTCTCGAGAGGAAATGTAGGCTGTTGTAATTTCATTTTTGTGTGGTGAAGAAGAGATCAAGGCCCAGGTATTTGCATCTTGAATACGTTTAGAATGGAGTCTGAAAATGCACACTGAATGCGCGAATACAGATGAGCGGGCAAAGATGCTTTCTTCTGAAGTCATTGGTCTAGAAGAAAAGGTTCTCAGGTTAAAATCAAATGAGATGAAGTTGGTGAGACAACTAGAGACTACAAATGAGGAAATTGCTTCCATTAGAAGACATAGTTCTAGTTTGGTGAAGGAGCGCTTAGATTTACGGTCTACCTTTGATGCGTTGCAAAAAAAAGGGTTATTGAAATCTAAGCTTTGTAAGGCAGATGCAAGTGGTGGTTTTAATGAACATAAGTCTACAAAACCTTCAAAAAATGTAAAAGAAGCATCTACTTCAACACAGTTTCATTGGTATTGCATTATTTACTATTCCAGGTGGCAGTGGCTTATTTTTGGCTAGACAGGATGATGCCACTACCATTATACCTACATCCCAAAATTGTTGTCAAGTGTTGATGCTCCTCAAGCATTAGATGCTCAGTCATTATAACTATATCTTCCACAAATTTCTTTTCATCTTTTATGAGACTACAAGCGTTTTTAATTCAAGTGAAAGGCATAATATGTGAGACCTTCCCGTTGCTGACACTCAAGGATAAACAGAGAATGGTTGATAACATCAAGTCGTTGATTGAATATTTGGCATTGGAAAAACAATAATTTGCAGAAATTTTTAAATCCAAAAGTCCACAAGTAGTGCTAGCTTCCTCCGAGCATGTATCAAAATGAGTTTGTGTTTTGTTGGTTCACCAGGTGCATGTATCCATGAAATTGGTTCACCTTTGTCACCACTCTCATCCTGTGGCTTCATGACACTATGGTTAGCTGTCAATTTTTGGAGCTCATCATGCTTGGTCTCATGGTTTGCACTTGGTGAATGTGGAAAGTTGATGCGGTCTCGTTGAATGCAGGGATCATGAGTTTTACGTAAAAGGTATGGTTTTCCCCTTTTCACTTGCACTAAATTCTCGCTTTCATCATTTCTTGCATTTGGAAATTAAATTTTAATTATTGGGAAATGTAACTCCAACCAATGATAAAAACCTTACTTCATTTGGAATTGTCAAACATCAAAAAATTATGACCCAAAGTTATGTGCATGGAGCGCCACACCAAAATATACCGCAAACCTGAAACTCCTTGCATGACCCCTGGTAACATGAGACACTATGTGGAAACTTAACCAAGTTGTTTGAACTTAATTAACGCCCTTGCATGTTGAATTTTTCTAAGCCCACTTAGCTTATTAGTCACTTGTAGTGATGTGCTCTTTTTAGTAAAACGCGATCGGTTTTAGCCTACAGTTACCACTTAGTTTGAGCAAAAATGAAAACCATTTGCACCTATCCCTAGACCTCCAGCAATAGAATCATAATCCATCTACATTTCAATGAAAATTCCTTCAGAGAATAGTTTTGCGAGTGGGTTTTGGGGCCCACCAGATTCTTGAGTGACAAGAATTGTTGTCACAATTATGATAATCGGCCCCGAGTTTCCCTGTAACTTGAGCTCTTCTCTATGTAATAAATGTATGTCAAATAATATGAATTATATGTATGTGGGAGAGTACATGAATCTTCAAACTACGTGTTCAAACTTAAAAGGAGTGTTTTCAAGGACCAATTTGTGAGAACTTTAGATGTTTTGGCCAGCTTGCACCAAAGCGCAACTTTAGCTAAACACACCTTCTAAGGGTGCTGCAAACTCCTAACTAACTGTGGAACCTTGTACATATCATTTTCACACATTATAGAGTATGAATTGATCAAACTATTGTATGAATGATTTTGGTAAATTCTTATCTTTCTCTCTCTTCCCTTTTCTCTTTCTAGAAGTAACTCTGATATTTTGACTGGTTCTAGAAATGTAAATGAGTTATAAATGTTCAAATGGTTGGAAATGAAATGAAAATTTGATGATGTATGTGGTTATGATATGAGGAATAGAAAGGAAAATGAAATCCAAACTTTCTCTCTCTTCCACTTTCTCTCTCTAGAGATAATTATGAAAATATTGATTGGGTTTTGAAAATACAAATGGGTCAAAATGTATGATTTGAAATGAAATGAAAATTGGATACGGGATGTTACGGTGATTTGAAAAGAAAATGAATCCTATATTCTCTCTCTCTCTCTCTCTCTCTCTCTCTCTCCCCCCTCCCTATAGCTATATCTCTCTAGTGTCTGTTCCGATTGTTTGAAATGATGGATGCGTGGAATTTTTGCTTGAGTGTAGGGGATTTCCATACTCAATCCTAGATTTGGCATAACATTGGTTACGGTACTCCCAACAAGAAGAATTTTCTGGATGTGATATGTTGTAATTAATGAATTGTTATTGTAAAGTTGTATTCATCTTGCAATACATGTATTAGAATAATGATATGTATTGTTGTTCAAGAATTGTTCTTGGTATATTTTGAAAAGGGAATACCAATGTGGTTATATTTTATAGTGTCAAATTGGACGTGAACTTGTATCTTTAAGAATGTTACACTTATGTTATAAATATATTAAACAAATATTTTGCTATGTTAATTATTGGTTTACTTCCTTAACACCCACAATGATAGGTAGAATCTCATCTCATTAAAACTATCGAAATTAAAAGAACGAGTTATAATGCCTATTGTACTTCCTTTCCCCATTTGGGTCTTTTTCCAGGGTATAAACATTGATCGTGTTAATAAAATACTCTACCTCATTAATAATCTCCTTGTTTCGTACCTAAGATATCTTATTAAGGACCTTTTTACCTGAATATTTGATGAGGTGGTGATTTTATCTTCATGAAACCTATCATATTGGGACGAGTGAGGTGATCATGTCTTGTTGTTTTAGGTATGACCATATCATGAATAAGTTTAACCCCCTAGTGCGTATTTTCCCTTGGTACCCTAGTGGGTGGCCAAAGCCTTGCAAGATAGTTAGTGGTTGTACCTATGGTTGATCCCTTGTGAGATCTAAATTATGTGAGTGGAGACTACGCATTGTTTTACTTGTGTATTTACCCAATAATTGAAATAGGTCCTTAGGAGGCTTTTGTAATGCATATGATTTTTGGGATATCTTTCTTGCAATATACACTTAATACTTGTGTGTCTAAGAGTAATGAAATGAGTTGTCTTGTGCAATGTCATACTCCTTATAGTATTCAATTCCTAAGTGTTAGCGAGAATAAATTTTTTTCCAAAATGATGTTATACATGACTAAAGTAACCACATAAATGTAATTACTAAAAATGGAAAATAAGATTAATCTATAGAATGTCCTTTATAAAATGGTACACCTTTGGGCGATATCAAAACCAACTAAAATGTCAAATGTGATCATATAATGAATGTAATAAAGTAGAGGTCCACGACTAATACAACAACCTAATAAGTCGAAAAACCAAATATGATGCATGACCAAATGCTTTGGTTGCATAAATATGAATCAAACAACGATGTTAATGAAATAATAAAATGTAGCTTTGAGAATGGGATAACTTTAGCAGTGCCAATGTCTTGTGAGTTAAGGAAATTGCACTCTAGTTGGACTTGTAAAAGTTAGTAGAACCCTTGGTGTAGATAGGAATATATCAAACCTAGGATCACTCAGGAAGTAAAATTTATGGTCGAAACATGTAATTAACCCATTGCTATTGAGAGTAAATCCTTAAGATGATGAAACATAAGTAGTTTGAAATGTGAAATTTGTCACTTAAATTCAAAGAAAAATATCTATAATGAGAAATACAGTGTAATGTAACCTTCCATGTGCAATAGAATTGTGAAAATATGAATTCCTAATTGGAGCAATGGATTGTGAATCAAGAATGATACAACTTAATTAGTTAACCTACATAGTTGGTTGTAATAACTTGAAGATTAAAATAATGTATTGTTAGTATTAAACAATGCTATGAAATGAACTCGGATAGGTTTTATATTAATATAGTAAGCTTCTTTTTTTTCTTCTTGTGAATTTTCCTCCTTTTAACAAGAGCATTTTCCAAACCAAGTAAACACCGATTTTTCTAACAAATCCTTAAGTCAAATATTATAAGGTACATGTGTGTATATATGTTCCTAATCACAATCATGCTATAAAATTTATTTTCATAAGAGAAACGAGAAAATTCTAAAGGAACCTCTATAGGTGAAAAGTTAAACAAAAACACATAGCCTAGTTGTAAAGGAACAAAGGGTCCCATGTTATGTGTTCTTCTGAGATAATTACATTCAACTAAACAATTTTTGAGAAACAAAGCTTTAACACAAGAATTGAATATTAAGAGACTCATAGTTGTTCAAAACGAATTTATTTAATAAATGAGCTATGGGTAACTAATGGAATTGGAGAAAAGAACCAACCGCACATTCTCTGTTAAAGACTAATCTGCTGAAAATAAAGTAATTGAATTTTGAACAATAGGAAATTTTAAATCTTATGTGTTTAATTTTTTGGAAACTATTAGGTCATACAATGGAAACCTAAATGTAATGAATATGTAAACGATGAAAAGGTCATGTCATGGAGCATGTCTATCCTGTGTTTCTTACTATAATTGAGTCATTGTCTTGGTTTACGTCGTTTGAGTAAGACATTTATGTGTACCCTATGTTATCCTATTGTATGAGTGGTGCATGTTAATGTAAGTTTCCTACATTATGTCGAGTTTCATTATTTGGATCCCATATAGTGTTGTGTAGCGTGCAATTAAAGTCATAAAAAAATTATTCCGATAATTTTACTTGTGGTATTTTGGTGTTGAAAATGTGGGCATTACGGTTGCGGGTTCGAATCTTGTCATCATAAGGGTTAGGAAATGGACATATCAATATATTTTGAGGTGAAATCCGAGAAGAGCATACAAGAGTCGATGTACGCTTCGTCGTTCATGGCGAGGAAAGTGTGTTTGATAGGGCTTGTGCCTTGGTTGTATAAGGCCATAAGAGCCGCCAATTCCTTGCTAGTGTATTGAACAAGGCTCGATTCCCAATCTTTTCAGGATAATATAATGGATTAAAATCCATGGTAATTAATAATTACAGAATAAGATGAATTGATATTTTATGTCGAAAGACATATTCTTTGGGGAAACCCCCTCCCTTTAATAAGCAACAAACCATCAATGATCGTCAACATCAAGTCGACTAAATACAGACACTCCTTCATTGTACACTTGGCACACATTTTCACAAAAAAATGTGGCATAGTAATCTTTTTCATTGTCCACGTCAGCCCAGGATTTAGCAGTGATAGGTGCATGAGCCCAAAACTGTTGTGGAGGTTCATGGTCCTTATAATCCAACTTCTCCCCTCGCCATTGGATGGCATGGCGACCGATCTGATGATTTGAAATAAAGTTCTATTATTATGCAAGGAAAATGACAGGTCTGAAAAGGCTGCTTAGGATGCGTCGCTCTCCATGTTTTGCTTTGGGTTTTGAAGAGCACCTAACCGGGGTGGTTGGTTTGTTTAACATGGGTCTATTTTTCCCATTCAACTTTTATTTATCTATTAAATACATGGAGAAAAAATAGAAGATACAATACTTTTGAAGCTATACCATTCATATCATATCTTTTCAACCGCAATGTTATCAATCTAAGGAATATCTATATCGAATGCCCTAAAAAAAATTTAAAATGTGTACTAACTCTGCAAAACTATAGTTTTCCTCCATTAAACTTGTCATGTTAAGAAAATATTGATAATGGCATACAACATTAGGATAAATCTAAAATATCTATATAACTTGGAAATCGTAAAATTTCATTATGTCGAAAGGTGTTTGTACATGCGGAATGCTCCACCCCTTCTAACAACTAATGGGACATGGGTGCGAGAGATGAATTGGTCGACGAAGCGCGGACTCACATATGCCCTTCACGTGGTAGCCAATGGTTTGATAGTTAAATATTTTTCAAAATAAGAAATAAATCATTTTTTCGCATGTACCTGCTAGAGAATTTTGGAGCATAATGGTTTGACAGTTAAATATTTTCTGAAATAAGAAATAAATCATTTTTTCACATGTACCTACTAGAGAATATTTTTGCTAAATTCATCGGTTGGGGTTTTGAAGCGTAAGTGGAGGAAACCATGGGCTCTACATCTAACCACTCCTCAACTAATTGTGGCGATGACGACAATAACTCTTGCGGCGACATGAAGTCCACAAACACAATCCTCTAAGCGGGTGTATTCATTTGAATAGGTCCTGGCGATTGCACTTTGGGAATGAACTCGAGCTTCCCCTCTGACCCCATGCCTGGAAATCTCATGCTTTTCCAGGCGACGAAAGGGGCGATGAACTGAAAAAATATTAATTTAAGGAAAGAGAATCAAGAGTGAGCAATAAAGAAAATTACCTGAGCACTGTCGCATCCAAGGCATGTTTAATGGTGAGCTCCAAACATCTGATTTTTGAACATCCCACATCCACCTAAAACCCAAACACGCGCAATTATGGAAAGAGAAATGAAGAAGAAAATTTTGAAGGTGGGGCGGCGAGACAAATAGAGGTGTCGACACGTAGCAGAAGTAGTGTGTCCTCAATGGAATGGTAATGGACGAGAATGATGTGAATTTTAAAGGTGAGGATGTGCAAAACGAAGCTCATGCTCTTTACGACGCACTCCCCCTCTAGCCCATCTGTGCTCAGGATGTCATCACCCTGAAGAAAGTCGAAGATGGATTTCTAATAAACTCCTTTTGGGTAGTTGTCAAACATGGTTTTCAGAATGTACTAATTTTTTTAATCCATGGTGACCACAAAAAACAAGTTTTCCATCCATGGAGGCCTAAACTGTAGCATTCGATGCAAAAAAGAGGGCGAGAAAAAGGAGGAGTAAAAGCATCGGAGTGATGTAAAGAATAAAAACAAACCAAAAAATAAATAAATCATGTATTTTCCTAAAGAATTGCTAATAATGATAGAGGTTTATGATGAGTTGGAAAACCACAATCTTCAATTGTTGAAACCCGTTTACTCTCTTGTTGCCAAATCAATTGCTCAAAACAAAGGCGATTGACTCATAATAGGTTGATTATGGATCTTTTGCAACACAAATTTTTCTCTACATCAACCAAAAAGTCATGCTTTGTGCAAATTTGTGGATTGAAACATGTCTTATTAATGGTCTTTTGAGCAAGTGTATTCATTTGAACAGTCTGGCGATTCCAATTTGGGAATGAACTCGAACTTCCCCTCTGACCCCATGCTTACAAATCTCATGCTTTTCCAGATGAAGAAAGGGGCGATGAACCTGTAAAAAAAATTAATTTAAGGAAAGAGAATCAAGAGTGAGCAACAAAGAAAATTACTTGAGCACTGTCACATCCAAGGCATGTTTAATGGTGAGCTTCAAGTCCGATTTCTAAACATCCCAAAAACACCTCAAACCCAAGCATGCACAATTGAAGAAAGAGTAAAGAAGAAGATGTTTGAGGTGGAGTGGCGAAGCGGTTTGAAAGGTGTCTGTAAGCTGCATAAGCAATGTGTCGTTAATGGAGGGGTGGTGGTGAGAGTGATGTGAGTTTTAAAGGTGAGGAGTGCAGAACGGAGCTCATGCTCTTTACGACATGATGCTCCCCTCCGGCCCGTATGTATGTACTAACGATATATTTTCCTAATGAAATTCGAAGATAGATTTATAATAAACTCCTTTTGGGTAGTTACCAAACATGGTTTTCAGAATGTACTCATATTTTTAGGATCCGTGGTGACAAGAAAAGGTTTTCCATCCATGGAGGCTCAAACTGTAGCATGCAATGTAGAGAAGAGGGTGAGAAAAAGGAGTAGAAGCATCAAAATGATGTAAAGAATAAAAATAACTAGAAAATAAAGAAATCATGTATTTTCCTAGCACCTACGAGTGATAATAGCAATTGATGATGAGTTGGACAACCTCAAGCTTCAATTGTTGAAACCCCTTTACTCTCTTGTTGCCAGATCATTTACTCAATACACCGAGAAAACTAACTCATAATAGGTTGATTCTCTGCATCAACCACAAATTCGTGCTTTGCACAAATTTTTTGTTTAAAACATGTCTTGTTAATGGTGTTACTAGCTCTATCATCGACATTGTTTATGAAAAATCATTCCATCCACCTGGTTTGTCTTTACTTGTCATCCACAAATTTGATCGATACATGATGCTTTATTTTCTACTTCAATTTCCATTTCCCCTCACCATTATTTCTCTTTTGGTGTTAACATCACACACCTCACGTGCGATTGTTAGTTATAATTTTTCTTAGATTTTGCTTAAGATTGGTAGGAAAGATTATAAGTTTATCCAATAATATGTAGTGACGAAATCATGGCGGTTTATATGTGAGGCCTACCAACACTCCAAAATAAGAATTCACTTTGTTTCTTGAACATTTAATTGAGAAACCAAAATATGAAAAAAAAGTATTTATGTATTATTGAACAAATTGATTGGATTTCGATGTTGAGTTACCAATGAGTGGAATGTGTCACTCCAACAACCTTTCCTTAAATTATTGTTTATGTTTATTTCTCTGGGCTTGGTTAATGTTTAAAGGATCCAAATACTCCATTAATTATCTAACAAATGTGATTACCTTCCTCGTAAAACATCCACCGGTCCGTGAGTGCCTTCCTCATAAAACATCCATTAGTCCGATTACGAAAGAATGTCTATGTTTTATGTTTAATGTTTAAGTGGTTTGCAAATTCATGTGGTTTAATGTACCATGGAAAGTGAAAACCATACGGCTTCCTTAAATGCATTTAGCCCCTCGCCAAAGCGGCGACACACTTAGCATGACACGATGACCTAAAATCCCAATAATATATCTTTCATACGCGCTCGTAAGTCCTCCGTAACATGACTCCCTCCAGCTGTCGGTTTTCTTGCTATCTCATGTCTTTTGCATGGGCATCTTATGTGGAGCATGGTAAATTTTATGGGACCGCACATACATAGGTGCATTTTGCGTGGAGGATAGCTCTTGCCAAACAGGTAGGCCATCAACAAAATTTGATTTGACAAGCACAAGAATTTGAAATTCCAAGCCTGTTCCACTGTCCACACATCAACTTGAACCTGATCAGACATTAAAGTGTTGAATGTGGATAAAATTTCATGGTGTGACCGGAAAGAATATTTGACAACCAACCGTGACCGTCCTTTTCCAATATGAATGACTCTATGGCAAACACGATTTCTTTATTTTTGAGTTTGAACATATTAATTATTGATTATGTCGTGGATGACACTTCGGCCACGTATGTTTTCTTTTTTAAACATTTTTATTGGAAATTCCTTGGAATATTTTGGTTTATTTTGTCATCGTGGATAAGAGAAACGCCATAGTGGGAAATACGTTTGATTATCATCGAAGATTTTCGACAAAGTAAGGTTAACCTCGACCATATCTATGGCATCATGGACGATCCAAGATCTGACGTACAGGGGTTAAATTTGACGGCCATTTAGACGTTTTTCATGATTTTAGCTGTAAAATACTTGCAAATATTTGGAAAAACCGTCACGTGCGACTTGCAAATTTTAAGGGTGGCCGTCCGTTATTTTTAATATAGATTTATAGGTAAATTATACAAAAATATATTTGAAATAGTTAAATATATATAAAATAATATTTTATATATTTTATTAACATCATAAAAATAACACTATTTTATATTTTTGAAAGGCAAGATTTAAAATTTGCCGTCACCTAAAAATTGTTTGATAGGCATAGGTGGCCATCAAATTTAATCCACTTTATTCATGTCTCGCCAAAAACCATCTCCGCCTTCATATTCTTTGTTTGTTGCCCGAGAGTGGAACGCCATATTCAATCGGGAAACGCCTTTTTTCCTAATTAAGTCAAACTTTAGCCTTTGGGTGGTGTAATACTTTAAATCCCTTTGTCCTATATCTTATGACGTGCTTTTCACTTTATTATGTCTTGAAAATTGATTTTTTTAATGTTTTAATTATTATTTTTCCTTCGTTATGGGATCGAAATTGAGGCCATCACATCCCTTTTCAAGGCCTCGAACACATAAAAAAGGGCAAATAAAAATGTAAAAATCATTTGACAATATAGAAATGCAAGTTACTTTTACTACTAACAAGAGAAGGGCTACTATGAAAATGCATGTAAACAATTTGACTAAATTTTTAAATCTGAAAAAAATTGATGACTTCTACAAACAACAATCACCTCCAACTTTTCAGGCCCTACGCATGACTCTTAGATATGTTAGAAAAAATGTATTATTTGTAATTACCAAAAGTTTTAATATAATAAATATAGTACTACTATATACTACAATTAAGGTCAAATCCAAAGTTTCTAGCAAGTTGGTGATGTTAGATCAACACATACTTAAGAAAAAATACCTAAAAGCCAAAGATTTAATATGACCATTTAGGGTTTAGTATTTATTTGGGATTTTCCCGGATGTTTTATCTATCACCTTGTACTTGTTTCTACTTCTTTGTTGCAGGAGCCACCTTGAGAGGTTGAGAACAGAGATAGGATCAACTTGCACACATATATCTACCCACTTAGTAGCTTTCACAACATGGTTTGGAATAGATTGAGTGTGTACATTGGTCATCAAATTGGATATGGAATGAAATCGATATCTTAGGTCAAAGAAGATCTTAGAGAAAAGTGTTAAACCGATCTCAAAGAGTGACTTCAAGTTTTGAATTGCAATATTAGGTGTTAAGAAGGCTCTATGGGAGCCGTGTTGGTGCCAAATGGTGGGATGAGATCGTAATATTGGTCTTGAATCAAGACTCTTTATTCTAATCACCCGAATCAATTTGAGCTCGGTGTGTAGACAATCCATAGGCCAAGATGATTGGATTAGCTTTATTTGTATGCAATGGAGAAGGATCTCGGGAAGAGGTAATTGGGGATTGCTTTCAGGAAAACAAACGTTGAGTCACTTGGGAGTTCACCCATTATGACCATTCCAAAGAAGAACTATGTTAAGTGTTGAAATTCTTCTTAATGCAAAGGTTGATTGAACCTATTTGAGATGGTAGAATGCAAGGCACAAGAGAGGAGATTGTCGCAGAGTGGGAGAGTAGGTAGAGATAATCTTATTTGTCCATTGAAATCACCCCCAAGTCATCATTTATATCTTTTCTATGACCTTTGTTCAATAGTAATGATGTGGAGGCCAACAAGAATTTTATATTTACAATTGTGCTCAAGACAATGCTACCCAACTATATGCCTAAGGAGTTGAGGAAGATGGTTGTGAATAGATTTAGGGAGAATTATGAAAAGTGTGTCTGTGGGTGTGTGTGTGTGTGTGTGTACCAAGAGTAGTCTAATTTGGTAAATGCATCATTTGTGTGTAGTAATCAATGCATATTGTGCACGAGTTGAAGCTCTTGGCTCTAAAATCGGACTCAAGAATATCTTGATGTATTTTTCGGTGGCATAGTTAGTGTGGGTGTTTCAATGTATAGATTCACATTTTCTTTAATTTAGTTAGAAAGATTCTAATTCAATGCATTTTACTAGTTAAATTTTACATGTGTTTTAATTTTAGTGGTTAAAATCCAAATGTGTTTTAATTTTAGCACTAAAATCCAAGTAGAAGTTAAAGTTATTTATTTTAATATTTACTAGTTTTCTTAATTATTCGATAAGAGATCATATTGTCCCACACACACTTTGATAGTATTTATGTTTTTATTGATATGTGTGTGTCTTCTTGTCTCATTTCAATTGTTTGTTTATGAGTTTATTTAATTCTTATTTTTAGTTATGATCATTTTTGAAAATTTAAATATTACAAATTTGGGCTCTCTTTACATTGTAATTTGATTTTTTTACCAGTTTAAATGCTTCTTAATAATACACCATTATGGTTCAAGGGTCATTTTGTTTCAATTATGAAGTTTCCCTTTTTTATTTAAGGTGTCAATAAAATGGTGATTATTTTTAAAAAATTCTCATTTTAAAACATTCAAATTTTTGCACCCAAGTTCAAATCTCATTGTATCCATACAAGGACACGGTGGCCCGCCTCTAGTAAAGAGATTGAAGCACCCAACACCTCCCCTCCCCTCCCCTCCCCTCCCCTCCCCATAGTAGAAATAGGAATTGAGAGAAAGAAAAAATCTTAATTTTTATAACATGTATACTTGATTTACGCTTATCATATAAAATATTGATTTTCATCATCAAAATGCTTCATAATAAAATTCACACCAGCCCTTCAAATTTGATCCCTCCCTTAGGGAATCCCTTTCCTCCTTTCGACTGCACCGTGATTTTTTTAATCTCGTGCAACGGCTAGAATGTTGTAAACAACATTTTTACCGTTGAAGGAGAGTGTGTATATCAAGCCTTAATGAAATATGTGTTTGTTCCTCACGATTCACGAATGAGTCGCGATGATAGAATCATTGGTCATGCCCGACTCATGATTCTAAACGCCTATGGCATACAAATTCTCACATAAAACGATAAAAAAATCATAAATTTAAAAACCGGCTGATGCAATAATATCACAGCTGTCTTTTCGATCTCCATTCCCCACAAAAATGTCACCTCATATATAAACTTGTAGCCGCTCAAAACTTTACTTTTCGTGGGAAGAAAATACGGCAAGATATTCCAGGAGCCAGCTGTAATATGGCACAGCCTCGCATCGCATGTATTAATGTGCTTGTTTTTCGTTCCGCCGCCTGCTATACGATATAGGTATCTATTTCAAATGATGGTGAATCGCTCGTCAAATCTTCTCCGTAAGAGTTAATAATGTTTCTTAATCAGAAAGTATTATTTGCAGCCTGTGGGTACTTGTAATGGCAGACTGGCAGTGCAGTTATAGTTTATATGAATATCTGTCTTGTCGATACAGACTGGAAATCACTGTTATATTGACATGTCGTGACTCATAATCGTCATCAACTTTAAATATATCCTAAGATAAATCGTGGCCTTCCACGTGGTGCGATAACGTACCCTGTATAAGCTACGAGAGATTTATGGCAGACTTGGCTTTACTTTTTCATATTTTGTCAATTGACCCATTTTATGACGAATTTTGGTGATTGGCAGGAGGCCACCAAAGCATTCCCCCTTTGCCAGCTCAAAACCACAATTTTAGCAAGAAGGAAATCAAATCGGCGCCCAACAAGAATTAAACTTTTTTTTTTTTTGGTGAAAACTACGTACAACAGACTAAGTCGCTGCCAAGAATGAGGGGATTGGTAGTTAAATTCATTAAGTTCCACATTAAATAGTGGTCCATCAAGATTAATAAACAGTCCTCCGGCAGCCGGCTTTCCCACTTCCAAATTGGCGCCACCACCAACTCTTTAAGTAAAACATCAATTTAGTTAAACTTACCTAAACAATTAGGGACCTTTTAATAAAATAAGCCTAAAATTATTTCAAAAGGTTTTAATATTCCATTAGAAATTTTAACAAAGCGTCATTATGCATTCTACTGATCGAAAGTACAATTAGCTCACTAGAAGAATGTTAGAAAAGTATGTTACAAAAGACCCTCGGCAACAATTAAGCACTTATGACAGAACGAGATGGTGAGACGGAATGAAAGAAGGGAAGAAAAGATGCTAAAATAACTTCGCAATAAGATCGTAGTCACCTAATGATCAAAAGGGAGCTCAAATAAATGTTCGACGAAAAGCAACAGGGCAAAGAAGCGAAACAGTCGACACCAAACGGGGCATTACACATCTCTATATTTATTTTGTCTACCATCGGTGGAGATCATGAAGGTATGATAGATCGCGAGTTTTGACACCAAGCTTTACGTACTCAAACTTCATGTGAGAGGGCATGTGGAATTAAAAGAAGGATTTAAATAGAAATTTCAATACCAAAGTGATTAATATGAAGTGTACTTAAATAGAAATTTCAATACCAAAGTGATTAATATGAAGTGTACGCTCTATTACCATTGATCCATGTACTATGAAAATAATTAAGCAACAACACATGTAAATCTCTATTAATGATCTACGTGGTCGCTTGTATGTTGTTAGGTCTTCTCTAACATTAATGCTCAAAGAATGAATAAAATGTGTTATTGTTGTGGAATTACAAAAAGTGTAACTCCTCATCTTGTGTGGCTATTAGATTCTTTGTTTTGTTATTCTTGACGACATTATTGTACATATGCACAAAATAAGGCTAACACAACTAAAGTTGTGCAACATGATTGGAGACGAGTTAAGGCATAAAAATATGACCATGTATGCTTGAGAAGGTCTTGAAGGTGATGGATTAATTACTTTATGGTGTAGAGCGGCACCCTTATACCACATCATCTAGGGTTCCATATCTTAGTGAATCATTTTTTCTTGCTACAACCCATTCCTATAGTGGAATATAGATGATACAATATATCATCATGCCTAAGTGTACATACTTAACAAAATGATTAAAATATTTATATGATAGGAAATAAATTATTTGTTTACATATCTTCCTTATTCAAATATCACAAATAGATATTTGCATTAATTAACAATAACTCGTGTATAAAAACACCTTGATGAAGGTGATGTACATGTCAATCTATGCACTAATGAAATTAGCTAGTTTTTTTTTTAAATGCTAATAACTTTGAGTGTTCCTAACAAGTATCATACACCTCTAGAGTTCACTACTAAAAAAACTCTTTGGTTTATGACTATGTTTTTAATTGCCAATAATTTGCATAATACGATATTGTCATATAAAAATCAGATTTGAAAAACACGCCACAACCTTATTTCTTGTTCATGCAAAAATTAAAAATGCATGTTACACTTTTGTCATATCTATTACAAATCCTTATATAGTGAAGTAAACATCAAATTTAAATAGGAATGCCATATGCATGCTTTGAAAAAAGTCTTCTATATTTTTGTGAATCTCAAATATAGGATATGAATTAGTGGCACTAAAATTAAACCTATAAATCCATGCTAATAATCATTGTGATGAATAATATGCTTATGAATTGAGTTATAGTATGCTAGACAACTTCACCAATAAACAAAGCAACCTTTGACAAAATAATTTGTATGTTTATCAAGCACTCTATTTGGTGTTTTGATTTATATTTACAAGTTAATTTATTCAAATTAGGTAGTTGTTTATTTTTAGGGTGTTCTCTTATATCTACATCATGATATTTGTCTCTATCTTTAAAGTATTCATTTTCATTTCTATATTATTCACTTCAATAAGTTTTTTTGGTTGAGTCTTCCAATCTAATCTCTAAATAAATATTTTAGATGACACTCAATTAACTATTAAAAATAAAAAATACCAACAAATAAAAAATACCACACAAAATATATTAAACAACCGATTAGTTAGTGATAAAGCCTTACAATTTCCTCATCACGTACACCTATATGATCCTTTATTACAGTATCCATTTTTTTGTGAACTATGGCTTGTGTTTCGCATTAAAAACTCATTATGTCATCATCCACTACGTAACTAAAGCGATTGTGTGTGTTTGACCAAATATCATCTTCTATAACATGTCAGTTGGAATGTTATCAATGTTAATATCAATAAATTTCAGCGTTAAATTTTTGGTATGGTCCACTTCTATTTTATTCACTGTCCTTCAGTAAAAGACAATTGTGTTCTACTATTTCTTGTGTAATTCAACGATACATAGTTTCTCATAAATAAGCATCAAATTTAGTTGATACATGGTTTGACCTATTTTGCGACTATATATATCCATGATGTTCTTCATCAAATTCCTTACCTGTCACTAAATCCTGCCAAAAAGGGAAACCTTGGGCGGAAACCAATAACCAATATTTCATTTTCTAGGTTGTATTGACACAATAATAATTTTACTGAGAAATTGGTTTAATTAGATAATTCATGGGTGAGACAAGGGTAACCTGTGAATCGTGATGCATAATACCAATGTGGAGATGAGTTCGAAAAGTTTTGGTAATTATGGCACAAATGTGTATTTATGGCATAGATCAAATGTGTGAGCTACCTCTCAAAAGTTGACACAAATCATATTTTTGACTTGAGAACTTTTATTTCTTTTGGTTGGATCGTAACGCCATCCTTTTTGAAAATAAAAAGGAACAAGTCCCTTCATCCTTTTGCATCTTCAAATACGTTGATTAAGATTTCAAAAGAAAAATCCATATCTAAACTACATATAAATTTATAACTTATGAGTTTACCAGTGCAATTTTCATTGTAACGCCCCGTGCATCGAGGACTTCTGGTCCTGCCACCTTGGCTTTCCCTCCCAACCACCTACACGCCAGCCGTTATGGTATGGCTCCGTCTGCATCCCTGGCATGAGGAAAGGGGTGGAGTCGCATTTTTTTTTTCCTTGCCGTGATCTCTTCAGGATTCTCCTTTAATGCGTTTGGGTGGGTGTTGGGCGCAGTCTAGTGTCATGGAGGTTAGGTGAAGCTACAAGCTAGCTGAACAGGCTGTCCAGCTATGTTGTAGTCTGCCCCTTCTGCCCAAAACCACGAATGCTTGTTTTGCACTCCATCAGCTATTGCAACAGATGAATTGATACAGCACGTTCTGGACAGTGGATTCTCAAAAAAGGTGTTGTACAGGTAGTTCAGTGGAGTCGCAGGCCTTTAGGAGCTCTTCCTTGGTTGTTTCTCTCCTTGCTATGGCTGCTCAGGCTGTTTTCACAATGTTTTTCCTCCTGGCGGGTCCTGGTTCGAATGGGGGCCGAATGTTTTGTTGCTAAATGATGTTCTGGTTGCAGCCGCCTGTTCTTCCCTCCCTACTCGTGGAGGTCAGAATGAGTTAAGCGTGACAGTTGCAGGGCGTCCCCAGGGAGCCTTTGGTGTTGATCATGCTGTTCTTGTTGCACGCGACCACAGCCATGACCAGCTGTTGCAAAATCTCACCGCTGTAGTTGAAGAACGGGATAAAGTTGTAGTTTGGGCTGTCTTGCCTTCTCATTTTGGAAAGTCGCTTCTGTCCAGGTGGCGGATCCAACATGGAAGAAGCTCGATCAAATCTTGAGGCAAGTTTTGCTGGTGAGGCTGAGATCGTGTTCACCACTGTTCCTTGCTGTTCTGGCCATGGGTTTGATATGGCGGTTACAGATGAAGCTACAAGATAGGGAGGTAGGCGTGTTACCTCCACGTCCTTTGGGTGCTGTCTGGTGTGTTCTTGTTCGGGATCCACAGCAACTGCCCGCATCATTATTTAGCTAGGCAGCAGGCTTGTTGCAGTCGTAGAGCCGGGTTGAGCACTCCAACAAGCAGGCGGTCCAACCTTGTTGATATCCGTTCAGCATTGTTTACACCCTCGAATTTGGGACTCTCCTTCAAGGAGACAGACCACACCCATGGCACAGGAGATCTATGCAATGTCGGAGAAAATGTCTTGGGAGGTGAAGGTAGCAGGATATTTTCTTTCAGATCCAGATCTGTACTGAGTTGTCCTTCCAAATTGACCTTGGCAGTGAGTTTGTTTTGCGGCTAAGGCCAGACCCTTGGCCTGTTCGTTGGACATTCCAACTCCCCCTCCGAGTTGTCGGTCTAAATGTCAGCCGAGCCATTTACTGAGTCTTGGGTTGGCCCGTTGACTAGTTGTTCCCACCGCCCTTTGTGTCCAAATCTTCCTAATGTTTTACGCAAAATTTACAATGATATTTTGCACTGGAGGTGTTCTCCCTATGAGAATACCCCTATCGAAAAAATGAGACAGTGATCTCCTTAAGCACGTGCCTGAGAGGATGCAAACTCAGGTGAAATTTTGCACTGTTCGCAATTGTGGGGTTTTGGGTCCTGGAGGACTCATTGGCCTCAAATGGCTGGTATGGTCCCTGTTCCTGATGACGAGAGGGTGAAGAATAGTGTGGGAGCCGAACAATGGAGCAGATCGGTTATGGAGCAGGACACTAATCGTCTCACTCTCTCCTACTTCGCCATTTCAGGCCTCGACATCCTCAATGCACATCTGTTGCTAGGTTATTTTCTGTTTAGTGCTGAATGCACCCTCCAATTCGAGATTCTCCTACCGATATTTTTTTATCAAAATCGATTAAGTGACAAAGGTGGTCAAGTACTGTGAGACCTGATGAAATTTATTTACAAAGATTCTCTTTAGAGATCTTCTTGCTGTTTGATGTAACTCATGGAAGAGGACCTCATAAAGGCGGGCCTGTTTCATATCAGAAATATTCATGAAACACAATTTACTCTGCTATTATATGAGCTTCTTCAACGTGTCACCAAGCTGGCAAGCATAAAGTTTTCTGTTGGATTAATCACGCCTTTCAGGCTATAGCTGAAATGTTTGCACCGAGATTGTGATGCTGTCCCCAAATCGATGAAGGAAAAGGTTGTGTAGCATCACGGTAGCTGCCTACCCGAGCCAGGAGCATGGTGTAATCAGTATGTCTCGTGTTCGAGCTTCAAATCATGGGGTTGGTTTGTAGCTGTTTTTCATTGCGTGATTGTGGCGCTAGCTCGAGCTCGCAAAGCACTTTGGGTTAAAGGCAAGCAACGGCATTGAAACAATCACATGCATATGGAGATGGCGTTCTAAACCAGGCATGTTAAGACTAGCCCCTGAAATATTTTGCTTTCCTTTTTCAACTTCATGAAATAAATGATCTACTACCTGAAATGACGCTTTAAGATGGATTGTTGTGTTTGATTCTATCGATTGTCCTTGATTGCATTGGTTTCTTTATTTTCCTGTTCCTTCTCCTGAATCGTTGTTCCTTTCATGATTGGTTTGCATAGGGGAAAATTATTGTTATCTTTACTTTGTTATAATTATATGGCTGAGAACAATGTTGTACTTGCTTTGTTTCTTTTGGATCAAATCATCTGAAATGGAAAGAGACATTCTTATGAAACATGGAAGCTTAAAAAAAAAAATGTTACCTTTCAAAATGCTTGGTTATGGCTACCCTAAGCGATATCAAATCAATAAAGGCTCATAAATGCTTGGGTCTGATTTCTGCTCGATGGTAGATACTTCTTGCTTTTTTTTGCTTCCTTAGGGGGTTGCCTTCATTAGTACTGCTGCCCCACTCGAATGCTTCTGTCCTCTTTGGCTTGTTCCTTCTTTGGTCTTGCCGACAAGATAGTTATCACCTTCGGATCTACTCGAATGTAGACTTACTATTTGGATAAAACACAAATGCATGTATATTTCTTTTGCGGTGTTTTATCATCATTGATAAGGAATATCAAAAATATAGAAATCTGGGTCCTTAGCTAGAGTGGCTCTTGTTTTATTAGTTGTAACACTCCTCCTTGATTACCTTTCTATTGAATGTAATTTGTTGCGTAAGTGAGAGTCCTACCGGAATGAATTGATGTTGTACAACACTTTACACATAAGTGCTTTATTGTCTTGGATAGTAGTATGTATGCTATTTATGAAGATTACGAATGAAGTTTGTTTAGGCTTTCCATTTAAAAGTTGTCATGCTTGCCTACCTAGAGTGTAGCTTACTTGTGAGCTATTTTGTTTATTACTCGTTTCCTAATAAGGCTTGCGGCTTGTGGTTTCTTCATTAATCTTTTCTGGTATCAGACATTAGGAAGGAAAGAAGGAAATTTCATGATTGTCCTCAATGCCCGAAAGTAGATCAATGGGATTCAGGATACAACCTTTAGCAATAGAAAGTTCTAGGTAGAGAGAATCCTAGTTGCAGACAAAAGAAATTAGAGAGAATCCTAGTTGTTAACGTTTATTACTTTTAAAAGACCTTGTAAGGAAGAGGCGGTAGACCTCTTGTTTAGATTGTAACGATGGAATGTTTCCTTCGGGGTCACGTATCCCTTTATTGATATGAAACATCCTCCTGGAAGGACTGGGTAACTATGTTTTGGTTTCGCGTCTTGTTCGTAACTAGTATGTCTTTGACTCTCAAGTTTTTCTTTTCCTTTTATGGTGGATGGTTTGAATATTAGATTTAAGTCACGTAATCCATACGGTTGCATGATCAAAATTCTCTATACTATTGACCTTTCGTTCCTATCCCACGAGTTCTTGGATTGTTTCTTTGTTTTGTGATATACTGCTTGTTGGAATGTTTGACTTCCTCATTGTTGGCTGGTGTAGATCCTTACCTCGTGTGAAAAGTAGATTAGTGGTTTGTGCTTTGATCCTTTCATGAAGTAGAACATTCCTTTCATGTCAATTGTTAAATGTTAGCTTATTATTTCAATGCATAGACTTAACATGCTCAGTTCTTGCGAACTGACTTTAGTTAATATTTGTGCAGATGGATTATGCGAGTAGACTAGAAGAAAAGAGTGTAAAAGTTTCATCTGTACCATTATGAAGTTCCTTGTAAAAATGTCCAATGTGTTGTAAATTGTGTAACATTGCTTGTAAAGAGAGTTGATATGACCTCTTGCCTTGTATTGTTTGGTAATGGTGAAATAAAGTGTCTTGTTCTTGTGTAGTTAAGCTTGAAATTATCCTTGTGAGAAATGGCATTCAATCTTTACATTGATATGAGTATTGTAAAACTTTGATCTTGAGAATAAATTATTAAGTTAAATCTTTCCAAGACTTAGCGACAATATTTTATAAGTAAAGAAAAATGAGTCGTTTAACCCTTAAAGAAGCTAAACAAAAATAATGATTTTATATTCAACAAATAAATGTAAAGGTGATCTTTTTGAAATCAAATAATTCCATGAGTGATCAAAATGAAAACATCCTTTATGAGGTAAACTTTTTTAATCGATACCTAGCTAAACTAGCGAACACTATCCCTTTGGGGTGAACTCTTAATCAAGCTTAAAGGAAAAATAATGGCTAGTTTCTGGAAGATATTAAGATTTAGTAAGTAGGAGAAGACTTTAAGTGAACTACTCTTCAGTGTATAAGAAATTAACTCAGTTGGTGAGATGAATTTGTGCAAACCATATATTGATTTCCTTCTCAAAACTTAAGTCATGAGCTTAAGGGCATCTTACCCAAAATAAATAAACCACGACCATTTCTTACTGTGGCTTGCCCTAGCCGTGAGTGTGTCATGTGGATTGGACTTTCATGTTGTCTTGTCAAAAGAAAAATAAATTGTCCTTGATAAGTGTGAATGTTTCCGTGCTGACCTTGTGGTCTTCCCCGTAACAAATGGTTCCAAGTGTTGGTTGTAACCTTGTGACGACATGTTGTGTCGTGTTGAGTCAAAGCAAGTCAAAAAAAAAAGTTATCCTGTATTTCACTGTGTTGTTCTTGTGTTGGTAATTTTGGTGCGTTACATTGGTGACGTAAAACTAATGCACTTGCCATTGTTGAAACCATCAATTTCATGCCACAAATTTGAGGTGCTCCAAAATAATTCAAAAAAATTCCAGCCACAAAACTCCGGCATAAATACACGCCTCATGCTCCGTGGTTCATTTGCGAAAACAAGAAAACACTTACCAAAATATTAACATGAAAACTTAAACATTAAAAAGAAAGGTTGTGATCCTCATGGGCGAGATATGGACACTAAATAAAAAATTTATTAGTTTTAAGTTTTAGTGAATATAGACACTAAATAAAATTTTCATTCAAGTTCCAATTCACAGTCATAAAGCAAAGTGAAGATGTGCCACATTCCTCATAGGCAAGTGTGTAAATTAACCGAATGTGAGGAAGCATAGGGAAGGGATGAGGCACTCGCCCTCTACATGGAAGCAAGGAGGATGAGATATGAAAAATGGTTTCTTGAAATTCAGCAACCTAAAAAGAAATCCTAAATATGGATGTGGAGCTTTGACAGTTCTAATATGGCAACCCAAACACATGTTATGGAAGCCCTAGCTCTAAGAAGAACGCATGCCCCGAATATCCCCTTAGTTTCATCCCCGCCCTCTCACGGTCCAACTCTCCCAAATACATTTAGGCCACCACCCTCGTAACCACCATATCAATAGCCTCATCGTCTACATCACCATCACCAACACTATAGCCAATTTGAATTACAATCCATGTTATGTGGACATGGACATTGACATGGACATAATGAGTGACGTGGAAATTCACAATATGCTATCAACCATGGCAAAGGGAACGCGTTCCTCGCCCTTCCCACCTTTATCAACTTTCTCTTGACTATGATTATGAATATTTCCTTGTTGGAAATGTTCTAATGAGTGAAGAATAGTTATTAAAACTTTTGCAAGTCTTATGATTTGTTTCCACAAATCCTATTATGAAACACAATCATTCTAGTAGTGTGATGCTTACTAATGAAGACCCTCCTTTACTTTTTCGAGGAATTATGTCTCGATAATCAATGCATACCAAATCACTACCAACTAATACAAACGATGGTTTGTGATGTGTCACTAAACCTTAGAATCAAGATTATTTTGATTGACGACCATGTACTAAACGAGTCCTTGCCATATGTTTCCCTTATGTGTGTCATCAATAATGACCTAAGGTTGAATTTGGAAACACCTTGAACATAATTAAAATTGATGATTCAACAACAAAAAGTTATTTACAATGTTATTTGTGCAAATTCAAATGCTAAATTTGAAAGCTACTATACCTTTAAAACCATTTTTAAGCAACAATAATTTTCTAATGTATTAATGTTTCCCTTATGTATTAATGTATTTATTTTTATCTTCTCACCTCCTATACCTATTTCAAATGATGGTGAGTTGTTGATCAAATCTTCTCTGTAAAATTCAATATTCTTTCTTACTCATGCATTATTATTTGTAGGTAGGGGATGCATCGGTCATTGAGCACACTATGTTAAATGACATCCTAACTAAATTTGTGATGATGAAGGGTTCTAAGTTTTTTTGACACGTCACAAATCTTATTGTGATTTCAGAAATATGGGGAAGCCAAAATGGCATGACGTTAATTGCCACATGGCAAGCCCATTATACACAACCTAAACAACTTAAATTTGCGTAGTGAACTAATAAAAATAATTCATGCATGAAAAATTTCCTATACCCACATGGAAAATAGATAAATTAAATTATTATCCCAAAAATCCGCATTCAATTCACTTAACATCATCCCCTACCGCTATTCCAACCTCCACCAATTATTTTCCCCTACGCACCACTAACTTTTACAATGCAACCATTAATCGCATGGAATTGTATTTGGTAGTATGCATGTAGGGGTGAAGATAAACATTCTCGTCCCTTCCACTCTCAAATGAAGTTGAAGGATGATTCCTATCATTAGCCTCCCAACCCTTTCTACCCTACAACAATGCCAAATACACATGAATTGCCATGTGTGTCACGAGGTGACCCCATTTTCATAGTTGTTTGGATATGTTCTCTTTGAGTTTTATGCAATGAACACATTCACAAGCAATACTAGTTTTATAATCATATATTTTTTTATATTGAGTTGTTTATTTGAATGTTGTTGTTTAATAAAGTATCACAAGTTTTACAAATATTTATTCATTCATTATTGAGTTGTTTCGTGTATGCCTTTGTTTAACTTGTTATTCGACACAAAATCTGTTGATTCATCATATTTTGTCCTTTAATACACATTTCTACACATGGTTTTTTCTCTGTTTGTTATTAAGTGATGAGTTTTGTTTTGACATGTTGTTTTTCCATGCATGGACGTTGAGCTATTGTTTTTAGCTTATATTAATTTTTTTAGTACATTTTGTTCACTCCTCCATTCGCTCTGAACTTTTCTAAGCTAACTTAGAAATTATCCAAAAACAAGGTTATTTCACCCATGCATGTTACAATTTCAAAATATAGTGTTGTTATTGACCATACACTATTGTTATTGAGTAATGATTTTTGTTATGACTTGTTGTTTTTTCAAGCATGCATGTCAAGCTATTGTTTTAAAGCTTAAATCAATTATTTCATTGCATTTTGTTTATTCCTCCATTTGCCTTGAAATCTTCTAATATAGATTAGAAATTATACAAAAAATAAGGTTATTTCACCCATGCATCTTACAATAATTTGAAAATATAGTGTTGTTATTGACCTTACATTATTGTCAATGAGTAATGGGTCTTGTCTCAAGACATGTTATTTTTCCAAGCATGCACACTTGTGAAGTATTATCCTTTCAATGTAATTAATTTATTTTAATGCATTTTTTTAATTCCTCCATTCACCCTTAAAACTTCTAATATGACATATAAATTGTCCAAAAATAGGATTATTTCATCTATGTGTCTTATTGTTTTAAAATACAATGTTGTTATTGAGTAATGGGTTTCATTTTGACTTCTTCTTTTCAAGCACGCACACTCAACTATTATTTTTTCAATGTATACTCATTTATTTAAGTTCAATTTGTGTATTCTTCCATTCTCCTCGAAATCTTCTAATACAATGTAGAAATCATCCATAGAACAATGTTTTTTCACCCATGCATCTTACAATTTCAAAATACAATGTTGTTATTGACCTTACATTGTTAATATTGAGTAATAGGTTTCGTTATGACCTATTGTTTTTTCCATCATGCACGATAAATTATTAATTTTCAGTGTATATTAATTTATTCTATTGAATTCTTTGTATTCTTGTATTCACCTTAAACTCTTCTAATACGATGTAGAAATTTTCCAAAAACAAGGTTAATTAACCCATGCATCTTACTGAGTTTCAAAATATAGTGTTTTTATTGACTATACACTATTGTTATTAAATATAAGTGTTGTGGTTGTTTGTGTAGTTAATATTTGAATATCAAAATTAACTATAATACTAAATATACTTTGAATATACGATTGTAACTTTTTCATTTTATACTACACATTCAAACCTTTAATGTGCACTAAAATTATTGAATTTACATTACATATGTTATTAGTTTAGTGCATGCTCTAATTATAATGTTATTATTGAATAAATACTTATATTTCTAGGTGGGCCACATATTTAGGAGGTAAATGAAAACTATCTTTTTAATATTAAAAATAATTATGAATATGCAAGGAATGTTATAAAAATAAATAGAATGTTAAATACTTGAGTAATATTGGCATATGAAATGAATATGTAAATCATATACCTTAACATGTGCTAAATACATGAACATATATAAGAATTGTCTTTATTTATGCGAGTTAACATTTTACATGCCACCTTGTCATAAAGTAGTTCATAACTTGCTCTGTGGTCACCAAATGTTGCCTCTCCCATAAGCACGTGAAATATTGAATATACATTAAATATACAATTATAATTTAGTCATTGAAATGTATGTGTTCAAAGGAAAAATTTACACACGTTATTAAGTGTACATTCCATAGTTTCAGTGCATAAATATAGTTTGTAGCTACTGTGCAATATTTTGGCTCCTATCACTTTGCATTCCTATGTCATTTCTAACTATGCACCAATGCCACATTCAAAGAAACCATTAACTGCTAACATATTTTCATAACACTTGTTGATCCCTTCCAACCTGCAATGTCATTTCTTATTTATGTTCTCCATGCACTGAGCACATTCACATGCAACACCAAGATTCCATCTGTATTTTCAATGTGTATTCAATAATTTCAATTTGTTAATATGCAAAGAAAAATCATGTCCGAAAAATAATTCCAATGTAAATTTGTTGAGACTCAATTTTAATCAGTCATGAATATTATTTAAGTGATTATAAATATTTTATTTTTCATCATGGGTAAGAAAATTTCATGCCTTAATATGTTCCTTAATCCATCTTATTACCATAAATAGGGAGACTTTTTAAGCATTCAAAAAGCAATCATTGGTTATCAAATAGAGGAGGTGGGGTAGCTTATTTTGTTACCTCGTTTGCCTCTCCTAAAGACGATAGTATATAGGGGAAAAATGGGATTTCTAGCATGAGAGAAGAGAAATCCTTTTATCGTGAATGTTGTGAATATTTTCACGTGCCCTTATTAGTGCCCTAACCTAAACATGGTCTCGATGCTAAAGGACCAAAGCGGTGACCTTTTCTCTTCTCAAAGCCCTTGTATGTTAGTTATTGTTGGAGGCGGGGTAGTTAATCTTTGCAAAGATGGCGGGTGTCGGGAGACAGGAAGCTTCGGCCATGATGAGAATGTTGTGGCCATATCATGCCTCGGGTACAGAGAAATTTTTCCTAAGAGGGGAAAACCTTTGTTTCACTATTTCGAGGCCATGAAATCAACCAACAAAATCCATGTGTTGAAGCTAGAAAATTATTTTCTCCATTAATTTTGGGACATGGAGGAAGAATAATACAAGATACGACTCATCTACAAGTTTAACCAATTCTTGCTTAAGCTCCCTCAATTGCATAAATGTATCACATTGAAATAGATCCCTAATATCAAGGTTATGATTGAAATCTATCCTTGTTCCAAAGCTAATTTCATTGTTGTTTTTGAAGTTGTTGAGGATTGAAAGACCATTCATAATTTGTATTGGGTTTGGGGGATCAATATGGTCACGGTATCCCTCATTTGATCTTTTGAAAGACTCATTTGACATGATGCCTATTTGGGTAAGACTCCCAAGCCTTCCCTTCCAACTATGGGATGAATATTTTCTAGAAGAGATTGGGAATAAGTTGGGGTTTTTGAAATAATTGACAATCGACCACCCAAAAATTGCATACTACTTATGCTTGAATTTTTGTGGATTTAGACATCTCCTTAGACCTAGCTGAAAATGTCAATATGCATATTAGAGATAGGACATGGTCCCAATGTCTGAGACTACGAAAGGTTGGCCTATCCTGTCATAGATGCTTTCAAATTGGGAAATTTTTGGAGGATTTTTGGTCTTGTAAGATTAAAAAGGGATTACTCCATCTTGGTGGAAGTATTCTTTCCCTTCTCACTTTACCATTAATTTCTCTTTTTATTTTTTATTGATTCTACTACTAATATGTTCCTCTTTAGGGTAGATTTTTTTGTGATCCCCCTTAGGTGCCTATTAATGAACTGATTTTTGTGACTAATATTACCCAAAACTCTTCTTGGGTGGCGAGAGATAGGGAATCCTACCTTCTCCTACTAGGTATCATCTTTTACCTATTTCTTCTATTAACATTCTCCTTCCACGCGGGCCCACAATCTTGGTGAGCTTAACAAGGAACTAATTGAGGGTAGAATAAAATCGAAAATAGGAAATTCTAAACTGTACTCTTCCCCAACTCATATGACTCTCATATATCAATATTTCACTTTGGTTTGACTACAATTCTAGTGTTGTGTAGTTGTTCTTTTCTATAACCTAATAGCTTGTTTTTGTTTTGTTTCTTTTAATATTCATCTTTGTATCTTATCTACATTCCTTTTTGTACAGGAAGGGCCCTAGTCAAAAAACCTTTATCCTTAATAAAATAAAATAAAAACCTTTATCTTTAATAATATAAAACAAAACATTAAGTATCATTTAACATAAGGTGATATTGGTTCTTATTTTAGTATTTGTTTTAATAGACACTAGAATAAATGAACATAGATTGAATGTATAGGTGAAATTATGCATATTTTCAAATACAAATGTTGATATCAGTGTTTCTTGCAAATGTGTTCATTGCTCCCGAGTCCATTTTTTACAAATATACTATCAAAATCTAGTTCACAAAGGAATTTTGTATCGAAGGGTAGGTGATAATATCACAACTCAGTATTTTGAAACCTTTAATCTACAATAAACCATGTAATGCTTCATTCTATAGGTAAGGTCATTTATGACCTTAGTCGAATAGTAAACTATTTTCCTTTGTTGTCGTTGTTCTATAAAATAATGAATAGTAACAAATTATATTCACATATAAGAAGATAATCTATGTTTTTACACATGACCAAAACTCCTTTTATATTGATATGATGAAATAAAATACAAATACTTGTGTGTAATTATAGGATGGGAAAAACTAAATACTACTTGCATGATTTCCTAAAAATCTACAAAACTAAGTTCATATTTTCTAAATGAATGTTATAACTTACACATAATAAGGTTTTTTTATTATTGGCAAATAGTTTTTTGGAAGGTACTATACCATAGTACAAAAAGGCTCAAAAGCCAAATATTATAATGAAACAGTCCAAAAGTCATCAAGATCAAATGTTTACAAGAAAGCACAACTGCAGTTAAACCATTGAATAGAAAAGTACCAAAACTACTACTTGAACCACCAAAACAACAAAATAATAACAACTAAACTTCCAGTCTAGAACAAGCTTTAAAGAAGCACATCACTTGGATGCTCTATCAACTATTCTCTTCAACTCCTGTAGGGCACTAAATAATGTAATAGTTGTAACCTGTGTGGGGTCATTCTTATCAATCTGACTAAAGACCTGAGCTTGAGCTGGTCCTTCCCCATATCTTTTTAGAAATATTGCTTAACATACAAACGTTCTTGACTTGTTGTTCCAGAAAATGCGCATAATTTTGAGAGCTCTGGAAATAGAGTCATGTCTACTCCTCATATTCACCACCATGTTATCAAGAGAGTTGAGCTTATTCTGTAAATCTCTTGAGTCTCAATTTCAACAAGTCCAAGATCCTCCTCCACTTTCCTCTTTCCCTCCCTTCTTGACAAATACTTCATTTCTTTCTTTAGGGCCTCCAAGTCTTTCTCAATCTCATCCACTTTTGTAAGTATCCATTCTTCTCCATAGTAGCACTACTCTTTATGACTGGGTGACCCATATGGAGAAGACTTTGGGAAAGCTCAAAGTCCTTGTTTTGACTGCTGCAAAGAATTCTCTTTGGAGGAAAAGGATGGTTAAGGGGGTATAAGGGATTTTTAGATCTGACCTTCCTTTGTCCCAAAGTGGTGGGGGTAGGAATGGTGGGTTCAAGAATAGGTTTGGGGTTAGGAATGGCAGGGGGTCAAAGGAATAATGAGATTTTATGTAAGACAATGCCAATGTAGAAGAAGGATAATCCCTTAATGGAGGGGAGAAACAAATGTGTGATTTTGAACCTCTAGGATTGAGTGCTCAAGATGAAATGAGGGAAACAAATTTTAAGATTTCTCCTAAAACGGTTCAAAAGATGAAATGCTTAAGGGGAACTGTGATGTAGATTTCTTCAAATGTCACATATCTAACCATCATTTTGGTTATCTTGTTGAATGATGCTGAAATTGAGGAAACCTTAATTTCTACAATTACAAACTCTAGATCTTCATCCGCTTCCGGTATTGTTTGGATTCTTATGCCTTATCAATTATTTTCTTGAAAAATCGGTTGTCATCTATGCTAAGACATGTGATATCAAAAATGAGTTCTTTGGTGATATGAATTTTCTTGTCCCCATATGCCACAATTTTATCTTTCCACCCCGATTTCAATGAGATTAGAAACCCCACCAATCTGCAGATAATTCCAAAGAACCTCATCCGCCTTCCATGTAGGGTCACAAATTGGCTCAACTTGACATGACGCTCCCCCATGCTGTCTCTACCTCTTATGAAGTCTTCATTCCTCTTTAGAATGACATTATAACTTCCCAAATGCTACTTCTTATCAACACCTTTTTCACCCAAGAAAGTGTGCAAGGAATTAGAGCATTTATCTTAAGTGATAATCTTGTGGGGGAGTTGTAATGATTTTTACCTTCACATGTGTGAAGGACACATCATTAGTGATTGCAAAATTCAAGTGTATTATAATATTTGTCATTGATAATAACATTTTTACTTGGCTAGGCAGGTTCTCATTAGTATACCATATGTCCACTTTTATTGAAAACCCCATGATTAGCAAGAGTATGCACAACTTTATTGCCTTCCCTATAGGAATGAATAATTTTGCAATTTGTGAAGGACTTGCAAATATTTATGGATTCATGAATAAAATCCTTAATTTTCCAGCTAGGGGATGGATTTGATTTAAATGATTTACAATATTCATAGAGTCCCCTTCTATGATGATGTTAGAAATATTGCAATCCTTGGCCAGTCTAATACCCCATAATGTTGATAAAGCTTCAACATAGTGATTTGATTGATGTCTCATTTTACCTGCATAAGCAACAACTAAACAACCTCTGTGATCTCTAATTATTCCTCCTCCAACATCTCTAGGGTTGCCCTTGGAAGCTCCATCAAAATTGATCTTGTACCATAGATTAGGAGGTGGAATCCAATGAATCAAAGACCTGTCTATATTAGTATGATATTTTCTCTGAAGATTTCCAATGTCTATGTTCCATGCTGATAGAATAGCTTCCTATTCCTTAGGATATTTCTTATTCTTTGGAGGTATGAATCTCTCTAAATTATCTTTGACAGCAATGCCAATTTCCTTAAGTACCTTTTTGCATAATTGTTTGCTATTCCTGAAGATGATTCCATTCCTAGCTTTCCAAAGTCTCCAAATGGTATGAGGAAAGATCAATTTCTAGAGTCTTCTAACCATGCAATGCTTATAGGGGGAATCCCATTGTTTCTAGGCCTGCAAGACATTATTAGGAAAAATCCACCAAATCTTAAAATTTGTAATTATTAGACCCCATATCTTTCAAACATACTCACAATACAAAGCAACAAGTGCTTTATATCTTCAGCCTCATTCTTGCACATACAACACATATTTGGCATAATGAAACCCTTTTTGATAAGATTATCATTAGTTATAATCTTCCCCTTTAGCACAAGCCAAAGGAAAATATTAACCTTTGGGGTTAACTCAGGCATCCATATTTTGTTCCAGTTGAAATCACATTGTATATTCTCAAAGAATGTATTATATCCAGATTTGATAGTGTAATCACCATCAAAAGAGTTAACCCAAATGAGTTCATCCTTAGAATCAGTTTGATTTAAAGGAATAAGGGAAATTTGCTCTTGAAGAGAAGAGACTATTGGTTCCAAATTTATCATGTCCACCCTAAGTTGTTTCCAAGCTCTCTTGTTCCCCTCCAAGTCTATATAGTATTTCACTTTATTGCCATATTTCTCAATCAAGGTGTCCTTGATGGATCCAAAATTGTCCCTCAAGCTGAAATTATCCCAATTATCCTTCAAAACTGAATTTCATTTCCATTTCCCACTTTCCATCTGCATCCTTTTGTGAGAATTTTCTTGATTTGAAGCAAATTGTTCCAAAAATAGAACCATTGGGGAGTTGCTCTTCAAAGAGAAAGGTATTCACATGGTTTTGAGCCAAATATTTGACTCTGATTAGCTCAGTCCAAGGCTTCTCTTCCTTTAACAATCTCTAACCCATTTTAGCAATCAAAGCAACATTCATTTTTCTTATGTCTTTGATACCAAGGCCTCTAATTTTCTTAGGCATGCAAACTTGATCCCATGCAACCAGATGGTATCTGAATATTTCTTTAGTTCCATGCCAAAGAAAATGTTTTTGTATTTTTCAATGATTTCAATGACAGTTGAAGGTATGCTAAACATGGACATTATATAAATGGGTAATTTAAGTGTGCTTTTTATTAGTAAGCATTCCCAACACTAGAAAGAACAACACCTTTCCAAATAGCTAACTTATTATGAAATATGTTTAATAAGGTGTTTCATATACAATTATAGACACTTTATTGGTCCCAAGGGGTAGACCAAGATAAGTGGTAGGAAAAGAGTTAATTTTGCATCCCAAAATGAGTGCAATTATCTTCTGTCTTTCCAAAGGGGTATTGAAAAAGTATACCGAGCTCTTTTCAAAATTAACTTGTTGTCCATAAGCTACCTCATAAAACTTAAGTATGGTTTTTATAGATTTTTCCTCAATAATAGAGGCCATCAACAACAAAATGGTGTCATCAATAAATTGCTTGATGGGAAGTTGTCTTATTTGTAGAGGTGAGTCTTAATCATTTTAACAAGCTTGCATTAATAGCCTTAGTAATATATCTACTAAGGATGTAAGCCATGATTATAAAGAGAAGAGGGGATATTGGATATCCTTGTCTTATGCCCCTACTACTTGTAAAGAATCCCACTAGAATTCCATTGACTACAACAAAAAATATGGTCGTAGATATACAAGCCTGTATGATCTTTCTGAATTTAGTGTGAAATCCAAATTTTAACAAAACCTTATCCAAAAACTTCCAAGATACTTTATCAAAGGCCTTATTAATGTCTAATTTGATGTGCATCGTTGATTTCTTACTTTTATCCATGGAATGAATGGTTTCATGAACCATGATCACCCCATCTTGTATGATTCTTCCTTTAATGAAACCACTTTGTTGTTTTGAGATCAAATTAGAAAGTATGGTTGAATCCTAATGGAAAGAATCTTAGTAAAATTATGTAGATAACATTTACAAAGTTGGTAGGCCGAAAATACTTGAAGTATTTAGCATCCATCTTCTTGGGAGCCAACACAATATGAGTATTATTTAGTTCTTTGAGCAGATCACCTATTCTATAGAATTAATTAACTTCATTAAGCAAGTCTTCCAACATATATCCAAAAAATTATGGAAGAAAGTTGTATAAAATCCATCAGGCTCACGTGGATTCTCTCCTTCTAGAGAAAAAACAACACTTTTTAATTCCTCAATTGTCACTAATTTGGTGAGACCTCTAAATATCTCATTAGAAATTATATTTCCAGGGATGACATCTAGAAGATAAGAGGTTGCTTCTTCATTACAAGTGTTAGTCTCAGTGAGAAGATTTTCATTAAATCTTAGTGGTTCTGCCTTTATATCATTCTAGTCCTTAGTAACAATGCCATTTCCATTAGAAACTTCAGTAATTCTATTGTAGGCCTTGTGCTTTAGTGTGGTCATGTGAAAGAATTTTGTGTTTCTATCTCCTTTCAACCAAATAGCCTAGGATTTCAGTCTCCAAAAGGTTTCTTCTCTATTGCAAATGTTATGAAATTCATAAAGTAATTCCTTTTCCAAATGATGGTCTTTAACATCCATACCTTTATTAGAAACTCTTTGCAAGATCCTCCAACTTTGCTTTAGATGGTTCTTTTTTTCAAATATATTACCAAAGACTTCTTTGTTCCAAATTCTCACTTGCTTCTTTATAATTTTTTAATTTCTGTACCAATATGAATTGAGCAGTTCCTTCCCCATCCCATTGCCACCATTCTTTAACCCTATCATTAATTTCCTCATGATACATCCACATTTTAACATATTTAAAATAGCTATGCGAGGGTTTGGACTAATTGAATAAACTTAGTTTTATAGGAAGAAAGATGGAAATTCTAATTTAATATCCAGTTAGTAGAGATAAGAGCTCTATCTAATCTTACCTGAATCATTTCTTCACCAACTCTCCTATTAGACCAAGTGAATTGGTTTCCATGAAGCTCAATGTCTATAAGATTCATAGAAGAGACAAAGTCAGAAAAGTCTTCCATTCTAACAAAAAAATCAGATTTTCCACCTTTCTTTTCACCAAGGTTTAGGGGTATTGAAGTCTCCCATAACCAACCAATTAACATAAGCATATTTGATTCTATAATACTTTTTAACTCCTCCCAAAGTTTCCTTCTTCCAGCAATAGAATTAGGCGCATATATATTGGAAAGGATCCAAACTAAATCATTATCCAAAGCATTAAATTTGACAGCTAAATGATTATGAGAAGTAGAGATCACATTACATGAGTAAGTATGCTTCGATCCCAAAAATTTCCACCCTCCTGATGCTCCTTGAGAGTCAAAACCAAAAAAATTATTTATCCCAAAATCTATTTACAACCAACAAGAGTATCTATTTTTATTTTAGTTTCCTATAAAACAAGGATACCTCATCTACTAGATCTCCTATGTTCTTTAAGAATCCTTTTTTAGGACCCCATTTAGTCCTCTAACATTCCAGGAGATTATCTTCATCTAAAAATATTAATTACACATTCCAATCATATTATAAGGTAACATGTAAATAGTTCCAAAATTGAATCATTTTTTCAATTTCATTAACTATGTCACTTCTTATGTTGTTTTGTATTGTTCCATTCTCCATTTGGGGTGTCATTGGCATGTTGTTTGTGTTTGGTTATGGGAGTTATTGATTTCTTGCATGGATTTATTGTATTTGGATAATAGAATTTGCATACATCGATTTGGAAGTAGGAAATTACATGTTTGTTGTAGTTGTAGAAAATTACATATTACCCGCACGAGAAAACTGCATTTGTATTATAGAAAATTACATTGCTATAGTTGAAGGAGATTGTGTTGTAGGAAATTACATTGCTGGTGTTAAAGGAAATAACATTTGATTTGTAGAAGTAGACATTTTACGCACTTAGTAATTGGCCACATTTGGAAAAGACAAAGTGTAAATTTATTAGAAATCCATCATAATTGGCCACAAAGATATTCTACATTTTTAAAAGTAAGTGATTCACATATGCATTGTATATGTAGACATTTTTAATGTATTTAATAACTGTCTATTTTCTCGACATTGTTCACGTTTTCAACTAATCAATATAAAGTTAATAGTTTATATTCAAATATTAATTGCATAAATACCGAAAACACTTATTTATATTTAGATATTATGCATTTGTTAAGGTAAGTGATTCACATATTCATTGCATATGCATACATTCTTCTCATATTTAACATTCTGTCTATTTTCTGACATCCTTCACATATTCAGTCAGTCAATATAAATTTAACCATTGATATTTAAATATTAATTGCATAAACAAAGACAACAAAGATATCCCTAACATATTAACATTGATATTCAAATATTAACCATGGATATTTAAATAATTAAAGTTAACCATGTTCGCACTAAGGGGGAATGTTAGGAAATTATTAGTCATTTGTGGTAAATGTGTGTGCTAAATGTAATATTAAAGTTACGTTGGTGAGTTAGTTGTGTGAGTTGCAGAAAACTCATATAGAATATGGTTGAGTTTTTGTGGAGATATTTTTGTTAAGGCAATTTCCTACTATATAGGAAACATATTCATATAAATTTTTATTAGTCCCGCTTGAATAAAAAATCATAGTTTATCATATGATTTATTTAGTTTGATTTTGAGCAAAGCTCTACTAAGTTTATAATTTCCTTTGAACCTACCACCTCTAATAAACTTATTCTTCTTCCCCTTCACTGTCCTCTCCATAAAATACACATAAATCTAATATATTCAACAATGGAGAAATGTTAAAGAAATATTCCATTTTAAATTCATAAGAATTGAGTTTATATTCCTCATAATATTTCATGCGCCAATCTTAATATACTTCAATTCATTGTATGTCCCACATGGAAATATATATTTCCTCAAATATGCCATCACCATGTCACCTTCCTCAAACACCTTATACCTTTTTATTACATGTGTTTTTGCTTTATACTTGTCATTACTCTCCCAAAGTTTCCTCTTGGACTGATTTTGTATGTGTAGCATGTGTTTTCCAAAATAATCTATATGACCACTAACACACTCCATGATTTATAATTGCACCAAATCTAACACATTGTTCAATTGTCTTTCATAAGAAAATTAAGATGGTTACTTTCATAGCAAGACCCATTCATCTACCGAATTATTATATACAAATGCAACATGCAATAATGCCAAGTCTTATAGTTTAGGTTTCTCTCTAACAATGCATCTCAACAGTTTTCCATATCCCTATTAAACACATTTATGTGTCTATTTATTTTGGGTGATATGAACTATTAAATTATAGTTTAGTGTCAAAATTTTATAAATTCCTCTTAAAATGACTTTGAAAATTGACATACTTATATGAACTAATGGTTTTGATAGATCATGCAACATAATAACTTCCATGGAAAACATAAATGCTACTTTAATGACCAATATCATTGGTTCTATTTCATGTGATTAAATGAACCATCTCAAATAACATATCTACAATAATTGAAATTAAATCATTACCTTGTTGTGTGTTTGGAAACCCAATATACAATCCATACTCAAATTTGTCTAGAATTGGTAATGACATGTAAAAAACTCGTGTTTTGTGCATGCTCTTAATCTACTTGAAATATTTTTCATCCAAACACATCTTTCCACATGTCTCTTAATCTTTTCCCAAAACACTTCTCTTCCACACAAACCAACACCGAATTTCTCTTACATTTTTTCTCTCTCATAGACATAATTGGAATACATAGTTTTTTTCCTTTAAAAAGATAACCATCTTAAACAAGGTATTCACCATGAATAATACTTCTTTCTCTCATTAATGGATTTTTTTCTATATAAAATCCCCAAAATATGGATATAAATCATAAAAATCCTTAATAGCCTTAACTCCAACTACTTCACTCAACATATGAGTTAAAAACCCACACATATAGTTAATGCATCATCTATTTGGTTCTTCTTTTCTGATTTATGATTTAAAAAAAGTATACATGGAAAAAATGTATACACCTAATTTTTCACTTTTCATCCTTCATACATGTTACTATCAATTTCATTTGTGCAAATAAGGGTCCTTCACTTCCATTTCTTGAGTGGGTTACTTAAGGGTTGGTCAAGAATGGGGTATGTCTATTCACATAGTCATTATGGGTTAGAGATAGTACATGTAAAGAGTATTGATACATGGTCCTAGAATTAGTTATCCTTTTCCCTTTACGTCTCATACATACTATGCACACGACACCTTGTTCCTCCATTTGCTTGATCCATGACACCTTTTTTCTCTTTACATGAAAGTTAAATATCCTTGGCCGACACCATCACACGTGGGCGATGGTGTCGATGTTTTGTTTTTCCCTTTACGATACCATTGCTCATTGGTGATGACATCATATATATGTGGTCACCACACCCAAAAAATAAGAATGAAAGGATCTAGAATCACAGAACTAGCCATTCGCTCTTCTCTCATGCGCCAACTTTGGATTTTATTTCTTTTCCCTTACTCCATGTTGCACTTCACTTGGATTGGACACTCTTCTTGGTTTGATTACTCACACTACTAGATCAACTATAGTGATTCTAGGAAAGGAAAGGTGCTCCTTCTTCACCCAATAGCGATTCTCTCAGTGTGTTGCTTCTCTAAAGAGATAGATGCATCAATGACCATTCCACGAGTAAGTGTTCTAACTCTCTTTTATCCTTTTACATAGTCTCATTCATTTTGCTTCCCCATTTCTCTATCTTAGCTTATAATTGTATGAACATTAATGTTAGTTAGCATATTACTCTTATATGATCAACTCCTTTTCTTTCCTTTTATTTATTTCAATTATATTGTAGTAGTATAGATTGTTCATGTTTGAATTATCCCCTAGCAATCTATATATATCGCCCATTTACTCGATATCCTAGGAGGGCACAGGTCTCTATCTTGACTGCATGCCTTAGAAACCCTAGGTTGACCTAGTGTAGGGATCACTACCCTATATATTTGCGATCTTAGTGATCTTTGTAGCTCCTCTAAGTCAATCCATTTTGTCTATTCATTTGTGTCTCTTATTCATTGCCTCAATACCCTTATAAAACAAAAGAGTTAGGAGTCCAAGCCATTGAGACATATTATTTGTCTATCATACATCCGTGGTGAACCTAAAGTGAATCATAAAGGAATCTTGATCAAGCATACTAATAGCATCCATCTCTAAACTTGATCTCATTCCAAATGACCAGAAATCATAAAAATGTCATTAACTTTTGTCTCCATGTACACCATCACCTAGGGATAATCTTGTCTATTCCAACACATTTTCTATAGACGATATTAGATATTGTGTAAGATTTTTGGCATGATTGATCCTTTTTGTTCCTTTGATCCTGTCTCTCAATACCATGGACCCTCATGCAAACATTCAACATGTTTGATTTTTTTGGAACACAAATATCTAGAACCCTATTTTTAGATATCGATCTCCAAAAATGTCACCTATAAAGTTGAACCCTCTAAACTTCTCTAAGAGATATTAATTTGTGCCTACATCTCTTCATGCCCCTAAATGTGCTAACTTATCATCATATAAGCACTAAGATTCCTAGTCACCCCAATCTCACCCATAATACTATGTTATCCCAACCCTATCCCTTTGAACAGTCAGAGAAGGGTCTCTCATTAGAATGTAATGTGGTTGAGGTTTAAAAATAGATCCCAAATCCATCATTAAGAATATTAAAAATGAGTAATTAACTCTTGACAATGATGGATATTTTCAAAATATATCCACCAATGCCATGGAAATGAATATACACCATCTTAATCACAAAGTAACCTATCAAGATGAGACTCCTCCCTTTAGGAATGATCGAGGTGAGTCTCCAAATACCCCTACTAATGAACGTGACAATCATGAACAAAAAACCACCTATAAAGGTCATTCTTCTTCTATGAATCTAGACATGGTGATAATCAAACTCCTTTATTAAATGACATTATCCCAAGCTACCACAAAAACGAATATAATAAAAATGTAAAATTAAATATTACAAGTAGTGTGGTCATCATTTTATTCTATAGTTGTTAATACTTGATCCTTCCTTCATTGCATTGTGCTAAACAAGTTCACTAATCCTTACCATTACTTTATTTCATAAAGGAACCATAAAAAAATTACTATTGATGAAGATGACTCTTTCAAGAAATCTACCGAACTTGGAAAGAGATTTCTCATGCCAATATTCAATCGGAATGAAAAATATATATATAAATTTTAGAACCCAAGGCTGAAAAAACAATGTAACATCATCAGGAAACAATTAGATTGTAAACCTTGTTACTTATTGCTACTTCACATACCACCTTCCCTTGATATTTTTCTTTCTGCTAAGAGTGAATCAAATCGACAATAGGATCCTTAAGGAGAATTGATTTGCCTTCAACGTAACCCTTACTCAAAACCATTGAGTCAAAGGTCAAACCTAGAGTTCCTTGCTACTTCCTTCATTATATTGTGTTGAGCAAGTTCATTGACCTTGTTGGTGCTCAAATTAGTCTCGCCTTATTTTATCATTGAAATTCCTCACTTATGGCCTCTCGTCATGTTTTCTATCTCCCCGTATTGGTTCTTGAAGACTCTGTCCCCCATTTGGTTGTCATGATCAGTCCCTTCCTTGGTCGAGGATCAATTAAAGGTCTAGAATTTGTTTTTCGTTCCTCTGTCCATCTGAAAGAGTCTATAACTTGGGCGTAAAACTCGGGTTTTTCCTTTCCTTCCATTTTCCATAGTCACGTTTTGTTGTCCCTATCATTTTTGTCCCAATACCTATGGAAAAATGATTGGATGTATCTCGAGAGGATCATATTTGAGCCTTATAACATTTCCAAATTCTCTATCCTTGAAGAAAGATTCATTTCGGGCTCAAATGGTGATTTTCCTACATTTTACGGTTTGACGGGTGTATTTTTCCCCAAATTTACTTCTCAAAGATCGGTGGAAACATGGCCCTTTTTGGTTGGATGTGGCTCAATGAAGGCACTTTAAAAATTCTAAGGCTCGCTTTAGACTCAAAACTTGTGCACATGGAGGAACGACGCTCATTTGAAAAATCACCTTTTGTTTGGCCTTGAAGTGGAGTTGCGCTGGGGTGACACGTGGAGGTTTCTCGCTACTTTGCCAAGAATTAGAAATACTTTTCATGCAACTTGATCTACAGTTTTGGCGGGCCATAGACACATGGAGGGTGACACTCATTTGAGGATCCACCTCAAGGTCCCACCTTAACAATTGCAACAGGGAGACATGTGGTGGCTTCCACCAGCTCCGCTTTGTACTTAAAATTTTCAAAGCAATTTTCTAAGGCCTGGGACACATGGTGAGCCCGTGCGCTTGTTCAGTCTCCACTCTTGCACACCATCTCGAAGTTGCACCATGAAGACACGTGGAGGCTTCCACCGGGTCTTCCTATACTTAGACTTTCAAGCAAATTTCTAAAGGCATGGGACACGTGGAGGGAGTGTGCCTGTTTGTGGACCGGCCCCTAAGTTTTATTTTGAAGAAGCGTTAGGAGGACACTTGGAGGCTTCCGCTCACTTTGCCATTTGCTTGGACTTTTCAACGGTTAAAGAAAACTATCTCGGACCCTAGACACATGGCGCCTTCCACTGAACCTTCAACTTTTTAATAGAATCTACCGGATCTGAAACACGTGTTGAGCCCACGCTTGTTTGGGGTATCTACTTTTGGGGACCATCTAAAAATGTGCCATTTAGACACGTGGAAGCTTTTGTTGGATCCTTTTTCATCAAGACTTTTCAAAGGCCAAAAGGCATTTTTCTTGGGCCCAGGGTACGTGGAAGGCTCACGCTTGTTTGGGACTTGCCTTTGTGCTTCTCCTTTGTAGTTGCGCTAAGGAAACACATGGATGGCTATGATATAAAGTGGAAAAGGGGAAGAATCAATGGTTACTTGTGCATTTCACCTGTTTTTCTACCATTTTTCTCCAAGACTCTTGGAGACACGAATACGCACTATTTTTCATCATTCTTTGATGAATTTCCTTGTCGTCTCTATCTGTAAAGTGCCATTTGATGGATTCAGAACTTAATTTGTGAGTCCAAGGATTTGTAAGGTTGATATTTTGAAGTTGGAGTTGCTCAGGCACTTGTAAAAATGGGAATTACCGAGGAGATGGATGTGGGGCAGATTTATAGATGAAAGAGAGGGAAAAGGATAAATGATGAAAGTGTAGGCGTAAAATATGGAAAAGGTGTTGCCTCGAGAGTGAAAAGATTACCTATCACGTTCGGTTGTGCGAGTCTCTAGAAAATGATTAAAAGGGTATTTCTCCCATGACAAAATTAGAATGATTAAAAGGACTCCTGAAAAGTTATGGCATGGCATCCTAGTCATTAGTCGAGGGCCCAAGAAATGTGATCAAGTTCACAATTGGTCCACTGGAAGATTTTGGATCTGAATTTGTTAAACGTCGTTATCTGAAACAAATTGGTAACAAGCAAAGGTCCCTCAAATATTCTTCTCTTTTGGGGGAAAATTGAGTGAGAAAAATGTATAAATGCAATGAGAATACTCTTGCAAAATGGTCAGAGGTCAAATTCTTAAGAGAAAATTTGAGAAAGTTTCGTCTTCGTGAGAGACCAAAGCCGAGATAACTCATTATTTTTTCTTCTATGTTAGATTTTCTATCATGTCAAGTTAGTTGCAGATGTATAGCCATTCACGAGCACTGCGATTACTCTGAAGCTTTCCCCTCTTTGATGAATCTAAGCAATTTTGAAATTAATTTGTGTCCAATCTCTAGCAATTTGTGTCTGCTTTGTTTCAAAATGTCTGCAAATAGTTTCTTTCATTCCTATTGCAATATTACATTGAAATATTTGTGAAATCACACAGGATCTCGTCCCTATGACAATTTAATGGTATTTGCAATTTCATTTCAAGAAGAGCCTTCATCTTAGATGAGATAAACAAATTTAAAATCAATTCACTGTCATTTGTTGATAAAGATTGTTTGTAAGTCTTCAGGTGTACCTTAGGCATGATTAATTAAAGACTTTGGTGTTTAATTGAGTCTTTCAATTCGAGCCTTCGTGTTAGAGTCTCAAAGATTATGTGAAAACATGTTGATTTGGGCCTCCATTGAAGCACACCTTTTGGTTGAAGGAACGTCTTAACTATTCTAAAGCTTTCTGTTGTTGAGTTTTTTCATTGTTTTGAAGTCCCTTCAAGATCTAGTATAATCAACTTTATCTTGCTTCATCTCCCACCAAAATTATTCAAAAACCATGAATCCACCTTGAACTACCCCTGTTTTCCCTGTGTATCAACAAAGGAACAAAATCTACTTACTAAAATATGTAAAACAATCAAGATTTCTTAATGTCTTCAGTAACCTTAGCCTTGTGTTGAAAGTATCTCCATCATTTAGAAGTGACAACTCTTAAGAGTTAAATCATGGAGTATTGATCATATTTTCCCAAGGTTTTCTTCATAGAATTTGTGCAAAAGAAGGATATCTCCATCTCCTTCATCAAACAGAGGTTACACTAAGGGTCCTCTCACCCTGGTTGAAGAGGCACGACCTAAAGTAGTGAGGACAGGTCAAATCCTCTTAAAGGTGTTATCCATCTCTCCAAAATATGAGTAACAAAGGGCCAGTTAGATCTCATCCCCGACTACAAAATGACACACACTATGATCTATCTCCTCTAAGCTCCTGTCAAATCATTCTGTTCATATTGAAAAGGAGAACAAATCTAGATACCAACACTCTTGGCACCATTTCTGCGGGGACTCTTTAAAGTGTTTTGCAAAGTACAAGTACATATAAACCACCGGTAATACTTCTTACACATGTTGTTTGCTAATACATTGTTGAAACATCATTATCTGTTCAGATCTATAAGAATTGTTCAAAGTTGTGAGTTATGAGTGCAATATTTCCAACTTATATAGTTATTGCACTAAGATTTGTATTATCATTGATAAATTTGGGTAAAAGAAGAGTAGATATTGTAAGCTTTGCATGAATCTGGTATTGAAAGACATTTGATAGGTATTTCATAGTGCATTTGCACAAACTAAGGTGAAAATCCTTAGTGGTGACTCCGTGTTGTTTAAATTCTTTATAAATACCAGTTTCTTAACATATATCAAGTAAGATTTGTCATTAATATCTACAAAGCTGGAAGGAAGAAGATCTTTCTTTGCCAGGACCCTAGTAGAAGGTTGTTTCAAGATTTGGGAAAGTCTAATTCAGAAGGAAGAAGAATTTGGAAGGTTTTTGGAGATCAAACATCAAGAAAAGAGATCTCCATTGGTGAAACTGATCAACCTATGATTGAATATTGTAGTACTTCCTCAAGTTCTTCTGAATTAGGTAATTTCTTTGTTGAATTGAATTCTCCATCTGGAGAGGGTCCTTCATTTGTATTTGAAACATTTTCCTCTCAATCTACCCCTGTATTTTCAAAATCTAATAGATTTTTCCAAGAGACAAAGCCTTTAGAGGGTAGTCATTCTGAAAATTGTATCCTTGTACCACACAAACCCCTCACTCCTCATCATTTTGTTTCTCTTGTAAGATCACCTCCTCAAAATAATATGGCTCATCCTCCACCTAGACCTCCATTTGTCGTTAATACTTTTGGTCCCATCAGTTTTAGAGGTATGGTTGGCTATCCAAATGTTGTGCCATAGGATGTAAGAAACAAATTGCCTAAGTTTCAAGGAAATAATGCAATAACTGGTGAGTCAATATGATGGAGGAATTTGAAATAGAGTTTGAGGATGTATACATTAAATTATTTATTCATACTCTAGAAGAAGATGCAAGGGACTGGTATAAATCTCTGCCAGATAATTCCATTGACTCCTGGACAAAGATGAAGAATGCTTTTAGAATGCAGTACGGTGATAAAATAGACCCTAGGTTTCTTTTATCAAAGTTTGAAAATATAAAAATAATCCTAATGAATCAGTGCATGATTTCAACACTAGATTTAACAAAACATTGAGAAGACTGCTTGTTAATTTGAGGCCATGTGATGAATCATGTCTGATAAAGTATTCAGATGCATTTGATAAGAAAGTTACTTACTATTTGAGGGATAAGAACCATGGGACTTTGAGGTAGGCCTTTACCATGGCTCTGCAAATTGAGAACAACATTAAAGCAGTTGGAAAACCTCCTAAGAGGGAGGGTGTTAAACTAATCAACCCTAAGAAGCCTCAATCAAGTAAGGCTATGGATCTTGAGGAAGTTGTAAGGACTTTGGTTGGGGTTGTCAAAGAAATCTCTTACAAGTTGTTCAAGGAAGAGAAAGGAATTGAAAAGGTTCTCGTGGTCAACTAGGCAAGAAGGAAAGACAGACTTGCAAATCATCCTATAAATGATCGAGGTTTGATGATAGAGGTAAAGGACACATGGGAGATAGATAACCCTAAGCTAGGGAAAATAGAGTAGTTCCCGATCCTCTAAATTCCAAAAGTTGTTGTTGTTGAAGAGACAAATGAAATGGATTGGTGTGAAAATGCTTCTTACCCCACCGCCATGTGAAGTAGATCAACAAGTTGAAGAAGTCATGATGATGAAAACACTGATGATGATGAATGCATGGTGGAATGCTCTACAAGCTCACAAAGCAAGAGAAAATTCAGCCGAGGTAATAAGTGCAAGAATTGCTACAAGTTTTGGGACTGCATTCACTGGGTACCTCTTCTTCCTCCCTCTCATGCTTTAGAAATAGATATGGTACAAGCATTTGAACTTCCTAATAATGATTTTGAGTACCTAAGAGCTCTAATGATTAAGAAGTACGATGGAGGAATCCCATCATAAGAGGATAGACAACTGCTAATGAATGTTGTTGTGGCCCAAGAAAAAGAGTATAACACAAGAAGTAAAGCTGTCAAAGGGCAAGTGCTCAAGCCAAACCAAAGACCCCAGTTCTCACAATTTCCCAAAAGAGACTCCAAAGAAAGATACATCTGACAAAGGCCCTGTTGTCTCAAGTAGAACTAGTGTGCCCACCCATGCCCAAAAATTTTAAAAACTTGTTCCATCTGATGAGCTTGTCAATCTTTCTCCAAATGTTGCTTTGCCCAAGTACATTCCCTATGACATTGCCCAAGTCTTGAGTCAGATCAAGATTTCTATCCCAATTGTGGAACTGCTTAGGATTCCTGAGCATAAGAAGAGGGATTTTGAGTATTTGGGATTGGGGAAGATAGGAGTGCCCAAGGAAGAAATATAAATAATGTAAATACTCCTCCTCCAACCATTGCAGACCTAGAAAAACCACCAACATTAGAGGAGATAGGTGAACCACCTAAAGTTTACTTGGGGACATCTTTAGTTGAGTCTCAGTTAAATGTTGATCCATTTTTTACAACACTAATTATTAAAGACAGATTGCTGCACAATTGTATGTTTGACTCCAGAGCATCATGTAATGTTATGCCTCTAGAAGTCATGAATGAATTGAACATTAAAGTGATAGTAGCTTATGGAAAGTGTACTGCAATGGATTCTAGAGAGGTCCCAGTTGTAGGGTGTGTGAAAGGTTTGGTGGTAAAACTTGCAACTTATCTCGGTAAGAACTCAAACTTGATGTTGTCATTGTTGATTGCCTGCCAAAATGGTGCATTCTATTATCAAGAAAGTGGGCTACAAGTGTTTAGATGGATATGTCTTTTTCCACCATTCCAATTGAAGGCAACGTTGTAAAGTTGTATGGAGAGAAAAAGATGTTGCACCTTATTGAAGATCCCAATAATGCTTCTTATGAAGTATTGTACGCTGATGTAGATGCTGATAACTTTATTGGGTTTGCTGATGGCAAAGAGCATAAGATTGATCAGTGTAAATGTCTTAAACAAGTGGGTTTACCTTGGACCTTGTTATTTGATGGAGCCTATTCCAAGTTTGGAAATGGTGTTGGCATTGTTTTGATTTCCCCAAGCCAAGAAGAGTTTGGATTTTCTTTCAAACTTAACTTTGAATGCACTAACAACATTGCTAAATATGAAGCATTGTTATTAGGCTTGAGAATTGCATGGAAATATGGTATAAAGGATGTCATTGTCAAAGGGGATTTAGAATTGATTGTCAAGCAAATTAGAAAACTGTATGCTACTAAAAATCAGAGAATGAAACAATACAAACATGCAGTTTGGGATTTGATTGAAATTTTTGACTCTTTTAATATTGTGCACCATGATAGAAAGTTTAATGTTGTTGTAGAAAAGTTAGCAGTGCTAGGATCCAAATTTGAGAATTGTACAGTGTCTCCATTTTGTGAGTATGATGTTGAAATACTAATAAGGCCATCTATCCTTGATAACATTAAAAATTGGCAAGTGTTTGATGATGATGCCTAGGTGAAATGGTTTCTACAAAACCAAGGTGAGTTTGCTTGACAAAAATATAGATTGGGAACTAATGGTGTGTGTTGCTGAAGGAAAGGAAACTTTATTTGGCAAAGACATCATCCAACTAAAGACAAACACGATTCCTAGAGGTTTGGTGGATCTTGAGTCAAACTTTGATAATGTTGATTGCATTATTAAAAGGAGTATGTCGAGTTTGAGAGATGTGGAAGAGCATGACACAGGCACAAAGGAAAAGCCGGGTAAAATATGGTTAGGATGTAATCTTATCAAGGAAGAGAAGCGAGTCATGTTGGTACCCAAATTTAATCTTCTTTAAAGGCCGAGAAGCATCATGGATATGAAAAGAAACTTAGAGGAAGATAGATGATTATGTGTGTCATTTTGTAAATGGGGAAGCGATCTATCGACTTTTTGGCACTCGAGCCTTGAAGAATGGGTAGCACCACAAAAGGATGTGATATTATCCTAACTATTTTAGGTTGTGCCTTTGAACCAAGGTAAGAGAACCTATTTTGTAACCTATATTATTGAAGAATAATGATAAATCCTTCTTGTGCACAAATTTTATAGAGAATGCCTTGGAAAAATATGATCAACACCCCAAATCTGACTCTCACGAGTTGTCACTTCCAGAATAAGGAGATATTTTCAACACAAGGCTAAGGTTACTAAAGACATTTGGAATCTTGATCTGTTTTGCATACTTTAGCAAATGGATTTTGTTCTTTTATGGATATACAGAGAAAAACAGGGGTAGTTCGGGGTAGGATTGGTTATTTGAATAATTTTGGTGGGAGATCAACAAGATAGATTGGAATTTTCTAGATCCTTGAGAAAATTCACAACAAATGGAGAACTCAATAACAAAAAGCTTCAAAATAGTTAAAACATTCCTTCAACTAGAAGGTGTGCATCAATGGAGGCCTAGACATGCACTTTTTCACATAATCTTTGAGATTCTAGCATAAAGGCTCGAGTTAGAAGACCCAATAAAACATCAAAATCTAAGATCGAGTCACGTCGAGGTATACCCAAAGGCTTACAAAAATCTCTATCAATAAATGAAAGAAAAGTGATTTTAAATCATTTATTTCATTCCCAGTGAAATCTATTCTAAAAAATCAAATTGCGAGATGCCACTAAACTATCACAAGGATTGAGATCTGTGTGATTCAAAGAGATTTTGATACAAGATTGCAATAGGAACAAGAAAAACTACTTGCAGACATTCTGAAAGTGAAATAAACACAAAATTTGCCAGAGATTTGACACAGATTAACTAAAAATTTATCAAATTCATCAATGGGGAGAGTTATTTTAAACAATCTCGAGAGCTTGTTGATGGCTATACACTTGTAACCAACTCAACATGAATGAAAATCTAACACATAGGAAGTTTGATCTGAAAATAATCAAGTTTTTATCTACACGATCTTGGACCCATGTAGGCTTTAATTATTGCCAACAATTTTCTCCTTTTAAGTAATCAATTTAAAAATTAATGCAAGACAATAAAGAAATTTGCACAATGATTGATTACGGAGTTCAGCAATTGCCTACGTCTCCGGGTTCTTATCGAACTGTTCCGCTAGTCAAAACTTGTAAGTTCTGATAGTAATTTCACAACAAAACCTAATGGAAACTATTAATAACTTGCTTAGAAGAATAACCAGACCTTTAGAAGACAAGGGTGAAAGATAGCACCCGACTTCCACCTTCCTAGTGTATTCGAAAAGCTCTATGGCACTAGCTCCACTGTTCAAAATCCTCTGGTTCTCGATCGGCCTTCCAAACACTTCGTAATGCCCTATGACACTCCGATCGATATTCTGAGGATTCACAATAATTTGGTGTGGCACTATGGGTGACTATGTAGTATTAATAGCTCTAGCCACAATAATGCTGTTTAAATAAATAGGTCATCACACAACTATGCCCATGGAAACTAACTCTCCTCATGGTTCACTCCCGCCTTTCTAAGCTCTAGGAATGAGCTTCTTTGTTGCATTGTGTGTGTCCATTACAATGAAATGGGTTCCTTATTTATACAAAAATAGGGCCATTATACAATGCATTAAGTTTCATCCTAATGCTAATTTTAGCCTTACCGTAGCGTAGCATGTGAAGTGGGATATAATCCCAAATTGAGAGGATTTTCTAAATAAATGGGATTAAAACCCAAATTTGAGCGCATGCATTTTTAATGGAATCAAAATAAATTTTAGTGGCTAAGGTGAGTGGGAGCAGTTTTGCATGCTAAAGTGGGTATTTATCCCACATTTGGTAGCCTTAGCTTTAGGGAAGGTTTTAATAAACCTTATATCTCCCATTCCTCACGTGGAACTTTCCACGCATGGGCCTAGCCCCCCAACACCGCTTCATCTCCCTCTCCTCACATGGAATCTTCCATGCATGACATTGCATGCCCCCTACCACCGCTTCACTCCTTCCTCCACGTGGTCCTTGGCAAGTTGGCGGTTTAGTAGGTAAGTGGAGGATTATGTGGTTATACTAATGTTTGAACATTAATATATATGTGTGGCATTTGGAAATAACTATGGAAAATAATTACAAAGTAAAATGTAACTCGGTCCATGTATACTCAGCTAATTAGCTCGATGTCGACCCTTGATAGGAAAATCAATCATATTCGATTTGTGGTGGCAAGCCACATGGTGGCTTGTGGACCCACCACATCGGCGATAATACCATAGTCCACACATGGGGGCTCCCCTCCATAACAAAAGTTGAGCCTCTTGTTCTAGCGAGCAATCTTTTATGATCGTCAAAGACCGAGATCGAAAACCAACATACGAATCCCTTTGCCTTTTTGCCACGTGTCACAGTGCCATTGGTCCAATATTGACTAGTTGACTAGAGTTGACTTTCTTGTTGACTAAACTTTGACCAAACATATCTAGAGCTCCCGATGTCCGTTTTCACGTTCTCACAGTCGATGGAAAGCTCTTGACACAAAATCTACTGCTCGACACCATTTAGGGATGTTTAGGGAACTTTTGAAAATGATCCCCTGATCACACCTCCCCACTGAAAAAGGATTTTTGTCCCAAAAAGCTTATATTGGAACATTTTGCCATCTTGTCCTGAATCTGGAAACTCTACTACCACCTCGGAAGTTCTGTTGTAGTAGACCCTTGGGTCTCTTCCTCTTCAACCTTCTCACTTTGAAAACTTTGCTCCGATCATGGGACTATGGGTTATATGGGCCCACGACGCTTCTAATGCACCATTATGATATCGAAGAAGACCTCCACGCCTCTTGTTGTATGGTGCTAATTTTACAATGAAACCTCAACTGTTTCTTCAATGCGGTGCTAAGGTTATTGATATCTAACAACAAGGATCTTCTTTTACTCTATAACACAACTCTTGGCTCTGAGTTGATTCTACAGAATCCAAACTGGTTTGAAGGAACTCCATGTTACGTAGAGCTATGATCAATCCAATGTCGTTGATAGACAATGACGTGCCCTTTTCAGACCTCAACACCTCTCGATGCACGATGCTAAGCCTCATTCAAGACCTCAAGCCTCAAATGCATGATGCTAAGTCTCTGTAGACCTCAACACCTCTGATGCACGATGTTAAGCCTCTTTCAAGACCTCGAGCCTTCAATGCATGATGCTAAGTCATTGACCTCAACATATTCAATATGTGATGCTAAGCCTCTTTCAAGACCCCAAGCCTCTAATGCATGATGTTAAGTCTGTTGATCAAGTACAACTTTGTTGCACGGTCACAATGCCTCTACACAGAATGAAGTTCCGACTTGACGTTAATGCCAATGGTGATTCAGCTACCATTTTGCTGCATGGTCACAATGCCTCTACACAGAATGAAGTTTCGAGCTGACCTCTGAACTCTATTGTCTACACAAATGGCATATCAATCTCCAAGCTTTATATGAGTTAATTCATGTATCCAAGCTGTAACATGTACTCACACACTTTGATTAGGAGATATATTTGGAGCATTAATCAAATTTTCTAATTAAGAAAATCCATTGAGTATTGTAAACCTTTCTCTCAACATTTTCTCACAAAATCTGATCTCTAAACAAATACTACATACTATTCATCAATCTGAATTATGCAATATATAATTGAAAAATTGTTGACTTACCCATTTTAAAGGACTTTCACTTTTAGGTATTACCTAGTCCTAGGTTGACTTGTCAACTGATGGTGGAGTAGAAACTTCCTTTGCCTTTACAATAGGCCTCCATTCTATCTTTGGCTTGCCATTACTCTGATGGTGAGATGGATGCAATTTCCAGAAATTTTCCACTCGATGCCCATTCCTTTGGCAATGAGCACAAAAATTCCTCTTAATCTCCTTCTTCTAGGATGAGGAACTCTTTCTACCATTTCTCGACTCTGCATGATGAGATTGGTCTTTCTGATTTTCCTTGTCTCGATGAACGGCATCAACTTCTTCATCAGTGTCCTTCTCTTCCAAAGATCGAGCCCTTTGAATGATTATGCAATCCACAAAAAATTAAATGGAAAGGCATTCCACATTTTTTAAAAATCATAGCCATACTTCTTAAGCTGAAAAAGTGGATCATAAGTTTTATTGTGCTTATGATTATGGTACGAAATCTGGAGGTAGAATCTCATTACCTCTTCGCTGATTTCTCTTACCACATCCTACCTGATGAAAAAGCAAAAATTTCCTGCTCATAATCTTCTTGCGGGAATAATGGGGTATTCACTTTGCTTTCGAAGCTTGTCTCCCATCGGCATTCTTGGAGCATCCTCCAATTTCCATCCTACTGCATAGAAAAAACCAAACCTGCAAAACGAGGACGATCCTCGACCACGTATTCGGTTAGCAATACCTTGCCATTTTTAATAAGGTCTCTTCCATCAAATCCCATTTTATCTAGTAACTTGGATCCAATGCCTCTAGTATGCTTTTCAAAAAAACCAAAGACTTCATTACCTGAATCCAAAACCAAATGGGAGGAAGAAGAAGATTCCAGTGGTGAACAACTTACAGTGCAGTCATCTGCCATGGTCACTACATCTGAAGTTGAAGGTATTTCCTTTCTCTGATCACCACACTGCAACCTTGCCAAGAGCTCATCCTTGGTTTGCAATTCTGATTTTAAACGAGTATTCTCCTCTTCCAAGGAGTAATACATTGATCGTAGGAGAGAGTTCTCTTCCTAGATCTGGTGATTATAAGCTTCAACCTCATCGAGCTTCACTGTTTAGACATCTTGCCCATAGTGCACTTGTACCATGTTCACACAAATTGAACCAACTGCACCAATCTTGAAGCAATCACTTTGTTAATTAGATTTATTGAAAAAAATGGAGCTAAACCAGCTCTGATACCAAACTTGCTTTAGAGATTAGCAAGTTTACAAGTGTTGATCACTAGCTCTGATACCAACTTGATCCAAAAATAATCAAGTTTTTATCTACCTGATCTCGAGACCCTTGTAGGCTTTAATTATTGTCGACAATTTTCTCCTTTTAAGTAATTAATTTAAAAATTAATGCAAGACTATAAATAAATTTGCACAATGATTGATTACAGTATGGTAATTTTCTATGTCCACAGGTTCTTATCGAACCATTCCACTAGTCAAAACTTGTAAGTTACAATAGTACTTTCACAAGAAAACCTAATGGAAACTATTAAGAACTTTCTTAGAAGAATAACTAGACCTTCAAAAGACAAGGGTGAAAGATAGCACCCGACTTCCACCTTCCTGACGTATTCGGCAAGCTCTATGGCACCAGCTCCATTGTTCGAATCCTCCGGTTCTCGATCGGCCTTCCAGACGCTTCATAATGCCCTATGGCACTCCGGTCGATATTCCAGGATTCACAATAATTTGGTGTGGTGCTATGGTCCGACTAGGTAGTATTAATAAATCCTAGCCACAATAATGCCTATTTAAATAAATAGGTCTTCACACAACTATGCCCATGATAACTAACTCTCCTCTTGGCTCGCTCTGTCTTTCTGAGCTCTAGGAATGAGATTCTCTGTTGCATTGTGTGTATCCATTACAATGAAATGGGTTCCCTATTTATACAAAAATAGGGCCCTTATACAATGCATTACATTTTATCCCTAAGGCTAATTTTAGCCTTACCAGTAGTGTAACATGTGAAGGGGATATAATCCCAAATTAAGTGGATTTGCTAAATAAATGGGATTAAAACCCAAATTTGAGCGCATGCATTTTTAATGGAATCAAAATCCATTTTAGCGGCTAAGGTGAGTGGGAGCGGTTTTGCATGCTAAAGTGGGTATTTATCCCACATTTGGTAGCCTTAGCTTTAGGGAAGGTTTTAATAAACCTTATATCTCCCATTCCTCACGTGGAAATTTCCATGCATGGGCCTAGCCCCCAACACCGCTTCGTCTCCCTCTCCTCGTGTGGAATCTTCCATGCATGACATTACATGCCCCCTACCTCCGCTTCACTCCTTCCTCCACGTGGTCCTTGGCAAGTTGGCAGTTTAGTAGGTAAGTGGAGGATTATGTGGTCATACTAATGTTTCAACATTAATATATATATATATACGTGGCATTTGGAAATAACTATGGAAAAGAATTACAAAGTAAAATGTAACTCGGTCCATGTATGACTCAGCTAATTAGCTTGATGTCGACCCTTGATAGGCAAATCGATCGTATTCAATTCGTGGTGGCAAGCCATGTGGTGGCTTGTGGACCCACCACATTGGCAATAATACCACCGAGTCCACACGGCGGCGAACTCCCCTCCATAAAAAAGTTGAGCCTCTTGTTCTAGCGAGTAATATTTTACAATCGTCAAAGACCAAAGATCGGAAACCAACATACGACTCCCTTTTCCTTTTCACCTCGTGTTATAGTGCCATTGGTCCAATATTGACCAGTTGATTAGAGTTGAATTTATTGTTGACCAAACTTTGAACGGACATATCTAAAGCTCCCATGTCTGCTGTTTTTCACATTCTCACGGTCGATGGAAAGATCTTGACACAAAATTCTGCACGACTTGCTGACACCATTTAGGGATGTTTAGGGAGCTTTTGAAAATTATCCCCAAATTAAAGTTAACCTGGTTTCTCATAATTTTTCTTAGAGGTTGAGCTTTTCTATAAATTTTCTCGTGAAAATGAACTCCAACCTTTTACAAGAGTAATCTCATTGCATTTATAATACACCCTTTATATCTAATCCCCCCAAAAGAGGAATATACAAAGAACCTTTGTTGCACATATTAGTCATGATTTGCAAAGGTCACATTCAATAGACTTGCAAAAGCGATCCTGGTGTTTTAAAAAAGGTGAATCATTACAAATATTTGTATCATTGTTTCACCTGGAGGCATTTTCTTCATCCTTGGCACCAGTAACACCTTTTCCCCTCAAAAGATATGAATATTTGAGGACCTTTGTTGTTACCAATTTGTTTCAGACAGAGACATTTAACAAATTTAGATCCAAAATCGCCAGGTGGACCAACTATGAACAAATCACATTTCTTGGGCCTTCGACTAATGACTAGGATACCATGCCACAACTTTTCAGAGTCCCTTTAATCATTCTGATTCTGTCATGTGAGAAATCCCCTTTTTAATCATTTTTCGGAGCCTCCGCGTAGCTAGACTTGTCGAGTCATCTTTTTTTTCTCTCGAGGCAACACTTTTTTCACCTTTCGCACTTGTACCTTTAATCATTTCATCCTTTTTCCCTCTGAAATTTTACTCTATGACATCTGGATCTCTGCATCTTACATTTTTGCATGAGCTCGAGTAAAAAATTCACTTCAAGAGTAATTCAAATCTACAAATTGAGCTCCCAAATTAATCCAATTAAACTTTACGAGACCCAAATGACAAAAATTTGTGAAAAATTTGATGAAGAATGATGCAAAAATACATCTCTAAACATCCTGGAGATTCAATGATAGGAAAATCAAATGAAATGCACAATGACTACCATTGATCATCATGTTTCAAATTTTAATCTGAGCCCCCACATGGAAAAAAGTGATTGGAAAGCAGGTCTAGGGCACCTTTTGACATTTACATTTTTGAGAAAAAGTTAAAATGTTGACATTTTTCTCGCCCCTCGCCCTCAAAAATGAAATTGACACATGTCCCAATGTGGGTCCCAGTGGACCTGTGCTTCAACTTAAAAATTTATCCCTTTTTTACAAAAGGCAAAAAACCTTGAATGACCTCAAGCTCTGTCTCTCCATTTCCCCGCCTACTACGTGTCTCAATGGCACACTTTGAGATGGTCCCGAAAAGTAGAGACCCCAAACAAGTGCAGGCCCAACACATGTCTCAGTCTGACAGAGTCTCCAAGTGTCCTCCTGGTGCTTCTTCAAAATAAAACTCAAGGGCCAATCCCCAAACATGTATGGTCCCTCCACGTGTCCTAGGCCCCTTTAGGAAGTTGTGTGAAAAGTCTAAGTACGGGAAGGTCCGTGGAAGCCTCCACATGGACATGTTTTGTGTTGAAGTGAGCCTTAGAACTTTTAAAGTGCCCCATAGAGCCGCATCCAACCAGAAAGGGACACTTTTCAATTGATGTCGAGACGTAATTTTGACCGTGGGAAATTACACTGTCAAACCATAAAATGTAGGAGAACTACCATTTGAGCCCGGGGATAGAAAACATAATAGAGGTTGTAAATTGAGGGATCTTAAAGGTCGATGGGGTGAGACTAATTTGAGCACCAACATAGGCTTCAACTCGGGATGTGCACTCCCAGCAGTGCCACAAGAACCAATAGCATACCAAGTTCCAAGAACAACCCAAGTGCCAAAACATACCATTGGGAAACAGAGTCAAAGAAAAAGCTAGCATAGCAGAACAACCACAACCATCCTCCAAAAGCTGAACCGTGAAACCAACAAAACTAGGTCACAAGGACCAGAACGAACAAAACACAAAATCATATGAGAACAAAGAACTATACATTATACAATGGAGAGCATCCTGATTCAAAGAAAATAATCAAGGAAAAACTTCAATTGCCTGCCATTCTGGATATGACCATGCTAAGAAGTTATGATATGTTTTTAACAACCAGTCATATGATTGCCTCTCTTTTCCATCTAAGTCTCTATCTGACCACATTTCTTCAGGCTTATCCTTTGTGCCTAGGTCAAGTTTTCTAACATCTTTCGGGGCTGCATCAAATATCAAAGTCTCAGGAAAATCATCCTACTCATGATACCTGCATTGACCAATTTCATATTCCTTGAAAGCAACATAGCTCACAGAGTTATCAATATCAATATCTACATGCAATACTTCATAAGAAGCATTGTTGGGGTCCTCAATAAGATATAACATTTTCTTTTCACCAGGTAACTTGACAAGGCTGCCCTCAATCGGGATGGTGGCATAGGACATATCCATTTGAACACTCCCACCAACATTTGCAGCCCATTTTTTGGACAACAACATACCCCATTTGGTAGGGCAATCCACAATAACAACATCAAGTTTCAGGTTCTTACCCGGATAAGCTGCAAGTTGCACTATCAGACCCTTGACACATCCAACCACTAGCACCTCCCTGGAATCCATGGTAGTACACTTCCCATAAGCTATTGTTACTTTGAGATCCAACTCATTCATGACCTCAAGAGGCATAACATTGCATGATGCTCTAGAATCAAACATACAATTGTGTAACAACTTATCCTTAATAATCAAAGTAGTAAAAAATGGATCCACCTTCAGCTGAGACTCAACCAAGGATGTTCCCAAATATACTTCAGGTGGCTCACCTAGTTCTTCTAGTACTTGGGGTTTTTTCAACTCTGAAATGGTAGGAGGAGTCTCAACATTATTTACATTTCTACCTTGGGTGACCTTTTCTTCTTTAAATCCCAAATATTTGAATGCTCTGTTCCTATGCTCAGGGATTCTAAGCAATTCAACAATAGGAATAGAAATCTTGATCTGACTCAACATTTGGGCTATGTCATATGGAACATACTTGGGCAAGGTAGCATTGGGAGGGAGATTGACAAACTCATCAGATGGCACAGGAGTTTTTACAGTCTGAGCATGGGGAGGAACACAAGTTTTATCTGGGGTGACCAAGCCTTTGCTAGATGTATCTTTTTTAGGGGTTTCCTTATGGATACTGGTAAGCACTTGAATTTTTGGTTTGGCCTAAGGCCTGCCCCTTTGGCAACCTTACTCTTGGTATTATATTCTTTTTCATGGCCAACCACAACATTCATTAACAACTGCCTATCCTCCTCAGAAGGGATCCCTCCATCATACTTCTCAATCATTAATGCCCTTAAGTATTCAAAATCATTATTAGGCAATTCAAAAGCTTGCACCATATCAATTTCAAAAGTATGAGTGGGAGGAAGAGGTAATACCTGTGAATGCAATCCCAGAAATCTTTAACAGTTCTGGCACTCATCATTTCGAGTTGATATTTCTCCCTACTATGAACTTGTAGAGGAATCCATCATGAATGCATCATCATTAGTACCATCATCATTATCATCATCTTCTTCTTGTTGATCTACTTCACATGGAGGATGGGGCAGAAATATCTATCACACCAATCAATTTCATTAGCTTCATCAACAACAAGAAACTCGAGTAGTCGAGAGGATCGAGCAACATTATACTTGCACATGCTTGGGGATGTCTATTTGTATATCCCATGGGTCCTTTACCTTTGTCATTTGACCTCTAATCACCCCTAGGATTATTGCCAAATCTGTCATGATTTTGTGCCTTTTGTTGACCTTGTGAACTTTGTCTAATTCCTTTCTCTGCCCAAGCTAGTTTGTAAGAATTTTTTTATAGCCCCTGCCAAAGTTTTAACAGCCTCCTCAAGATCCACACTCTTGCTTGCTTGAGGTTTTTCTGGGTTTATCAGTTTGACACCCTCCCTCTTAGGAATTTTTCCAACTGCTTTGATGTTGTTCTCAATTTGTAGAGCCATGGTAAAGGCCTGCCTCAAAGTGCTAGGGTTTTTATCCCTCAAATAGTATGCAACCTTCTTGTCAAATGCATCAACATACTTTATAAGACAAGATTCATCACATGGCCTCAAATTCATAGGAAATATTCTCAATGTCTTATTGAATCTTGTATTAAAATCATGCACTGATTCATTAGGATTATTTTTAATATTTTCAAATTCTGACAAAAGAAACCTAGGGTCTGTTTTGTCACCATACTACAATCTAAATGCATTCTTCATTTCAGTCCAAGAATCAATAGAGTTATCAGGAAGAGCTTTATACCAGTCCCTTGCATCCTCTTCTAGAGTATGAATAAATAATTTAATGTATACATCTTCAAACTCTATTTCAAATCCTCCATCATATTGACAAATAGTTTCAAGTGTTGATCACCAGTTATTGCATTATTTCCTTGAAACTTAGGCAATATATTTCTTACATCTTGTGGCACAACATTTAGATAGCCATCCATACCTATAAAACTAATGGGACCAAAAGTATTAATGAAAAATGGAGGTCTAGGTGGAGGTTGAGCCATATTATTTTGAGGAGGTGATCTTACAGGGAGAAACAAAGTGATGAGGAGTGAGGGTGCATGTGGTACAGGGATACAATTTTCAGAATGACTATCCCCTAATGGATCTTTTTCATGGAAGACACTATCAAATTTGGAAAATACAGGGGTAGAATGAGATGCAAATCTTTCAAATATAGGGGTAGAATGAGAAGGCCCCTCTCCAGATGGAGAATTCAAATTTATAAAGAGACTACTTGATTCAGAAGTAGTTGAGGAAGCATTGCAATCTTCAATCATGTGTTGATCAGTTTCACCAATGGAGATCTCTTTTCTTGAGGTTTGATCTCCAACAACCTTCCAAATTCTTCCTCCTTCTAAATTAGACTTTCCAAACTCTAGAAACAACCTTCTACTAGGGTCCTGCGGCAAAGAAAGATCTTCTTCCTCCATCTTTGCAAAGATTAGTAACAAATTTACATTGACAAGGTTAAGACACTGGCATTTATCAAAATAAATCAACACGAGTCACCACTAAGGATTTTCACCTCAGATGTGCAAAAATGCACTAAAAGATAATCTGTCAAATGTTTGTCAATACTAGACTCTTGCAAAACTTGTCAGATCTGATCTTCTTTTACCTAAATTTATCAATCACAATGCTATGCAAACTTAAGTGCAAAATAACTTAAACTAGGAAAGTTGCAAACAATGCATATAACTTCGAACAAATCTCACAAATCTACATATAGAATGACTTCTTAACAATGTATTTACACATAATATTTGTAAGAAACATTACCAAGGTTTGATACGTATCCAAATATTTCAAATATTTTCAACAAATCCCTAACAACGGGGCCATTCTCGGTGTTGGTACCCAGATTTAATCTTCTTCAAAAGGCCGAGCAACATCATGGATTTGACAAGACACTCAGAGGCAGATAGATGATTATGTGTGTTGTTTGTAGCCGGGGAAGTGATCTATCTGACTTTTTGCACTCAGGCCTTGAAGAAGTGGGTAGCACCTCAAAAGGATGTGATCTTATCCTAACTATTTTAGGTTGTGCCTTTCAACCAAGGTAAGAGAACCTATTTTGTAACCTCTGGTTATTGAAGGATGTTGGTAAATCCTTCTTGTGCACAAATTTTATAGAGAAGACCTTGGGAAAATATGATCAACACACCAAATTTGACTCTCACGAGTTGTCACTTCCAAATTATGGAGATATTTTCAACATAAGGCTAAGGTTACTGAAGACATTTGGAATCCTGATATGTTCTGCATACTTTAGCAAATGGATTTTGTTCTTTTGTGGATATACAGAGAAAAACAGGGGTAGTTCGGGGTAGGATTGGTTATTTGAATAATTTTTGGTGGGAGATCAACAAGATAGATTGGAATTTTCTAGATCCTTGAGAAACTTCACAACAAATGGAGAACTCAATAATATAAAAGCTTCAAAATAGTTAAAACATTCCTTCAACTAGAAGGTGTGCATCAATGGAGGCCCAGACATGCACTTTTTCACACAATCTTTGAGATTCTAGCATGAAGGCTCAAGTTAGAAGACCCAATAAAACATCAAAATCTAAGATCAATCACGCCTGAGGTACACCCAGAGGCTTACAAACAATCTCTGTCAACAAATGAAAGAAAAGTGATTTTAAATCATTTATTTCATTCCCAGATGAAATATCTTCTGAAAAATGAAATTGCAAATGCCACTAAACTATCACAAGGATTGAGATCTGTGTGATTCAAAGAGATTTTGATACAAGATTGCAATAGGAACAAGAAAAACTACTTGCAGACATTCTGAAAGTGAAATAAACACAAAATTTGTAGAAGATTTGACACAAATTAACTCAAAATTTATCAGATTCATCAGCAGGGGAGAGTTATTTAAACAATCTCAGAGCTTGTTGATGGCTATACACTTGTAACCAACTCAACATGAATGAAAATCTAACACAAAGGAAGTTAACCTGGTTTCTCAGAGGATGAGCTTTTCTCAAAAATTTCTCGTGAAAATGAACTCCGACCTTTGCAAGAGTAATCTCATTGCATTTATAATACACCCTTTACATCCAATTTCCCCCAAAAGAGGAATATTCAAGCACCTTTGTTGCACATATCGGATCATGATTTACAGAAGGTGACATTCAACAAACTCACAAAAAGTTGCAGTATTTTCAAAAAGGTGAATCATTACAAACATTTCATCATTGTTTCAACTGGAGGTATATTCTTCATCCTTGGTGCCTGCAACACTTTTCCCTCAAAAGAGAAGAATATTCAAGGGACCTTTGCTTGTTACCAATTTGTTTCAGACAGAGACATTTAACAAATTCAGATCCGAAATCTGCTAGGTGGACCAACTATGAACAAATCACATTTCTTGGGCCCTCGACTAATGACTAGGATGCCATGCCACAAATTTTTGTGGAGTCCCTTTAATCATTCTAATTCTATCATGTGAGAAATCCCCTTTTAATCATTTTTCGAGCCTCCGCATAGCTGGACTTGACAGGTCATCCTTTTTTGCTCTCGAGGCAACGCCTTTTTCACCTTTCACGCCTATACCTTTAATCATTTCATCCTTTTTCCTTTGAAATTTTACTCTATGACTTCTGGATCTGGCATCTTACATTTTTACATGAGCCCGAGCAAAAATCCACTTCAAGAGTACTTTAGATCTACAAATTGAGCTCCCAAATTGATTCAATTAAACTTTGCAGACCCAAACAACACAAATTTGCCAAAAATTTGATGAAGAATGATGCAAAAATGCATCTCCAAACATCTTGGAGCTTCAATGGTGGAAAAATCAAATGAAATGCACAACTATCATTGATCCTGCATTTCAAATTTTAATCTGAGCCCTCCACATGGAAAAATGTGATTGGAAATGGGTCTGGGGGCACCTTTTGACATTTTATAATTTTTGGAAAAAGGTAAAATGTCGACATTTTCTCCACCCCTCCACCCTCAGAAAACGGGCTTGACACGTGTCCCAATGTGGGTCCTAACGGACCTGTGCTTCAACTTACAAATTTATCCCTTTTTTACAAAAGGCAAAAAACCTTGAATGACCCTGAAGCTCCATCTCTCCATTTCCCCACTGCTACGTGTCTCAATGGTGCACTTTGAGATGGTCCCGAAAAGTAGAGACCCCAAACAAGCACAGGCCCAACACGTGTCTCAGTCCGGCAGAGTCTCCAAGTGTCCTCTTGGCACTTCTTCAAAATAAAACTCAAGGGTGCGCGGTTCCCTCCATGTCCCAGGCCCCTTTAGGAAGTTGCGTGAAAATTCTAAGTATGGGAAGGCCCAGTGAAGCCTCCACGTGGACATGTTTTGTGTTGAAGTGAGCCTTAGAACTTTTAAAGTGCCCCATAGAGCCACATCCAACCAAAAAGGGCCACTTTTCAACTGATGCCGAGAAGTAATTTTGACCGGGAAATTACACCCGTCAAACCATAAAATGTAGGAGAGCCACCATTTGAGCCCAGGGGAGACAGAAAACATAACAGAGGCCACAAACTGAGGGATCTCAAAGGTCGATGGGGCGAGACTAATTTGAGCACCAAAAATTTCTATATTCAATTGTTGATGAAATATCAAGATTGCTTAGCTTTTTCTTACTCGAGTTGAAGGCATGCATGGAAGATTTGTTCCAACATGAGATTCCTCTTGAATCTAATGCTAAACCTTTTAGGAAAAAACATAGGCCCATCAATCCGCTCCTTTCTTTGAAGGCAAGAATAAGCTGAAGAAGTTGAGGGATGGAGGGATGATTCAACCCACGAGATATTCATCTTGGGTTGTAAACCTAGTGCTGTCAGGAAAAATAATGGTGAGATAAGGCTATGCGTAGACTTCAGGAACATGAATAAAGCATCACTGAAAGATAATTACCCTCTACCAAACATGGAGAATATGCTACAATTGGTAACTAGTTCTGAATTGTTATCTACTCTGGATGGTTTCTCTAGCTATAATCAAGTTGTTGTGAAGGATTCTGAAAGAATAAAGATTCGCCTTTACTACTCCTTGGGGAACTTATTTCTATGTCAGGATGCCTTTTGGCTTAATGAATGCTGGAGTAACTTTCCAAAGAGAAATGGATGTAGCATTTTTGGTTATATCAATGATTTGATTGATGTTTATTAGGATGATGTAACTGTGTTTTCCAAAAATAGAAATGATCACTTGCAAAACTTGGAGAGAATGTTGATAAGGTGTAGAGAGTATGGCATATCATGAATCCCAAGAAGTGCCACTTTCGAGTGCAAAAAGGCAAATCTTTTTGGTCACATTGTATCAAAAGAAGGGGTCATGATAGATCGAAAGAGAGTGGAATCCATCGTAAGGTTCCAATTCTAAGAACTAAGAAGGGAATTCAATCCTTCTTTGGAAAAATAAACTTTATCAGAAGATTTGTGTCTAACTTTGCTGCTGACCATCCCCATTACTAGTATGCTAAAGAAGGACCAGGTTATCAAATGGGAAGAAGTTTCCATTCAAGCTTTCAATGGGATCAAAGAAGCACTAAAGCATGCCCTTGTTTTGGTAGCCCCAAATTACAAGAAGCCTTTTCAAGTGTTTTCTTTTGCTTCAAAAACACCATTGCATCTATTTTGTTACAGAAGGATGATGAAGGGGCTGAGAGACCAATTGCCTTTTAGTAGGGGCATTGTAGGGAGCTGAGTTGAATTACACCATCATGGAGAAAAAGCATTTTCCTTGGTGAAACCAACAAAGGTTTTTAGACCGTACATCTTGAGTTCTAAATTTTTGCTTATGTTCCCCACACCATGGTGAAAGACATCTTATCGAGATGGAGGTCTCAAGCAAAAGATGTAGATGGGTGAACAAGTTGCGGGATTATGACATAGATATCCAAACCACAAAATTGGTAAGAGGTTTGGGCCTAACTAAACTTATGGCTAAGAGAAACTTGTAAACTATTGAGGTGCATGAAGTAGAAGGAGAAAGGGTGGATGTCCTTGAAAAGTTGGTAAGTTCTAAATGGTAAAAAGATATTATCTTTTATCTCGTAAATCTATGCTACCACACAGAATATTTGAGTAAAAATAAGAAAAAATCTCTTAATTTATCCTCTCAAAAGTATGTCATTACTGATTTTGGGTTAGATTGGAAGAATCCAGGGAGTGCTCTTGAGATGAATTCTCGAAGATGAGGCCCCAAAATAATTATTGATTTCCATGGAGGAGGAGTCTGTGGGGAAATTTTATTAGAAGAGTTACAACACATAAAATCTTGAGGGGCTGGTTATTGGTGGCCAACTATCTTCAAGGATACAACTCTATTAGTTAGGAAATGTGAAAGTTGCCAGTGTTTCTCTAGAAGAATGAAGGCTTCAGCTCCCTTTCTTTGCATCCTGGTGTCGGTTGAAGCCCCTTTAGGACAATGGGGAATGGATTTCATTAGGGAAATTTCGATCCTTCCAAAGTCTAGTCATAAATGGATTCTTGTACCCACCGATTATTTCACTAAGTGGGTGGAAGCAGTCCCCACCAAGAAGGCAACACACAAAATTATCATGGACTTCATGCTTTGAATCAAATCATATGCAATTTTGGAGTGCTAGTTAAAAATTTTTCTAATAATGCCAAGAGTTTCGAGCCAAACCTTTGGTGGCATGTGCAAAAGAGTATGGAATCAATCTAACATATGCTTCTAACTACAATCCCCAAGGAAATGGACAAGTTGAGTCCAAGAATAAAAACTTGTTGAAGATCATTAGAATAACCTTGGATCGAGTAAAAGGAAGTGGGGTGAGCAAACTGAAGTTTGTTGTTTGGGATGACAGAATCAACTTCAAAAACTCTTGTAAGATCCCATTCGAATTGGTATATGGAACTCAAGATTTTCAGCCCCTCTATTTGCAATTTTATTCATTTCAGTTTGTTCAACAAATTGAATACCAAGAAGTTAGTCTATATGATGCTTGAATCAATCATATTATTGAGTTGGATGAAGAAAGAAGGGCATCCCATCGGTGACATGTGAAGTTCATAGAAAAGTTAAAGAATTTAGTAGATGAAAAGGAGACTCCCGAGCTTTTAGCATTGGGGATCTTGTGCTTTAATGGGATAGCAGGCATGAAGATAAGGGAAATCATGGTAAATTTGATGCATTGTGGATGGGCCCATAATCCATTGATATTCGAATTAAGTGAAAATACCTTCTTCTTAAAAGACTTAGATGGGGAAGCTGCTTGAATTGCTTATTAATGGTAGGCATTTGAAACATTTCCTTGATTGATTTCTTAGAATCAAGCTATACTCTATTTGAGCATTGTATAGTTCTTTATTCTCATTCTGCTTTTGTGTTTTTGTTAGTTTTGGTCCTTGGTGACCTGGTTTTGTTGGTTTCTCTGTTTATTTTTTGGAGGATGGTTATGGTTTTTCTGCTCTATAAGCTTATTCTTTGACTCAGTTTTTGTTGCCCAATGGTCTGATTTTGGCACTTGGTACATTATTTGGTTCTTGTGGCACTCACAGGAGTGCCCATCCCCAAGTCAGAGCCAATGTTGGTGCTCAAATTAGTCTCGCCTGCATTTATCATTGAAATTCCTCAATTTATAGCCTCTCGTTATGTTTTCTATCTCCCAGTATTAGTGCTTGAATACTTTTTCCCCATTTGGTTGCCATGATCAGTCCCTTCCTTGGTCGAGGATCACTTAAAGGTATAGATTTTTTTTTCACTCCTCTGTCCATCTGAAAGAGTCTATAACTTGGGCGTAAAACTTGGGTTTTTCCTTTCCTTCCATTTTCCACAGTCACATTTTGTTGTCCTTGTCATTTTTGTCCCAACACCTATGGAAACATGATTGGATGTAGCTCGGAGGATCATATTTGAGCCTTATAACATTTCCAAATTCTCTGTCCTTGAAGAAAGATTCATTTCCGGATCAAATGATGATTTTCCTACATTTTACGGTTTGACGGGTGTATTTTTCCTGTCAAATTTACTTCTCAACATCAGTGGAAATGTGACCCTTTTTGGTTGGATGTGGCTTGGCAAGGCACTTAAAACATTCTAAGGCTCGCTTCGACTCAAAACTTGTCCATGTGGAGGAACAACGCTCATTTGAAAAAAACCTTTTGGTTTGGCCTTGGAGTTGCACGAGGGGACACGTGGAGGATTCCGCTACTTTGCCCAAACTTAGAAAAAAATTTCATGCGGTTGGTATAGTTTTAGTGGGCCATGGACATGTGGAGGGCTGACACTCATTTGAGGATTTGCCTCGGGTCCCACCTTAACAATTGCGATAGGGAGACATGTGGAGGCTTCCACTGCTCCACTTTATACTCAAACTTTTCAAAGTAATTTTCTAAGGCCTGGGACATGTGGTGAGCCCACACTTGTTTAGGGTCTCCACTCTTGGGAACCATCTCGAAGTTACACCATGAAGACATGTGGAGGATTATGCTGGGTCTTCCCATACTTAGACTTTTCAAGCAAATTTCTAAAGGCCTGGGACACGTGGAGGGACCACACCTATTTGGGGACCGGACCCCTAAGTTTTATTTTGAAGAAGCACCAAGAGGACACTTGGAGGATTCCGCTCACTCGCCCTTTGCTTGAAATTTTCAATGGCCAAAGGAAGCTACTGTCTCGAGACCCTAAAGACATGACACCTTCATTGAACCTTCAAATTTTTAACAAACTCCATCGAACCGAGACACGTGTTGAGCCCATGCTTGTTGGGGTCTCATGCATCAAAGTGCCATTTGATGGATACGAACTTAATTTTTGAGTCCAAGGATTTGTAGGGTCGATATTTTAAAGTTGGAGTTGTTCGGGCACTTGCAAAAATGGGAATTACGGATGAAAGAGAAGGAAAAGGGATAATATGATGAAAGTGTAGGTGCAAAAGATGGAAAAGGTGTTGCCTCGAGTGAAAAATATTACTGTCATGTTCACTATGCGAGTCTCTGAAAATGATTAAAAAGGGGATTTCTCACATGACATAATCAGAATGATTAAAAGGATTCTGAAAAGTTGTGGCATGGCATCCTAGTCATTAGTCGAGCACCCAAGAAATGTGATCAGTTCACAATTGGTCCACCTAGAAAATTTTGGATCTGAATTTGTTAAACGTCATTTATGTCTGAAACAAATTGGTAACAAGCAAAGGTCCCTCAAATATTATTCTCTTTTGGGGGGAAAATTGAGTGAGTAAAATGTATAAATGCAATGAGAATACTCTTGCAAATGGTCGGAGGTTGAATTCTTAAGAGAAAAATTTGAGAGTTTCGTCTTCATGAGAGACCAAAGTTGAGATAACCTATTATTTTCTTCTATGTTAGATTTTCTATCATGTCAAGTTAGTTGCAGATGTATAGCCATTGACGAGCATTGAGATTTCTCTGGAAGCTTTCCCCTGCTGATGAATCTAAGCAATTTTGAAATTAATTTGTGTCCAATCTCTAGCAATTTGTGTCTGCTTTGTTTCAGAATGTCTGCAAATAGTTTCTTTTGTTCCTATTGCAATCTTACATTGAATTTTTTTTGAAATCACACAGGATCTCATCCCTGTGATAGTTTAATGGTATTTGCAATTTCATTTCAAGAAGATCCTTCATCTTGGATGAGATAAACAAATTTAAAATCAATTCACTGTCACTTATTGATAAAGATTTTCTGTAAGTCTTTGGGTGTACCTTAGGCGTGATTGATTAGAGACTTTGGTGTTTAATTGATTCTTTCAATTTGAGCCTTCATGTTAGAGTCTCAAAGATTATGTGAAAACGTGTTGATTTGGGCCTCCATTGAAGCACACCTTTTGGTTGAAGGAACATCTTAACTATTCTAAAGCTTTTTGTTGTTGATTTGTTCATTGTTGTGAAGTCCTTTTAAGATCTGGTATAATCAACTTTATCCTACTTCATCTCCCACCAAGATTATTAAAAAAACATGAATTCACCCTGAACTACCCCTGTTTTCCCTATGTATCAACAAAGGAACAAAATCTACTTATTAAAATATACAGAACAATCAGGATTTCTTAATGTCTTCAGTAACCTTAGCCTTGTGTTGAAATTATCTCCATCATTTAGAAGTGACAACTCTTAAGAGTTAAATCATGGAGTATTGACCGTATTTTCCCAAGGTTTTCTTTATAGAATTTGTGCAAAAGAAGGATATCTCCATCTCCTTCATCAAACAAAGGTTACACTAAGGGTCCTCTCACCCTAATCGAAGAGGAACAACCTAAAGTAGTGAGGACAGGTCAAATCCTCTTAAAGGTGTTATCCATCTCTCCACAAATATGAGTAACAAAGGGCCAGTTAGATCTCATCCCCGGGTTTAAAACAACACACACTATGATCTATCTGCCTCTAAGCTCCCTGTCGAATCTGTGTTGTTGCTCGGCTTGAAAAGGAGAATGAATATGGATACCAACAGATTATTACCACTTCTTCATTTCTAACTACTTTTATTCTTAACACACTAATCAAGATTCAATGTGCAAATATATATTAATAATATTATATTTTTAATACATTAGTTAATTAGTATATATAATTATTGATATTCAATATGTAGATATTTTTAACAATATTATATTATTTTTAATAATTGTTATAAATCTATATTTTCTTTTGACTGCATTGCATACATTTAATAATAATATTATTCATACATTAATTAGTTAGTATATATAATTATTGATATTCAATATCTACATATATATTAATAATAATAATCGATATAAATCTATATTTTATTCTAAACAACTTTGTTGCATATGAGGGTTTGACTATTAGTGGATTCATCTTTAGGGGTAATGAAGAGTGAAGCCAATATTTGAAGATAAAGGACATCTAAGTGAGTTTCTATGTGGTCTCACTTTTTATAAAAACAACATTCGATGAAGCGAATGATTTCCAAGAAGTTACTGACGATGAGATTATAAAAGAATGTTTAATACATTTTTATAGGAGAGATTTTAAAACAATAAACAAGATGAGCAATACCATTTCTACTATTAAAACACTTATTTCACTAATTCTATACTTATTCTAGTTAGAGCCGCTAAAAATATAGGCAATATTGGAATCGAATATTGCTTGTTTTTGATTCCAAAATGTTAAATATTGGAATTATCGTACTCAAAACTCATACATATTGGAATCCAAAATCACATATATTGGAACCTAAAACCACATATATTGGAATTCAAAATCTCATATATTGGAATTTACTATACTCCAAAATAACATATATTAGAATCCAAAAATAAAAACATTGGAATCCAAAAATAAAAAAATTGGAACCCATTATATGGGCTAGTAGTTCTTAAGCATTGTGTATGCTTTGGAATAAATGAAACATGTATTTGTTTTACACAAGCTAGCAGATTGTTGGGCATTATTAATTCTTTGGAATAAACAAAACATTTTTCTATTTTATTGGGCTAGTGATTGTTAGGCATTATTTATGCTTTGGAATAAGGTTCTTAAATCAATTTTAAAATGTCTTTAAGAGTAAACTATGCAGATTTGAATAATTAAAACACCTTGTGGCCTAGTGGCTGCTAGGCCAATGAAATTCACAAGATGCGAGACACTTCCAAGTTTATTTAGTATGATGTGATTGAACGTAACAAGAGACATAATAAAGATAATATGAAGAAACTAGCAGAGGGCAATGATCTAGACTAGGAGAATGCAATTAACTATACAACCATTCCATATATCTTTTCATATTTAAATACGGATATGAAATTTATTAAAATTAACTTTAAGACCATCCAAAAATATTTTTCGTATATTCAATTATAGATATGAAATAAATTTATATTCCTTTACTAAAGATAGAATTGTAGTAGAACATTTTAAGAATTGTTTGAATTTTATCGTAACATTATTCTCGAAGATGGGATTCCAAATTAAAAATAGAAATCATAGTAAATCACCAAAAAATAAGCTCCCTATAATTTGGTTTTTGATCTAATAACATCCCAAACATCTTCTATGTCCTCTGATGGTTCTGATAAAGGCCACAACTCATTTAAAAAGTAGTTGTCTTCTAAATTAGAATCTATGTTAAATGTATTAGAAACTATGTAGTTCCTCACATAATTCATCAATAAACATTGTGTAGTTTAAAAAATAAGAGCGAAAAGCACTCGACTTCTTTTATTAATGTCCGGAAATCAAATACAATGGTGTAGGTTGCAATACTTATAGATATTGGACAACCAATGTACAAACAAACAATATGTTGCACAAGTGTAACATAATTACTTAATCTTCCAAAATACATCCGGGAAGCATGTACAAACAAATATGATGAAACAATGCAACAATAAAACTTCATGTATGCAATAAAATAATATAACAATTATATAATCATAACCATACAAAAGTAATAATAAACTACCTAATTACAATGCAGAATTAATATGTTTACCCTAACATTCCCCCTTAATTTTCATTACCTCAAGGGATGAGGAGAGAAACTCTCTAAACAACTCAAACTTATCATGTGCAAGGACTTTGTGAATATATATGTTCATTGTTCATCTCTTGGGCAAAAATGAAGTTGTATATTGTGTTTCACAACATGCTCGTGTATGAAATGTACATGTACCTCAATGTGATTTGTAATTTCATGATAAATTGGATTACGAGCAAGTTTGATAACACCTTCATTTTCAACATATAAGGTGGTTGGTTTTTCTTGTGGTATTCCAAATCCTTCAAGTATGCGACGTAGCGATATCACTTTGCAGAACAACTTCACTTGAGAATGACACTCAGCTTTTGTGGAAGAGTGAGAAACAAAATGTTGTTTATTTCCTCCCCATGATATCGGTCTAGATCCCAAAAAGAATAAAAAACCCTAAAGTTGATTTTCTATCATCAATATTACCTACATGATCTGAATCCAAATATCTGTCAAGAAGAATTGATCATTCTTCTTGTATTCTAGACCAAGATCCACTGTTCCCTTGAGATATCTCAAGATTCACCTTGCTTCCTTCTAATTAAGAACTTTGGGTTCATGCATGAACTTGGATATATAGCTCATTGCAAATCTGATATATGGTCTAGTGTAGGTCAGGTAAATGAGACTCCTAATCAACTGCCGATAGAGAGTTGCATTTACCACAAGAGATGGATCTGAACAAGATAACTACAATTTGTTCTCCATAGATCTATCATTAGTTGTGCAATCCATCATCCTAAATTTCTTGAGTGTTGTCTTGGTATAATTCAATTGAGAAAAAAATGTGATTCTCATTCTTCATACTTCCAATCTAAGACAATAGTGCATTAGCTTTGATATTTTTCATGTCAAACAATTGATTAAGATCTTTCTTTGTTGCATTGATCATCTTCACTGAACTTCTAGTGATGACTAGATCATCGAGATAGACAAAAACAATCAAATCTCCCCCTTTATGTTTGAGGTAGAGATTGGGATCATATGGATTTTTAAAAATCCATGCTATACGAGATGCTCATCGGTTTTTATGTACCAAGCACGAGTTCTGTTTAAGGCCATACAGAGATTTCCTAAGTCTGCATACCTTTGTTTCTTGACCAGGTACAACATATCCCTTAGGTTGAGTCATGCGAGACTTATTCTTGTAGATCTTTGTTTAGAAAGGAAATTTTTATGTCCATCGAAGGAATTTCCAACCAAAGCTATGTGGCTAGAGAAAAGATCATCCTAATCATTTTGATCTTAGCTATGAGAAAAATCTCTCATAATCAATGCCTTCTTTTTGTGCGTACCCCTTTCTACTAGTCTTGCTTTGTACTTATCTATGGTCTCATTTGCTTTGTACTTTGTTTTAAATATCCATCTACAACAAATGTGTTTCTTCCTAATGGAAGATTCACAAGTTGTCAAGTATTGTTTTTCATCACTAATTGATATTCAACATCCATGGTATCTTTCTAATTTTTTGACTTTAGGGGTTCTAGACTATAGACAACTCATCAGTTTAATAACTCTACTCATCAAAGTAAAGTTTACTTCTTCTCATGCTTAACTATGCGATTCTCGTGGTCCAGGTGGTGGATGTATTCGGTGGAGCATCAAATTTTTCATCTCATATCATGCTCGTAAACCACTTGGGCATATGTTGAACTGCTCCCATGGGTCATGGTTCTATCTGATCATCACCATCATCACTATCATCATCTGTGGGAACATAAACTTATGTTTTTACAACAGGTGAAAAATCTACATCGATGAGTTTGGAGGAGGATTCTCTACTTCCTTATTCTCAAAAAAACTCAACATCTCTGTTGGTGTAGACTTTCTTGGTCTTTGGATCCATCAATCTATACCCAAGAGTTTCTTCATTGTAGCCAATGAAGATGAGTTTTTGTGATTTCATATCCAACTTACTTATATTTTTATTGGGTATGTGCATACTTGTTTTGCACCCAAATACTCTGAGGTGTGCAACAAATGGTTTCCACTTCAACCATGCTTCATATGCGATTACTCCATTAAGAGCAAATGTGGGCACTCTATTTAACAAATATATAACTTTTTTTTTACTTCCCAAAATTTCCTCACTAGTCTAGATTCATCGATCATACAACACACCATTTCCATGATAATACGATTTATTCTCTCAACAACACCATTTTGTTGTGGTGTGTGTGGAGGATGCATTTGTCAACAAATCCCATGAGATTATAGGTAGGATTTGAACTCATTATTGGTGAATTCCCCCCTCGATGCAGTGGAGAGATTTGATGTGATGACCAATCTCATTCTCTACAGCCACTTTGAACTTTTTGAAGTTCTCAAAAGCTTCACTTTTCTTGTGAAGAAAAAAATCCACATTTTCCTTGAGTAATCATCAACACAAAGCATGAAGTACTAAAATCCAGAATGACTCGGTTGCATCAAACCGAAAAGATCGGTATGAAGTAGATCAAGCTTACCATGAGCTCAATAAGTACTCTTCTAGAATGAAGTTTTGTGTTGTTTTCCTATTAGGCAGTGAGGACACTTATTTGTATCCTTCTGAGAGATGGAAATCCTTTTACCATATTGTACTGACAAAGTGTTTCGAGATACTTGAAACTAATGTGACCAAGTCTCTGATGCCACAACTGTGCAGAGGTATAATTCTTAGCCACAAGTACCTGATCATCTATGCGGATAAAATCAAGCTAGAACATACGCATCCCACATTGGAGGTTTTTGCAACTATTTTGAGCCTCGTGATTTGTCTTGAATTAAACACATTTTCTTTCCGGAATGAGTATCAAAATCAATTTTCAAATTGTGATCTAGGAGTTGACTGACTGATAGTAGATTCTTTGTCAACCTAGGGACATATAGTACATCTAATAATCTACAATTTCGTGAACCAAGGGGTAGAGAAATGTTCCCAACACCCTGTATAATGTATAAAGAATCATCACCTAACGAAACATGGTTTTTCAAGGCGTGTCCCTCATTGTGGTAAAATAGTCTCTGTGGCTAATCATGTGTCGAGTGGCTCCTGAATCAAAATACCAAACATCACTAGATGATGTGGAGGGTTCACTTGATTGAGCAATGTGTACAAGAAGTCTTCATTATCCGAATGTTCTTCTTGCTCAACTATATTTCCTTGCTGATGGGGTTTTCTTCACCAGTTCCCCTTCTTCGCCCTTGATTGTAGTTATAATTTCCCTTATAAGATTGTTGATTTTGAGGTCGAGTTGCTTGATGAACCTTTCTTATAGGTATTGAACCAACAATATTTTAACTCATGTCCTCTTTTGTAAATAGGACATTTCTTCTTTTGTTTCTTGTCCCCTTGTTGATGCTATGTTTTGGGACTTTTGAGAGGAATTAGGTTTTCCTTTTCCTTTCCTTTCCATTTTGATGAGAAGATAAGGCATGCTCCTCTTTGTCATCTTTATTATTTATAGATTCCTCTTGTTGTAGTAGATTTACACAACTTGTCAAAACTAAGTCTATCGATCTGAAAAATTTAGTGTCATCACAAAAATGTGGTATGAAGGAGGGAGGTCTCTCAGAACAATGGGAATGAGATCTATATCAGGTGACCTCCTCTCCTAGGGGATATATGTGAAGCTCTTAATTATGCAACTCTTCTTAAGAAAGCTTATATTATCTCATTTTGTTTAAACTTCGGTGTGTGTGGCCCGATCCTACAAATTTAGGATGACATTTTTATTCTTGGCCTCATACATGTGCTCAACTTATCCCACGCTTCATTGGCTGATTTTGGCATCACGAATGTGGGTTTACACGTCATTAGAAATTGTGAACAAGATTATCAGCATGGCCTTCGATTGGATCGATCAAAGTGATGTTGTTGGGTTGTATCGATTCTTGATCTAGTTTGACAGAACCATCCACAACATTCCAAATCTCTTCAAACTCAAGTTGTGTTTTGATTTTTGTCTTTCATGTTGCATAGTTATTTCCTCTTAGAAGTTGTGAATCTGGAAGAAAGAATTTGGGGGCATTGGTGCCCATTTTATAGAATCAACTAAAGGGTAAGGCTCTTATCACTCTAGGTATACGGTCTCCCAATATATATATTGTCAGTTCGATATACCAAACCTTTCTATATACGTACCCTTCTGATATACAGTCAGTACATGAAAGAAGCTCACCCTTTCTATATACTCAACAAGATGTATGAAAGAGGAGTTAACATGTGCGAAAGAGTTCGATATGTGGTACCAAGACAATACTAAAAGGGGTTTGTATGATTATTGAAACCAAATTAAATAAATATCCTCATACGAGTGTGCGTAACTTTGATATATAATTGGATAATTTCTCAATCTGGATTTACGTTGAAAAATCATTCACATACAGATGGGAGGGATCAATGTGTGTGTAATGTTTCCTTATTACTCCCCATCGATTTAAATGGTTGATGCTCGGATGACGTTGTTGTAGCTATATTAGGCTTAAGTGCGGTAGTAGTCGTGACGGGTTTACCTGCAAAGCACTTCTCCCAGAGGCAATTTATGCGAACGTTGCGAATGAGATTGAATATCTCGTGAGTGATTGAACCAAATTTTTATTGTTTTTGTTTACAAATCTCTATTAGTTTTAAAGAAGTTACAATTGTTTGCAGTTGAATATGGAAACCTGTAAATTAGTACAATACACTAAAATATACAACTACATCCAAAATTCTAAAAAATTGAATGGCGGGGAAAAAAAAAAATTGTTTTGCGGGGCCTGTTAGCCTCCGAGAGCTTAATACGACTATCGAGCAAAAAACCACAAAATAAAATAGCTCAAAATGAAGTTTTTAATCACTCGTCATTTGCAAAAATGTTGCTCGAGAATAAAAAAATAGGCTATGGGGGATAAAACCTTTTTGACCCTTTTTAGGTTTTCTCTGTTAAAAATAGAGGGGGTTTAGTTATGACTAAGCGCTTTAGTGACATTTTCTTGTACTAAATTTGGTGGTCTACTACTAGATTCACCGTTATATTCAAATATTGTTAAAAATAGAATCAAGTGGGGGTCAACCACATAACCTCACATCCCAAGACACATACTCCATCCAACATAAATACACTTGACATATAAAAGGGACGATTAGAAATTTATAAAAAAATGACTAACCTAGTAAAGGAAGATGTGGCGTCATTTGATGTAACCACGTGGAAGTTGAGGTAGGAGATGCAGATTAGGGTTTTTCTGCTTGAGGTGGATCTAAAATAGGAATTACTCCTTAACTTCTCCTTTGTTTTATTTTCAAAGCCACCTATGTCTATGCCTTCACCGTTTTATAATTTTTTTTGACTATTTGTAATTGTTTGTATCTGTTTGTCAATGAAATACTTAACTTGATTGAAGGTGGTGATGTCTCGGCCTTGGATTGCTTGGTTGCGAGTTCATTTGGAGATTAGTCATTTCAATGCAAAGGGATGGTTGATGTGGGCTCGGCTCGTATGGTTGAACCTGGGGCTTGGCACAAGGGTCTTAGAAACATCTCGGTGAAGTGTGAAGAGTCTCTAACTCGTGATCGGGGTGGTTCCACAATGCAAATTGTTCAATCCATTCTAAGAAATCATCTTGGTCGGTGGGAGAATAGCTCAATAGCTTTGATCCAAATGTAAGAATCAAATCGATGAGGAGCTTGGTTTGTAACACAAAGATAGCTCACTCTATCAAAGTATCCAAAACTTGATGAATGGCTCATCGAGTCTAGGGAGCTTGGAATTCACTATAACCACCTCCAAATTTGATAATATAGATAATTTTATAGTCAACTACTTCAGTAGAGTCCTCCAAATTAGCATGGTAAACCCTATTGGGAAATAAAAATGATTTTTAAAAATTCTGAATATTTATTGGCTCGAAGAAAATTTTCCTAGTACGTAGGGGCATCGAGGAAACAAATAAATTTCTTTTCTTTTACTGGAGAATAAACGGGGGAGGTTGTGGGTATGCACTGGCTCTCCTAAAATGAATATTTATTCTCCAAGACACTTTTTCTTCCTTCTGCAACCTCTCTCTAACCTTCTTTACTCACAGGTCTAGATCAACCGCTTTGGTACCAAATGTAGTTTAGCAAATAGGGGTGGAAGCCTGACTTATTTTATTAATGTTCAAAAAATCAAATACAATGGTGCAGGCTGCAATACTTATAGATATTGGACAACCAATGTACAGACAAACAATATGTTGCACAGGTGCAACATAATTACATAAGCTTCCAAAATACATCCGGGAAGCAGGTACAAACAAATATGTTGTTGTAACAATGCAACAATAAACCTTCACGTATGCAATAAAATAATATAATGGTTATATAATCATAACCATACAAAAATAATAATAAACTACCTAATTACAATGCATAATTAATATGTTTACCCTAACAAATTTTATTTTTACAATGGTGTGATGCATTTAAGCTGTTACCCAAGAAGTTATGATTCTTGAGATATATTTTAGGATTCTCATAATTTTCATAATCAACATGTTTGGAATCGACACAATTTTCCTATGTAGATATGAACTCTAAGCTTTGAATCTCTAAGAAAATGTTTTGAAGGAATGAAGACATACATGTCATCAAAATTTGACTTTCTCTATGATTTCCATATTGATATTTAAATATTTTTTTCAATGCTTTGCAAGAACTCTTTCACATTTGGTCTGAGAAAATAAATTTTTGTTTTGAGCTCGATGCCACCAATATTTTTAACTTCTTGTGTGACGAATCATCCTTGTGGATGGTGTGTGCCAAAACACCATTTATATAAAATATTATAAGTTTCATGATGGATGTGTTCTTGTCTACAAAGTCGAATAAAAATAAAATCAAATGGTTGATGGAGGCGAACTAATCCAAAAATAAAAACACGTCCCTTTTTATTGTTATATCAAAAATCAAATGGTTGTGGGTGGTGAATTAGGTAAAAAATCAAAGGGCGTTCCTCATTTCTTATTCTACTAGGAATTGTTTTTGTAGAAATTTTTTGAATCAAATGTAATGTTTCAGGGTGACGAATATTTACAAACCTTATTGTAGTTAATTTATTACATTTTATTGTAGCATACATTTTTAATTTTGGAAGAAAAATATAGTATTTAAGAATGCTTGAAATTAATTTAGGAATACATATTTGATTATTAAAACTACTTTCAATTTATTGTAAAAATAATTTTTTTGATAATTCACACACATAAGTTATAGACTCATACTCTCAACTTATAATCAATGAAGTGTCTCCAACCTAAGTGGAGTTCCCACTGCCACACTTTGGGGTGCCTGATAAGGAAAGCAAGAAGACCTTGGAGCAGCTGGATTATAATGATGTTGCCCACATGACTACTTTGGGTATGTTTAAATCCTGGAAGAATATCAAAACCATCATAGACAAAGCTACTAAGAAGTAGCTTGTAGATGCTTCTGCTGTCCTTGTTTGTTTTTTTGTTTTTTTTGGATCCTTTACTGCTTTTTTGCAGTAATTTTGTTGTTTTGTCTCGTCTTGGTAGCTGTTTTTTAGCTACTTTGAACATCATTGTCACATTTGGATTCTGATCCTTTTCTCTCTGGTTCTCTTGCTTATTCTGGCTTTTAGGCCTTCTTTTGTAAACAAGGGTATAGTCCCTTTCAAAAAACTATTTGCCAATAATAATAAAAAACTTATAATCAATGAAAACATAAATACTCCCAACTTATTTGTACAATCTAAGTGCACAAAAAGTTAAGCGAAAGACCTTCATAATAACATATGAGTGTATATATTACTTACTGATGTTAAGTTGTACCATCATAATGTAGGAAAAAAATCACACACATTAGGTAACTATCTATTCCTAATTACATACTACTATTCCTATGATTCCTAAGTAATAAAGGTAATAAATAATCCATGTATTTTGGCTATCTTTTCTTGCTTTCTATTGCCACATTTAGTCTTACACTCTTTCTAGCTCAACTTGTCTTTTCATACCTCATAATTTCTCATCCTGGAAACCAGTGTAGAGCTAGGACGCTAGCATCGACTCTCCCATCCCCTCTAGTTTCCCCTGGCCTCTTTGTACTTTTTTCACATCTTTTGGTTCCTTTATAGCCATTTCAACATCTTATATTTTTGGTAGTCATTCTTTTTGGGGTTAATTATAAAATTCAAGCAAAGGAATCATATAAATACAAATGTATACATCATAATAAAGGACAAAACACTAAGCATTAGCTATCACCACCTAAGGTTGCATTAAAATGCATGTAAAGAGCATTCAAGCATCCGTATGGTATCCATTCAAGGAAAGGGACTGCATTATTATGTATACACTTCATATGATGGGAAGTATATTCTTTCCCATGTGCACATATATTATATTTATTTAACATCTAGCTACTTTGCTAGCTATCCTAGTACAACACACACAAATAAGCCTAGGGTACGATTCGCACACACGCATAGAACTATATTGGGTCTGAAATGTAGTGCAACACTCGATCCTAAGATCACTCATTTGACAACTAAGGATGGCATGACCCCTCATTCTTCATATTTATTTTTAGGAGATGATATCTCTTTGAGGGTTTTGAAGTCCATTATTTCATTGCAAGTTTCCAAGAGTCTTAGTGATCATTTTGTGACCTATTAGTGACCAAATGTGAAGGACAATGAACATCTTGTGCCTAGCAAAATATGGTTGTCAAAGCATTTAAATCATAATCACATGCACCCACCATTAGTCTCAAGTAGCCGCAGGTGCCCTTCCCCTTTACGGGTGTCCCTATCCAACATATTTCTCTTGATCGTAATTTTTTGAGCTTTGATGCAATACTCTATGCCTTGGAATTTCCAGTTTTGATCCATGTGCACCTTCGTGTTCCTTGCAAAATAGATAAGTCATTTTATCACTTCTTCGTAACTAAGCTTTCACAGTTTCTACCTTAGTTTTACTTAAGATCTTTTCTATACTTAATTATTCATTTATTTACTACTACAATAGCAATCGATAAGAAATCTATATTATTCATATTTTTCTTAATCATTTTAGTGAACATGTTGCTCGATTCCAACCTTATTTCTAGTGTTTTCTTCATATTCCCATCACCCGTAGTGGTCGTCTTGGTTCTTTTTAGTATTTTGAGATTCCTGGACATCTTCCCATATAGATTCAAAAGCAATGAATGAAATTGATAATCCCTCTATCAATGCTCAACAAGTCCCTCTTGAAAACATCAAAGCAACTAATAATGAACATTTGTATGATGAGGACACACACATTAACCATGAAAAATTAGAAAAGATCATCAACTTCCATCAAGATTTGTGTGAAAATCCAACTCATATTCCACATATTCATCATGCTTTGATTGCTTCTAAACGATCTAATGAGGTTGCTTTGAGACCTTTTGTTGGATCTTCGTTTCTATCATGGCCTCCTCCTAACCTCTTCACATTTCCACTTTCATTCCTACTACTACCAATCCCATTATGTAATCACATTCTTATAGTGCAAAATATGAAACCTCCTCCAATACTCTTGATCTCACTTATTTATATCAAGATTTGTAAGTTAAAGTGTGTCAACCGAAATTGGCTACATCTCATGCATCTCCGTCTTTGGATTCCACTTTGTTACTTCATACTCCTTTTTCACCCACTATATATACCTATACAAGCACCTCTCAATTTCGTCACTCCCAAGTTGCCTATTTCCAAAGGTCGGGATGTCCCTCGGGAACATCTGTTAGTGCGGAATCATAGCACCCCGAATGGCTTGATTGTGAAGTGGGGAATTCGGTGTGATTTCACAACATGGGACCATCTCTCAAGCTCAGTGGACTTGTAAAACATGAGATGGACCTCCAGAAAGTTGGCTCTTACCTCCTAATCTACCTACCACAAGCTACTCCCGGTGCATGAAGAACCTATCCTATACTAATCTAACCATTCCAGGGGATAGAGAGAGAGAGGGTAAAAGAGCCTACACTAGCGGTGATACACCATTTTATCTTGTAAAATTGACAAGGTCAATTTTGCGGGTAACTATACCAAAATTTTTGTTTTGGTTCCCCTTCAAGGCCCCTTAGCGTTCGGAAAAGCATAAAATCTCTTTCCGGAGAATCTGGATTTTGAACTTAGTTATTGGTCTTTTTGGTCAGGCGCGAGTTTTGTTCTGCGCAACACAAAATGAATTTGCACCATATTTTTTCCTTTGGCGCATCCTTTGGAGTGTTGACATTAAAATTGTTGCACCTCCCCATGTTGCGCCCTTCTAACCTACGCCGAGGCGCATGCGCCAACTTGTCGACACTAAAAATGTTGCGCCCTTAAGTGGTGCGCCAAATCGCTAAAAACCCCATGTTGATAGTCCTGGATTTGCACCAAAGGCGCAACTAATTTCATGTTGGCATATATTTTTGTGTGCCCTTTGAAAAATTTGTGGCACATTTATTAAGCCTTTACTTGTAAATAGGTGCATCCACCTTGTCATTTTCATGATTGAAAACACGTGAAAAGTTTATTCCTCTACACCTGTCAGCGCTCCTATCATCCCCATGTCACTTTACGTCACATTCGTGGACCCCACATCGTTTCTTTCATTCTATATATTCTGGTAAGTGGTCCTTGCTTTTCTTATGGTTTTTGTTTTGGTTTGGTTGTCTGTGGGGTTGTTTTGTTTAAAAACAAAGAAATGAATCTAAAGAAACAATATGCACCCTCCAGCCTATTTTGCAATCTTCTCTCCCCCAAACCAGGTTTTACCCTCCTTCTAGATTTGCTAGCCTGGAGGGCTTTGTCTCAGAAATGAACCCAAGATCCTCTTCGCTCTGTTCCCCTTACTGTCAAAATCCATGTTGAAAGAGGCCAAAAACCACAAACCTATCAAAAAGGGAGAAAACCTAAAAGTTATCATCCAAAACCCACGGTTTTCCTTTAAAAGCAAACACCATCACTGCATAAAACATAAAACACGGTTGCGCGGAAGGGCACACTTGTCCCCACTGCTGCAACATGCATCCTTCTGCACCATATAAAGCTAAGAAAATCCTAACACCGGCGCAGCGCAAATCCTTCTACATCAACAATAAATGTCATGCAAGCAATTCTGCGCCACGCCAAAGGCCCCTTAATGCACATTAACTCAATGTTGCATCCTTTAAATCTATGCCCTTTGGCGCACCAAAATCAAGCTGTTTACGACACCTTCCATATCTGCGCCATTGGCGCATCCTCATCTCTTTGCAACACAAAAATGATTTGCACCCTATTTAAACCTTAGACTACGGCGCATGCACAAATCCTTCTACATCAACACTAGTGTTGTGTGTAATTTCTGCGCCCGCGCCCTTTGCACTTTTTTTCTTCCTTGCAACACTCTACATCGGTGTGCCTTGCTTTTCCGACCTGTGCACCTCTACGGTATTCCTACGCCACGTGCCCGAAGCTTTTAAAATTACTAAATCCTCACTCTGTAAGGCTTTGATGGATAATCTCACACTAACATGGCTCTTTTGCGATGGATTTCGCTCCTCCTTCTTGCAGATCAACAACTAAACTCAGATTCACATATGTCTACATCAATTAAGAGACCAACCAAGTTAAAGGGTAAGGCTAAACTCACGAGAGGAAGAAATGAAATACAAGTATCAAAGGGTCGAGGATGCCGAGTCCCATGCGAGAATGTGACTTGGACATCGAGATGTTGAACTTGGCCACATAGATATGGAGGAATTTTGGGCTAGAACTAGAAGGGTCATAGGCAATCCATGGATACACAAACTGGTGGGAAGTTGTCTACACTTCTGCTGGGGAATCCTTGTTAGCGCGAGAAATAACGAATTCATGATGGTGGTGGCGTCTTTGCTATAATAAGGACACGAGGTGTGTCGAGAATGAAAAGGGTGAGGTTATAATCAACCTCACTACCCGACACTTTGAAATCATGTTGGGTATCCCCCACCACCAACACTTTGTGGCTGTAAGCCAAGAAGACTGCATAAAGGCATGGGATGAAAATGAAGACAAATGCATGCAGTTGATGAATGAAGTATACCTAAAGAATAAGAAGGTAATAACCAGGTGGCGCGGGTTATTCACCACGCTGACTTCTCGAGGAATCGCCCGAGCGACACCATTACCTTCCTAAGTAGGGTATTTGGGCTTCCTAACACCCATTACTTCCACAAGTGGATGCTCAGGTATCTGGAGACAATGAACAAAAACGTGCTGATTAGCATTTTGAATGGGAATAAATCATCAACAACGACCATCTCTGAGTAGCTACAACAACTCACAACAATGGGGAGGTTCTACATGAACTCCTACGTGGTCTACGCTACTTTGCCTCGAGAGAGATTATCTAGTGCTAAGCCGATGTAGGGTATGGCCCCGGTAAAAATATATGAATATTATCCGAGTTGAAGGTGGAAAATAATGTCCCAGAGTTCAACAAGATCAAAGATGCCTTCTTCTATGGCATCATCTGCCTATTGAGGCCCAATATGACTCACGGTCAGACGACCAAGAGCATAGTAACTACAACGGAGAAGTGGGGGGCATTATTTACGCAATTCCCCACTTTCACCTATCTTAGAGCAGCCACTTTCTTGGGGGAGCCCACAAGGTTACCAAGGTATGCAGGACCTAAGTTGATCTTATTGGAGCTATCCAAATAGCTCATAACATATCATGAGAAGTTCCTAAAAAGAAAGAAGGGTGAAACTCCATTCCCCCTCACAGTGGGCAGGTACACATGCACTTCTCACACTAAAGCCAGAAATGTTCTCGTAACTGAGGCTGCTTAACACAAGCACAATTTCTGGCAAGGCCGACCTTTGATCCACGAAATTTCCTCCCAAAGGAAAAGCTCGATCCGATCCATGTCCCACAGATCGAGGATATCTACATCAACCTATATCATGAGGTTGAGCTCAGGAGAAAGGATTACTCCCGCCTGGCCCTAGTAGAAATTATTCAATATGGCGTGGCCATTGTTACGAAAGGTTTCAAATGACCAGATCAAGAATTTGATCGGGTATATCTAGATATGGATAGGGACAACTGGCCATTATTGAGAGATTGACAGAGCAAGGCACCTCATACTATTGAGGAGAGGGTTAAGAGAACTTTACAACGCACGTAATATTGGTGTAGGATGAATAGCCTCATCTACCTTGGGGTAGACTTCACCATGTCTCCTTTGGGCAACGCACCTACCAAGCCAATTATTTTCCAAAGGGAAAAGGAAAAGACAAGGAAGGGGAATCAAGCGCTACTCAAGAAGAAACTCCTGAGAGCCCTCCCTCCACCGCACTTGCAGAATAGGTAGTTAGCTTTGATATCACTGAAGAAGAAGAAGAAGTGGTAACCGTTCCAATGGGCACACCCACTCAATATTTTACCACTGCTACAACCATTGAGGTTCCCACCGTCCCTTCTCCCACTCCTCCTTCCTCTCCTCATGTCGCTCAACCAACCATTCCTTTGGTTGTGTCTTCTCCCCCATCTTCTATTGTTCCCCCTTCCTCTTCCTCCATCTTCTCTTCCCTCGCGGAGCTGTCCCCTAGCATTTCTTCTCTCATCTCTCAGCTCCCTTCCACCCCCATGACTTCTTCCCCTGCAGTGTCTCCTCCCCCCGTGAGAACTTTGTTGGCTTCTCTCTCAATTCCGCCACCAAGTGTCTCGATGCATTTCCCCTCATCCACTGTAGCTACTCCATCTTCCACCTCTAGTCCCACTCCCTTAAGTCTAGCATGTATCTCCCAAAGACTGAGCCAACATAAGAGCAAAGTCACCATTGCACCTATGGAATTCTCTGTCGTCCCAACAAAAGGAGCCAAGAAGCAAAAACCAATAAATCACTTCTCTCATAGTACATCGGGAGAGAGAGTAATGGAGATAACGTATCTCGATCCCATGAAGGATAAAAGGATCTATCTCCTAAAAATTATATAGTGACACAGGTCATGATGGGAACATCCTCAAAGATCCTACAAGGAGAGGCCCTATCTACAGTGGATACCCTTTGTAAGAAGCTTCAGGAAGAAAAGGAAGAGAAGAGGCTACTAAAAGAGTAAAATAGACACCTTCTCCAAGCCCTGCAAAAAATGGGCAGTGCACCTCCTACAACTGCCACTGAAACTCTTGAGGCCCTTAGTTAGGAAAAGATAAACAAATACGCTAAGATCGGTGAACAAGGCATGGCAGTGTCCGCCTAGGAGAGACCAAATCATCAAGGATAGTGAGGAAGTGATAACAAAGTTCACTGAACTTTATCACAAAATTGATCAGGCTAACAGTGAGCTCCAGGTGATTGCAGGGCCTATCTCCGAAGAGTTGGACCACACCAGGTTACAACACGAGACTTTCCAAAATATGCTTGACTGCTCGGTCGATGACTTAGTAAAATTTGACATCTTCGATCATCCAAGAGCACCCAAAAAGTCCTTTCTGCTTTGGATTATTGGGTTGATCAAATGGAGTTCGTCTTGGAGAAGATTGATAAAGTCAAGGAGGAAGCTCTGGAGGCCATGCATCAAATGGAACAAATCATCTTGAGGATGTCTCCAGAGTTACTCAGTGTGGATTACACCTTGAGGAAGGTAAACGATACCATCCGGCTCTTCAAAGAGATCGTCTCGCAGAGGTCGGGTCGAAGCTACTTTTGATGCGAGATCCATCAACAACCTTCGCTCTTTGTGATTTTGTGGGATACGTAATGGAGGAAGGCAATGAATACTTCAAACTCCCGCAGAAAGCTCGTAGATGAGCGGGAGACTTGTGAAGTCATCGGTGATCACACCAGGGTCCCGCCTAGAGCAACTTCAACCGATGATTAGCAAATTCATTGAGTATCGAGCCCAATTCCACATTACCTCTCCCGAGCGGCAGGATACTCCTTTCCATTCATGAGACAATGACGAATAGCCTTCCTCCTCTTATATTTATTCTCATTTTTGTAATATTTAAAAGTTTGTTGGCATAAATGATGACATCATCCATGTTGCACCATGAGATGTTGTTATCCACCAAATTGCCTCAAAGTCAACAGTTTTAATTTTATCCTCGTTAATACTTGTCATTAAAACTACAATTGGTTTTCAAAAGAGGGATAAAATTAAATATTTAGAAAAGTACATGCTACTAATTTTTGTCAGAAAAATAAGAAAATCAGCAAGTACAACCAAAAAGAGTTTTTAAATCTGCTCCAAAATATTACAGATCTGAAAGATACACTAGCGAGTGAACCATTTACTTGTAGCAGGAGAGCCCGTGGAGAAGTTGATCCTACTTTTGATCTACTTGAGGCACACTTCGATGCATTACACCAGCACGCTTCTCATTGGCTTGAGTTCAAATTTGGATCGGTCGGCCCAAGTGTCTCACCTCCACGGAGGAACCATTTTTCACAAGGAGCATCAACATCCCTCTCAGTAGTGCTTTGTTGCTAAGCCAAACCATGCTCTTGGCTCGCGTCCTTTTCTAGATTTTTAAATGGCAGTACCATGGGGAAATCTTTATGGGCCCTCTTACTTTGCCACATCTTGTTCACGTGCTCCCTCATGGAAACCGAAAGAATTTCCCCAAATTTGATGGGTGTGGAAACCAAAGCACGGATTCGCATATATCTACATTCATCATGTCATGCAGCATCTTGGATGTGACCCATGAAGATGTGTCGGTACGCCTCTTTTAGATACCTTACGAGGACCCGTGTGCAGAGTGGTTCCAACATTTGCTGGCTGGATCTATCACTAGTTGGGCCATGTTACAGATTGCATTTGAAGATAGGTATAAGCCTTCAGAAGATGCGTTGCGTTACTATCAAAGATCACTCACTTGAAGAAGGAAGTCAATGAAACCATGCATGATTTCATCGCTGCGTTTGAATTCATTAATCAACCGTGTGCTTTGCCCTGCCATGTTGCCAACACAATAAAATCGAAGTGTTTCTTCATGAACGCCATGAGCTCAAGAGTAAGTTTTTACTCTTGCAGAATAAGTCACTACCCTGCTTCTCGCTCAAGCTACAGCCATTCGGATAGAAGATAACTTTCTTATATCTGGAAAATTAAAATGAGAACCATCCAAGTTCAAAGTCAGTAAATCCTTCTCAAGCCACTTCATCGAGATCCGGCATTCCAGAATATGGCGAACGATTTACTCGCTAAGAAGCGATTAGCTCAAGCTTCCCCTGAAGCACTTCATACCGGGATGTCCCAAGAAGAAATTTCACTTCCAACAATGCTTCACAAAGGCCATGTTTGCCTACGTCACGCTCCGCATTGTTTGGCACTTGAGGCTCCTCCGGTCAATGCCCTAGTTGAGATTGAAGAGGAGGAGCAAAATTACAAAGAACCTTCATCCCAAGATGAAGATGATCAAAATGTCGATGAACCGACTGATTTGACTCTACAATCGGGTATATGGAATTTGAAGAGGAGAAATCTAATGAAGAAGAGGGTACCCAAGGATATGCAAGTGGGAAATCATATGCTGTTTTCACCCACTCTCAAGGAAAAGAAACAAAAGTTCTACCGGGATACAAAATGAGAAGGCCGCGTCATCCACGCCTCCAACTATTGCTAAAAGAGGTAATCCTCTTCCTACTCAACCTCTAGTAAGTCTTTTTCAAAAAAGTATTTTCCTCCCATCTCTCCCCCAAATCAGCCTTCTTCTATTCCCATACAAACTAGTAATCCTACCCCACCATCACGAAATGAAGGAGTCATTCCCTCATCAACGCAACCCTTGGTCGCATTCGACATAATTGATCATGCTAAACAGACCAAGATTCAAATGTCTCGAGGCTCAATATCTTCGATCAAACCACTCGAAGCGGCTTGCGAGATTGAGTGAATATATTCAAAGCCAAGTTGCCATACACCCTCGGGCCTCCCGAAAGGAATCCTTTCCACTCATCGCATCTTGCATATTTGTTGCCTCGACTTCCGTGTCAAGAAGAATTGAACCTTTTTATCTTTCCCTCCTAATCAATGGTCACAAGCTAAGAAATTGCATGATTGATTCTGGAGCTTCCGATAATGTCATGCCGGAAAAGGTTTCCCATGCTTTGGGCCTCACTCTTACCAAACCTTTTGGTAGATGTTACTCCTTGGAAACCAAACAAGTTCCGTTGATTGGTCAGATCAAAGATGCGTAGTTCACGTTTGCAGCATTCCCAGAGAAAAGAGTGAAAATGACCATCCTCGTTGCTGATATCCCAGCAACATATGGAATTCTACTAGGAAGAAGCTTTTATAGTGAAGTTGGTGGAGAGATTCATATGGACTGGTCTAAGGCTAGAATCCCCGTCAAAGGTGTAATGTAGACATTGGAGCCTGAATCGCAAAAGAAGTACTTGGTCACCAATTTTGACGACCCCAAGGCCCAAATTCTCTTCGAATCATCAGGGATGGGGAACTACTTCTTATCTACTGAGTCTGATAAAATGGACATTCTCGTCCAGGAGGAGGATCTTAACAAGGTTTGGACATTACAGGTTTGATGACGGTTGTGCAACTAGTGGATGCGGTGTTGAGCTGTACTTAATATCTCCTGAGGAGGAGATTTTTCCTCTCTCTTTCAAGTTGCAGTTTTTTAATACAAACAATACCGCGGAGTATGAATATTTTCTACTTGGTATGTAAGCTACAAAGGAGAGAGGAATCAAGAACTAAAAGTACAAGGCGATGTAGAGATGATTGCAAATCAAGTAAAAATGAAAGGATTAAGCATTACCGCAATGTAGTGTGGGACAACATTGAGGAATTTGATGCATTCTCAATAAAAACCTTCCCAAGAGCTCAAAATGACATGGCCGATTCATTGGCCGTCTCAGCATCTCTTATGCTCCCTCACCCAGGATTGAAAAGACACATATACCATTGAGGTAGTCTTCCGCCCAAGCGTGCTGCAGAAAATTCTTAGCACTAGCAGGTATTCAACGATGACAATCAGCTTATTGCCTTTCTAGAGAAAGTAGAAAATTTCAATGAGCTTCATTTTTAAGGATCTACTGCATGCCATGAATCATTGCCAATCAAGACAACAAATCAAAATGAGGTGATGGCATATGTCAACTCAAAGGGAATAAAATTCCAAAAGGTTTGGTCTCCTAGAACGTTTTTTCGACATGCATACATGATTGTTTTTCAAAAAGAAGTGGCAAGATGATCCTAAATCCTCTCCGAAACCGAGCCACCAATCTAGGTACTATGGAACATCCGTAGTTTGTGAACATTGGGAAGTGTTGCACACCCGAGGAAAAGCGGAAGTTCGTCAAATTGATGAAGAAATACATGGATGTATTGGCATGGTCTTATGCCGATCTAAAGTCTTTCAAGCCAAAGGACGTTTAACATGACATCCCATTAAAACACAAATGTCAAACCTTTTCACCAAAAGCAGAGGCACTACAATCCCAAGATCTCGGGTACCATCCAGGTGGAAATACAAAAGATGTTGGATGCGAGAATCATCTTCCTATCCACCACAAGGTACACTGGTCTCAAATATCGTGCAAGATGAAAAGAAAATAGTGAGATACACATATGCGTAGATTTTTGCAACTGAATCAAACGTCCTTGAAGGATAATTACCCTATTCCCATAATGGATCAAGTTCTACAGTAAGAATTATTTCAGAAATGCTATCCATGCTTGATGGTTTTTCGGCTATAATCAGATTAAAGTCTCACCTGAAGACCAATTCAAAACAACATTCACTACTCCCTGGGGCACATTTGCCTATAGCAGGATGCCTTTTGGCTTGACCAATGCTGGTGCTACCTTTCAGTGGCTGATGGAATTCACATTCAAAGGTATGATGGGAAGGGTCATCGTAGTTTATTTAGATGACTTAACTATGTTCTCTAAAAAATGATCATTATGATCATTTGGAGCAAGTACTGATTAGATGCCGAGAACACGGATCTCCCTAAATCCAAAAAAAGTCTGTTTTTGCGGGTCACTGAAGGAAATTTGCTTTGGGACACGTTGTCAACAAGGAAGGGACAAAGATAGATGTCGAAAGGGTTAAGGCTATTCAGAGCCTTACTTTACCCACAAGCAAGACCGACGTTCACTCCTTCTTCGGAAAAGTAAATTTTCTCAGGTGCTTTGTTCCTGACTTTGCTGAAAAGACTCGCCACATATCAAATATGATGAAAGGGTCGCAAAATTTCTGATGGAGTGAAGAAGGAAAGACGTCATTCGAGGATATAAAATCCTCTGTCGCCCATGCACCCGTCTTGGTATGTCCCGACTTCTCCAAGGATTTTATCATGTATAGCTATGCATCTGAGCATACTGTGTCGGCCATCTTAATGCAAAAGAATTCTGAAGATGTTGAATCTCCAATCGCATTCATGAGCTCTCCCCTCAAGCCTCATGAATTGAATATGTCTCAGTTGGAAAAACATGCCTTCACCATTGTCAAAGTAGTTAAGAACTTCAGGTATTATATTCTAAACTCTCATATAGTAGTGTTGGTTCCTGACATGGTAGTTAAATCAATCTTGACTCAACAAGAGTTAGGAAGCTTACAGGGGAATTGGATCACAAAGGTCCAAGAGTATGATCTAGATATAAAACCAACCAAGCTGGTAAGAGGCAAGGGCCTATGTTAGCTTATGGATGAAAACAAGGATTCAGAGGTCCCTGAAGAAAAATATGATTGCATCGATGGAATGCAAGGCCAGCTAGAGAAAGATGATTCTCTACCTATGGTTCTATTTGTTGCAACTAATGATGAATGGTATTTTGATATCGCTTTCTTTCTCACTTACGGTGAGTATATCTGTCTCATCTAACTTCAAAAGAGAAGCGTCTTTGTAAAGCTTAGAGCAGCCCGATATGTCATCTGGGATGACAGGTCTATACAAGCGTGGGATTGATGGCATCTTCTTACGATGTGTTGACAAGACGCAATGATCAAATTTCTAGAAAGCTTTCATGACTTAGCCTGTGGTGGTCACTTTTCCTCTTCCATCACAGCCCCAAGAGATCATCTGGGCTAGTACTGTTAAGTCAACACTATTTTGGGATACAACCACCTGGGTAGCAAAATGTGAGCTCTGCCAACAATTTGTTGGCAAACCGAAATTGGCTTTTCCCCTCAGGCCGGTTGTTATTGATGAACCATTCAGGCAATGGGGAATTGAATTTATTGGTGCACTACATCCCCAATCAAGTCTTTGGACATAGCTATGTCCTAACAAAGAACAAATTACTTCACCAAGTGGGTGGAGGCCATACTTGTTAAGAATGCCACCTCTCGAAGTTGTTTGTAATTTCATCAAAAAGATATCATTATAAGGTTTGGTGTTCCAAAAATATATCGTTGTTGATAATGCTTCCAACTTCAACTCATGGGAAGTTATCGGTTTTTTATGAATACGGATAACCTTGGCCCACACTCGGATTATTACCCCCAAGGAAATGGTCGCAAAATCGAATAATAAAAACTTGGTGAGCATCATACGGAAGCTAGTTGATGAGAATCGGTGGTCATGACACAAGTCGTTGTATGATGCTTTGTGGGCGAGGCATCGCATTACTCCAAAAATGTCTCTCGGTATGTCACCTTTTCAAGTATTATATGGAATCGACAACACTGAGCTCCCCATTTTGTAGAACTTCCCGCCTTATGCTTGCACGAGCAATTGAAGATGAGACTTTTTAGAATTATCTTGAAAAGAGGATCATGTATCTATCAGATCTTGAAGAAAAGAGAGTAAGAGTGGTTGAAAGGATAACTGAACATCAGAATTAAGTGAAGAGATTGCTCGATAACAAGGCTAAGAGAGATTTTTAGGTAGAAGATCTCGTCCTTTTGTGGGACAAGCGAAGACAGACCAAAGGGTATGCATGGAAAATTTTATTCTCTATGGAGAGGACCTTTCAAGATCAAGTAGCTCAATGGGGAGAATAGATTATATCTATCGTATCTAGACGGAACCGAGCTCCGCTTTCTATAGTGGGCAACATCTCACAATATTCGGGAAGTAGAGCTTGCTCTCTTCTTTGTATACTTTGCTTTAAGTTGTGTGTTTGTTTTGTCGTGTGTTTTCTTTTTGTTGGTTGTGTGTTTTCTTTTTGTCGTCACCCTTGTTTTTGACTCTATAGCCCATGGATAGGCAAATGTTGATATGGGGTTCTCTACCCTTAAGCTTCGCTCAAAGATAGTCTCTAGAAAGAGCCAGCTGTTATCCTGTAAAATTGGCAAGGGAAATTTTGTAGGTAACCATACCAAAAATTTTGTTTTGGTTCCCGTCAAGATCCCTTAGCATTCGAATAGCATAAAATCCCTTTCCCAGAGAATTTGGTTTTTCGAACTTAGTTATTTGGTCTTTTTGGTTGGGCGCAGTTTTGTTCTGTAAAAAAAAATGAATTTGCACTCCTTTTTTCCTTTGGTGCATCCTTTGGAGTGTTGACACTAAAAATGTTACACCTCCCCATGTTGCACGCTTCTAACTCAGTCACGAGGCACATGTGCCAACATGTCAACACTAAAAATGTTGTGCCCTTAAGTGGTGCGCCAAAGTGCTAAAAACCCCATGTTAACAGTCTTCAATTTGCGCCAAAGGCTCAACTAATTTCATGTTGGCATATATTTTTGTGCACCCTTTGAAAAGTTGGTGGCTCATTTATTACGCCTTTTGCTATAAATAGGCGCATCCGCCCTGTCATTTTCATGATTGAAAAACACGTGAAAATTTTATTCCTCTGCACCTGTCAGCGCTCCTGTCATCCCCGTGTCACTTTACGTCGCATTGTGGACCCCACATCATTTCTTTCATTCTATATATTCTGGGTAAGTGGTCCTTGCTTTTCTTATGGTTTTTGTTTTGGTTTGGTTGTCTGTGGGGTTGTTTTGTTTAAAAACAAAGAAATGAATCTAAAGAAACAATATGCCCTCCAGCCCATTTTGCAATCTTCTCTCCCCCCAAACCAGTTTTACCCTCCTTCTAGATCTGCTGGCCTGGAGGGTTTTGTCTCAGAAATGAACCCAAGATCCTCTTCACTCTGTTCCCCTTACTATCAAAATCCATGTTGAAAGAGGCCTAAAAACCACAAACCAATCAAAAAGGAAGAAAACCTAAAAGTTATCAGTCCAAAACCCGCGGTTTTCTTTTTAGTGCAAACGCCATCACTGTTGCATAAAAACACAATCACGCCAAAGGGCGCACTATCCTCGCCTGCAACATGCATCCTTCCTGCACTGTATAAAGCTAAGAAAATCCTAAAAGGCGCAGCGCAAATCCTTCTACATCAAAAATAAATGTCATGCAAGCTCTTCTTGCACCGCGCCAAAGGCCCTTGGTGCACATTAACTATATGCTTCATCCTTAAATCTGCGCCCTTTGCGCACTAAAACTATTTGCGACACCTTCCATATTTGTGCCATTGTGCATCCTACCTCATTACTGCAACACAAAAATGATTTGTGCCCTGTTTAAACCTTACACTACGGCGCAAGCACAAATCCTTCTACATCAACACTAGTGTTGTGTGTGCTATTTTCCAGCGCCATGCGCCCTTTGTGCTATTTTATTACTTGTAACACTCTGCATCGCGCGCCTTGCTTTTCTAACCCTCAACCTACAATATTCCTACGCCCTTCGCCCATAAGCTTTTAAAATTGCTAACTCCTCACCCTGTAAGGATTTGATGGATAATCTCACAAGTAACATGGCTCTTTTACGATGGACTTTGCTCCTCCTTCTTGCAGATCAACAACTGAACTCAGATTCACATATGTCTACATCAAGTAAGAGACCAACCAAGTCAAAGGGTAAGGCCAAACTCATAGAGGAAGAAATGAAATACAAGTATCAAAGGGTCAGGATGCCCGAGTCCCATGCAGAATGTGACTTGGACATTAGAGATGCTGAACTTGGCCACATAGATATGGAGGAATTTTGGGCCAGAACCAGAAGGGTCACAGGAATCCATGGATGGAGAAACTGGTGGGCAATGGTCTACACTTCGCTGGGGAATCCCCATTAGCGCAGTAAATAACAAATTCATGATGGTGGTGGCCACTGTTATAATAAGGACACGAGGTGTGTCGAGAATGAAAAGGGTGAGGTTATAATCAACCTCACTACCCGACACTTTGAAATCATGTTGGGTATCCCCCACCACCAGCACTTTGTGGCCGTAAGCCAAGAAGACTGCATAAAGGCATGGGATGAAAATGAAGACAAGTGCATGTAGTTGATGAATGAAGTATACCTAAAGAATAAGAAGGTAATAACCAGGTGGCCATAGGTTATTCACCACAGTGACTTCTCGAGGAACTGAGCAACACCATTACCTTCCTAAGTAGGGTATTTGGGCTTCCTGATGCCCATTACTTCCACAAGTGGATGCTCAGGTATCTGGAGACAATGAACAAAAACATGCCCGATCAGCATTTTAAATTGGCAAAAATCATCAACGCACCATCTCTAAGCAGCTCCAACAACTCACAACAACAGGGAGGTTCTACATGAACTCCTACGTGGTCTACACTATTGCCTCTTAGAGATTATCCAGCTTCTGAGCCGATGCGGGTATGGCCCTAGGTAAAAATATATGAATATTATCCAGAGTTGAAGCTAGAAAACAGAGTCCCACAGTTCAGAAAGATCAACGATGCCTTCTTCTACGGCATCATCTACCTATTGAGGCACAATATGACTCATGGTCAGAAGACCAAGAGCATAGTATTTGCAACGGAGAAGTGAGGGGCATTATTTATGCAATTCCCCACTTTCACCTATCTTAGAGCAGCCACTTTCTTGGGGGAGCCCACAAGGTTACCAAGGTATGCAAGCCCTAAGTTGATCCTGTCGGAGCTATCCAGATAGCTCATAACATATGATGAGAAGTGCCTAAAGAGAAAGAAGGGTGGAACTCCATTCCCCCTCACAAAGGGCAAGTACACATGCTCTTCTCACACTAAAGCCCGGAAATGTTCGCAGAGAACTCGGAGCTACTCAACCTAAAGCACAATTTCCCGGTAAGGCCAACCTTTGATCCATGAAATTTCCTCCCAAAGGCAAAGCTCGATCCAATCCACGTCCCACAGATCGAGGATATCTACATCAACTGTACTCATTAGATTGAGCTCAGGAGAAAGGATCACTCCCACCTGGCCCTAGTAGAAATTATTCAATATGGCGTGGCCATTGTTCCGAAAGGTTTCCAAATGACTGATCAAGAATTTGATCAGGTATATCTAGATACGGACAGGGACAACTGGCCATTTACCAAGATTGACAGAGCAAGGGCACCTCATACTATTGAGGAGAGGGTTAAGGGCACTTTGCAGCGCACGTAATATTGGTGTGCAGATGAATAGCCTCATCTACCTTGGGGTAGACTTCACCATGTCTCCTTTGGGAAATGCACCTACCAATCCGAAGTATTTTCCAAAGGGCAAAGGAATAGACAAGGAAGAAGAATCAAGCGCTACTCAAGAAGAAACTCCCGTGAGCCCTCCTCTACCGTAATGACAGAATGGTAGTTAGCTTGATATCACCCGAATAAGAAGAAGTAGTGCTTCAATGGGCACACCCACTCGGATGTTGCCACTGCTACAACCACCGAGGTTCCCTCCGTCCCTTCTCTTATTCCTCCTTCCTCTCCTCATATCGCTCAACCAACCTTTCCTTTGGTTGTGTCTTTTCCTCGTCTTCTATTGTTCCCCCTTCCTCTTCCTCTATCTTCTCTTCCCTCACGAAGTTGTCCCCCAAGATTTCTTCTCTCATCTCTCGCTCCCTTCCACCCCCGTGACTTCTTCCCCCCGCAGTGTCTCCTCCCCCAAGAGGACTTTTTTTGGCTTCTCTCTCAATGCCACCACCAAGTGTCTCGACGCATTTCCCCTCATCCACTGCAGCTGCTCCTTCTTCCACCTCTAATCCCACTCCCTTAAGTCCAACATGGATCTCCTAGCACCTAAGCCAGCATAAGAGGAAAGTCCCCATTGCACCTATGGAATTCTCCATCATCCCAACAAAAGGGGCCAAGAAGCAAAAACCAATAACCCGCTTCTCTCAGAGTGCATCGGAGAGAGAGTAATGGAGATCACGTATCCCGATCCCATGAAGGATAAAAAGGATATGTCTCCTACAGATTATACAAAGGATGACGGAGGTCATGATGGGAACTTCCTTAGAGAGCCTACAAGGAGAGGCCCTATCTGCAGTGGATTCCCTTTGCAAGAAGCTTCAAGAAGCAAAGGAAGAGAAGAGGCTACTAAAAGAGCAAAATAGACACCTTCTCCAAGCCCTGTAGAAAATGGGTAGTGCACCTCCTACAACTACCACTGAAACTCCTGAGGCCCTTAGTCAGGAAAAGATAAACGAATATGCCAAGATTGGCGAACAAGGCATGGTAGTGTCCACCTGGAGAGACCAAATCATCAAGGATAGTGAGGAAGTGATAACAAAGTTCACCGAAATTTATCACAAAATTGATCAGGCTAACAGTGAGTTCCAGGCGATTGCGGGGCCTATCTCCGAAGAGTTGGACCACGCCAAAGTTATAGGACGAGAGACTTTCCAAAATATGCTTGACTACCCGGTCAATGAATTAGTAAAATTTGGCATCTTCGATCATCCAAGATCACCCAACAAAGTCCTTACCGCTTTGGATTATCGGGTCGATCAAATGGAGTTCGTCTTGGAGAAGATTGATAAAGTCAAGGAGGAAGCTCTGAGGCTATGCATCAAATGGAACAAATCATCTTGAGGATGTCTCTAGGGTTACTCAGTGTAGATTACACATTGAGGAAGGTAGATGATACCATCCGGATCTTCAAAGAGATCGTCTCGCAGGCCGTGGTCGAAGCTACTTTTGATGCAGAATCCATCAACAACCTTCTGGCCTTCCGTGATTTTGTGGGATACCTGATGGAGGCAGGTAATGAATACTTCAAACTCCCAGAGAATCTCAGAGATGAGCGGGAGACTTGTGAAGTCATCGACGATCACACCAAGGGTCCTGCCTAGGATCAACTTCAACCGATGATTAACAAATTCATTGAGTATCGGGCCCAATTCCACATTGCCTCTCCGAAAGTAGGATACTCCTTTCCAACCGCAAGATGATGATAGATAGCCTTCCTCCTCTTGGATTTCTTCTCATTTTTGTAATATTTAAAAGTTTGTTGGCACAAATGATGACATCATCCATGTTGCACCATGGGATGTTGTTATCCACCAAGTTGCCCCAAAGTCAATAGTTGACTTTTAGATATTTTTGTAAATATTTTGTAATTAGTTGTTGGTTTCTTTTTGCCTTCTTTCTCCTTCTCCTTCTATATATACTTGAATACTTGTTGTATTCAAGGGGTGGACATTTTTTAGATGAAAAATAGAAGTGAGAAGAAAAGGCTTTGTACTTTTTGTAACAGAAGAAAATATTAATACAAATATTAAGACTTTGTGTTGAATACATGTGTTATGCATCATACCTTTCTTATGTTAGATCTGTATGTTTATTCTATTAGATCTATCTCTACTTTTTTTTCATTTTCCCATCAATATTGCTTTGTTCATTTATGCAAGTAGGTTTGGCTCCATTTATTACCAATCCCAAAACATAAACCCTCTGACCTTTCTGCTTTGGAATTCATTTCTTTTCTCCCTTCGGATCTATCCTCTCTTCATCTTCCATTCATTTCTTTCTTTTTGTGGTTGGAAATACCCCTACTGGGATGAGATCCCAAACCCCTAAAGGCGAGAATATTGTGATACTTGCAGATTCCCGCCAAGTAGAATATCAATAAACCAGCCACTTTGCTATCTCAAAGAGGGGCTATGCCCTACATAATGTTGGCTCGTCTATCCATAGATCTGCCCTCTTGACATATTTTTAGACTAACACACCAGAAAAGGAAGTGGTTGAATCATAGACCCGATCTCTTTAGAAGTGGAGAGAGGTGAGCAGAGGAGAGGGTGGACAAGATGCACCATAGACTAGAGATAGTTTTCACACAGAGCACCACTTCAAAACCCATTAAGCACAGCTCCTAGAACCTGCAACAGACATCAGAGTATGCACAATATACCCTGCAACAACGAGAGGTAAGAAGAGACAATAAAATGAGCCAAGGATGGACAGATGCATCACGAAATAGATTCTATTGCTCCAAAAGTTACATGGTACATTGTTAGTGGGTAAGAGGCAAGAAAATGTCATTACAAAACCATGAGAGGAGGATTAGACTCCACATTCAACCCTAAGGAAGAAAGAGAGAGGGGGCAGAAGAGGGAAGATCAACAACCATTTGAATATGCCCCTCCTTTACAATATATAGGAAGAATAAGAGAGAGAGGAGGGAAAAATTTAAATCCTGCTTCAACCACCTCTACGACACATTGAATCCTATTCTGAAAGCTCAACCACTGTCAATCAATGCTGCTCTCAAATCCTCCCACAATCTATTGATTTCAATCCCTTATGTCCGCTTGACATGCCAAGGAAGAAGAACGCAGCGAGATCAAATCAAACCCGATCTGGTTGTTGGAGCAAATAGATTCTGCATTAATGGCCTGAAAGATGTTTTCCCATTTTCACCCACTAAATCCTATTAATAATGATATTTTATGTTTCCATGGTGTAGAGGGTGTCAAGAAGTTTTCACAAAGTCTTCTCTACCCAAATCTTATTTTCCTCACAAAAGATATGGCCATTTGAATATTTGGGTCGCAGCGCATGCAAATTTGAAAGAGTCTGCCATACCGGGTCCATGTGGCAGCCTCGCGCACCTTGAAGATTCGACCCCTACCTTTCACTTCGAAATAGCGCTAGACCGACACGTGGAGGTTTTGTGGGCTCCACGATGTTCCTTTGTATTTTCTTGAGTCCCCTTTGCTTGGCGGGGTAAAAAGTCGACCCTTGACACATGGAGGCCCGACACTCATTTGGAAACCCACCCTAAATTTTACTCTTAAATTAGAACCACACCGACACTTGGCGGCTTCCGCCATCCTATCTCTTCTTTGACTATTCAACCCCTCGACTCTGTCCCTTTTTGGACTGGGACACGTGGAAGGCCCGTGCTCATTTGAAAACCCGCTCAAGATTTTACCTTTGAAGGAGCATCGTTAAGACATGTGGTGCCTTCCACCTGCACTCTATACTTAGTCATTTTGGGCTCGCTCTCCTTTTTGACCTCTAGTTGACCATTGGCTACATGGAGGGCTAGTACAAGTTTGAGTCTCTGCCCAGGACTCCCATCTTGGAATTGCGTTGAGCTGACACTTGGCACCTTCCGCTGAGTCGAAGACTTTTCAATGGCCAAACTGCAACTTGTGGTGTTTTGGATGTGTGGAGGCTTGGTGCTTGTTTGAGCCTACCCTTTGGATTTAACCTTTGGAGGTGTGTCGTTTGGACACTTGGCGCTTTCGTTGTCTCCTCCATACTTAGCTAATTTTGGGGCTCGTTTTGAGTCATTTGCAAAGCCTAAAACTTTAAACCTTAGCCGTTTCTTTTCCTTTGAGATTCTGGTTCTTTGACACTGTTTTCTCCTTCCCCAACCCTACTATTCCATTTTAGAGCCCGCCTATAACCCGTTTTCTGTATTTGAAGCATGGGTTTGTTTGATGAGCCATTTTTGAATTTCTTCTTACATCGGGTCGTTTGATCTTTCGCAGAGCCTGCCACTTCATTGTAGAGTACCTCTATTGCACGATTATAGGAGTTGAATGTGATTTACCTAGTTTATTCATGCGGGCTCATGGTTGCTCCAATTTTACAGGGGAAAAATTGGGATAACAATTGGCAACTCGTAGGGGCATCTGCCTATTAGATGAAGAGACCAAGTGGCCTTAAAGCATCCATTGGGTAGGGAGTCAAGAATAATAGCCCGACAATCTGACCCTTTTGGTTTGAAAATATGATCCTCGAACATGCCGTAAGCTTTGACTACTTACACTGCTGACCACTGAACCTACCTTAGAAATAGATTGTCTTGAAAATGTTTTTAGTTACTCTGCATTTGTTTTATTTTGAAATTAGCAACTATTAAAAACAACTATGTGTCTTTCTCGCTTATGAATCTTTGAAGAGCCCGGATTTATGCACCTCTAGAGCAATGCAAACAAAACTTATGTACAAAAACAAAATCATACATGCCTCAAATGATATATGCATAGTGTGCACTGGCACTTCTTCCATTGGAAACAAAGTCTATTCCTACTCCTAAACTAACCAAAGAGAAAAGGGGCTAAACAAATCTTGTTATAGGTAGGGAGAAGTAACTTCCCTTTCTCAAGAGGGCAACCATGAAAATGTTTTGACACCGAATATGGATGCTTATATGAGTGAAAAACTGACTATAAGTCGGTCCTCCACCCAAATCATCAAGGTATCTACATCAACCAAAAATACCTCAAGAAGATTGACATTGGACTCCCGGAGGTGTTGGTGATGATCCTTGGTATTTTGATGCTCATCCTCATGACCTGAAGTAGGCATGACTAGTTTTGGATTCTCTCCTGGCTCTAATGCAGCCAAGTACCTAATTGGGCATGGTCTGATCCTTTGAATGTGCCCCTTTCTCTGAATTTTAATTCCAAGAATAGAGTCTTCTTGTTGACCTTCCCGGATGGATGGTGTGAGAGAGATGATGACATCTTCTTGCCTTTTCTCTTCCTTCTCTTGTGAAGAACATGGAAGACTCATATCTTCCAACCTTGGTTCCAGAGGGCTGTTATGAAGTGCAAGCTATTGTCCTTGAATGCTCTCCTTCATGGCAATAGGATCATATGCTTGGAAGATGGATGGAGGAGGAGAAAATGATGTAATCTCCATGGGCTCTTCTCCATCAAAGAAATCCTCCAAGTCAGATAGATAATTTGTCTCCTTGTTGTCCTGTTGCATGTGCTCGACCTCCTCCATGGTGTCCTCCTGATCTGTAACTAGCTCACCATGGTTTCCCTCTTCCTCAAACATGAAGTTTGAAAGTTCAAACTCTTCTTCAACATCAGAGCTTGAAGGGGATGAAGTGGGAGGAAGAATTGAAGGTTCTTTTGTGGCCTGCTCCACACTTGGGGCCTCTGAAACTGTATGATCCTCCTCCATCATGGGTTCATCAATCAAATCAGGCCCTTGAAATGAAAGAAAAAAATATTCAATGATGCTTTCTTCATTGAGTGGCTTCAACTCTGATTTGATCTCTCCCATTTTCTCCTCTTCAATGGGACTTGGAGCTGATTGTTCTTCCTCCTCAACTAGTTGTGTAGCTTGGATCAGATCAGCATCCTCTTCAGACAAAGTGCCATCATGGACACTGCATTTGGAGTAAAAGCTGCTGATCTTCTTCTTCTTGTTTTTGTTCTTCTTTTGCTGCAAACTCATCCTCAGCCACCACTGGTTCTTCAACCCTGACCTCCTCTATTGGCTTGACCATAAAGGGGATCTTTGTAAACCCAAATTTGGCAACCCAACTCTTCAAATTGTCTGTCATTTCTTCTCTGTTGGGATCCACTTCTTGCTATTTTCCTTGATTGGATTATTGAGTCTCTTCCTAACATGGACTTGGGAAAGCAAGAGGAGTGATAGGTTGGGGTTCAACCGGATTTGCAATTTTTGTGGTGGGGAGGGAGGTGGAACTTCTTGTTTCTTTAGAGGGAATGACTAATTGGGAAAGAAAATGGGAGAAAAATTGAAATGGGGTGGAAGATCAGGAGATGGAGAAGAGAAATCAACACTTGGGGCAGCAATTGAGGGGCTTGAATCTTGATCATGCTGAAATGATAAAGCTTGAGAAAGAGAAAATGAAGGACATATAGATGGTGATTGACTTACCCATTGACAAGGTTGTCTTACACTTTAACCATGTCCTTAATCCACTTTGTTTAAGTTGAGGAAACACTTTAACCATGAAGTCAAGCCTCTCTTGAGGGTTGTAATGTCTTGGAAAAGGGCCTCGCCATGGACAAGATGCCCTACAACCAATATTGAATGCATTCATTTGTGCTATGGCCCTTGACTAAACCATGCTAGCCTCCATTTTTTGAATCTTCTCTAAAAACCAAAGATTATCCACATAGTTGTTTCCATTGTAAGCATCCCCTTATTCTTGATAATTTCTATGGCCAAACCGACTTTAACCCCTGTCCATATGGGCAAGAATAATGGCCCCGGATCTGATTATAGTGCTGATATGGAGGAGTTGGGAAATGCATTGGAGGTGAACTGCATTGCTATTGTAAGTGTGAGTTCTAAGAAGGAAATGAAGCCATGATTACACAACTTCATGGAATGGGAGAAAATGAAAGAGATGGAAGAAGAAAATGGATGAAAATAGGTGGAAATGGATGGGAAAGATATGCAACTTCGTGAGATAGGGTTTTTGCCCAGATGGAGTCACTAGATGTGCTTGCATGTGCCTCAAAAGGTTAAATCTATATAGAAACACACCAACTTTGATAAGATGAAGAGGTAAAGTACTTTAAACTCCGTCCCACTCGGCATGCCAAAATTGTTAGTGTGGAGTCAAAACACCCCCGAATGGCCTAATTTTGAAGTAGGGCATTCACCGTGAATGCACAACATGGGACCATCTCTCAAGCCTTGGGACTTGTAAAACTTGAGATGGACCTCCTAGGAGAAATTTGGTTCTTGCCTCCTAATCTACCCGCCGCAAGCTACTCCACCGTAGGCATAACCTATCCTATCCTAATCTAACCATTCCAAGGGGACATAGAGAGAGAGGGTAAAAGAGCCTACACTAAGTGGTGATACACTAGAAAAGGAAGTGGTTGAATCATAGACCCAACCGCTTGAAGTGGAGAGAGGTGAGCAGAGGAGAGGGTGGACAAGATGCACCACAGACCAGAGATAGTTTTCACACATAGAACCACTTCGAAACCCATTAAGCACAGCTCCTAGAACTCCGTAACAAACATTAGAGTATGCACGTATACCCCAGAACAACGAGAGGTAAGAAGAGACAATAAAATGAGCCAAGGATGGATAGATGCATCACGAAATAGATTTTATTGCTCCAAAAGTTACACGGTACATTGTTAGTGGGAAAGAGGAAAGAAAATGCCATTACAGAGCCATGGGAGGAGGCTTAGACTCCACATTCAACCCTAAGGAAGAAAGAGAGAGGGGAAGAGGGAAGATCAACAACCATTTGAATATGCCCCTCCTTTACAATATATAGGAAGAATAAGAGAGAGAGGAGGGAAAAATTTGAATCCTACTTCAACCACCTCTATGATGCATTGAATCCTGTTCTGAAAGCTCAACCATTGTCAATCAATGTTATTCTCAAATCCACCCACAACTGCTGATTCCGGTTCCTATGTCTACTCGGCGTGCCAAGGAAGAAGAATGATGGATCAAATCAAACCCGATCCGGTTGTTGGAGAAATAGATTCTACATTAATGGCCTAGAAGAGTTTTTCCCATTTTTCACCCACTAAATATTATTAAGAATGATATTTTATGTTTCCATGACGTAAAGGGTGTCGAGACATTTCCAAAAAGTCTTCTCTTGCCCAAATATGATTTTCCTATCAAAAGATATGGCCATTTGAATATTTTGTCGCGGCACACAACATTGAAAGAGTCTCGCCATACCGGGTCCACTTGGTAGCCTCGCACACCTTGAAGATTCGGACCCTACCTTTCACTTCTAAAATAGCACCAGAATGACACGTGGAGGCTTCCGTGGGCTCCACGATGTTCCTCTCGTATTTTCTTGAGCCTCCTTTTCTTGATAGGGTCAAAAGTTCCACCCTAGACATGTGGAGGCCTGGCGCTCATTTGGAAACCCACCCCAAATTTTACTCTTGAAATAGCACTACGTTGACACTTGGTAGGCCTACCTCTACTTTGACTATTCAACCCCCGACTCTATCCCTTTTTCAGACCTGGGACACGTGGAAGGCCCGACTCATTTGAAAACCCACTTAGGATTTTACCTTTGAAGGAGCATTGTTAAGACACGTGGTGCCTTCCACCGCACTCTATAGTTAGTCATTTTGGTCCCGCTCTAATTTTTGACCTCTGTTGACCATTGGCTACGTGGAGGGCTAGCGCAAGTTTGAGTCTCCACCTAGGACTCCCATCTTGGAATTACGCCGAGCCGACACTTGGCACCTTCCGCTGAGTCAAAGACTTTTCAATGGTTGGTGCAACTTTTGGGTTTTAGATGCATGGAGGTTTGGTGCTTGTTTGATCCCCTCCTTTCGATTTAACCTTTGGAGATGCGTCATTTGGAAACTTGATAGATTCCGCTTGTCTCCTCCATACTTAGCCAATTTCAAGGCTCGTTCTAGGTCATATGCAGCCCCGAACTTCGAACCTTTGTCATTTCTTTTCCTTTGAGCCTCTGGTTCTTTGACACTATTTTCTCCTTCCCCGACCCTGCTATTCCATTTTAGAGCCCACCTGCAACCTGTTTTCTAGATTTGAAGCATGGGTTCATTCGACGGAGCCATTTTTGAATTTCTTCTTGCACGGGTCATTTGATCTTTATGAGCCCTAACATTCCATTGTAGAGTCCCTCTGTTTCCTGATTGTAGGATTTGAACGTGATTTCTCTAGTTTCTTTTGTGTGGGGTCGTGGTTGATCCAATTTTAGTTGGGGCTAGAATTGGGATAACAACATCTTCAATATTTTCATGTAGCATGTCTAGATTATGTGGATGATCACACTTTATTATCAAATCTCTTTCCTCATGACCTCCAAGATTATGTAATGCGTTGGTTTTATGACCTACCTATCTACTCTGTGACACCTTTTGTGCATTTATCTGATGTTTTTCTCACTCATTTTCTATTAATATCGGCTCTAAGATCTCATATACTCAACTAGCATAACTTAAATAAGGATCTAATGAAAATTTAGTAGACTATGTCTTACGCTACAAAAATAACTTGGCTAAGATTTATAATGTTCTTGTAGACTACGAGATTCAATATTTATTCATTCAAAGTCTATTTCCACCTCTTCAAGAATTTTTTTGTTTGAGACATCTCCATCAATTGATCAGCTATTTCATATTCTTAAGCTTTGTAAGACTAAACTCTTATCTACCTAGGAAAGCTTAAATTTCAGGAACACGCTTCAAATTCTACATGCTTTAAAAAACAACAACTTTCAAGCCACTAAATAAACCCATTGAATCAAAAATCATTGTCACCATTGTATCTAACACTAAATACCTTCAATAACAAACTAAGTGTACTTACAAATAATTTATCGTCGCTCCACACATTTTACTACCATAAGTTGTCAAGAATAACCTTATAACACTTCCTCTTCCACTCAATTTATATCAATATTTTTCTAAAGGTCGTAATTACAATGAAAATCTTAAATGAAAATATCACTAGTGTGTTAGAAATTCTAAATATATTTGTTTCAAACTTCACTATCTCATTCAATATCCGATTGATAATAATGAAATTAAGCTTCCATAGCCTATGGATTCTAAACCTATCAATGAAAATCACAAGCTCAATATCTTTAGAAATTCTCTTCTCAAACATGACAAGAAAGTAGATATTTCCTCGACTAATAATACAACCTGTCAAGATCTAAAGCATACACGTAAGGTGTACACAATATACGAGGAGAAAAAAATTCTAGCGACCAAGAACGATGAAATGTTTGGAAGAGAAGAGAAGATGGCTGAGATTGCGAGGAAGCGTGACACACTTACAATATTAAGAGAGCCTTATGAAATGATAATAAAGGATTTGAGGTCGTTTGGTGGCACATAAAATGGATTTTATGGAAAGAGTGATTTCAGGCACGGCTTGACTAAAAAGGGAGTTAAAACACAGGTGAATATAAACTGACTCCGGATGAGATGGTAGAGGTCATTAGGACAAGATCCGATACATCTAAGAAGAGGCCGGTATAATGGATTGAGCTAGAGGGTAAAATTGATAAAAAGTACCCTAAACTTTTACATCCAACAGGATCAAGGGATCAATGTGCACTTTGAACATTTTTCCATTCTTTCATTATTTTAATCTTTGTAAACAAGTTCTTTATTCATTTATTCTTTAAAACTACAAGACGAGTTAACCTTATTGTTGAGGATGACAACGCAACTATTATGGGCTAATGTTGGGTGATAAAATGTCTAAGTATGAAGACCGCATGGGGAAATATGGTGTACAAGAGAGGTACGTGTACACATGCGAGGACTAGTTGAAGTGGCGCGTGGAGGACTCACACCTGTGTAGACATAACCCAAGGTTTAGCCAATTTTGTAGTTTACGAGCTAAAATAGAAAATACGGATGGAGTGCCGACCACTTAGCGAAGGATAAAATCATGATGACTTGGTGGCTAAGTGAAGGATATTTTTGAGAATGAACATGTAGAACAAGAACATACATAGAGGCTATTAATAAGATTAAAGTAGATTTATTTATAGGATAATTTATTATTACATGTTGTGAGAAAGCATGCATGTAGTCTATTTTGAGCATGCCTATTATTAGGATAGAGCGCATGGGCGATGAAGGAAAATCCCCTCCCATATATATATTTCTTATATGTCAATTTTTTTGTACCATTCCCTTTCATGATCATGTATATCATGTTTGAGTGTTGAGAGTTTTTAAATGTGGTTATGACTAGGTTTGATACTTGGACATGTTCTAGCGCCCATTTATGGGGATGCATTCATCTTATGTTATGTAATACTTTGTTATAATGGATTATGGAGGTGGGATTATGATTATTGATGTGTCTAATGAATACATGGTGTGATTTATATTAATTTTTATATTATTTGTTATGATTTCTAGTTATATATGTTTCATAAATACAATGAATCCAATGGTTTAGTATCATTGAATGGGTACTTTGATATTGATTATTATGTTTGTGCATGTTAACATGTTGAAAATCATGTGCAAAGGAGGGAACTAGTAGCTTCGTGCTCTTTGGGTGAGTATTCATATTTGTCTAAATGAGGTGCTAGCACGCATAACATTTGAGTGAGTAAATAAAATACTACAGCTCTATGGAAGACAACATCAATCCTTTGATCCCAATTTCCCCATCCAAACCCCATTAACCCTCGTGTTCCAAAGGGGCTGATGATGTCTATCCAAATTATGGCGCAAAATTTCAAATTTCAAATTTCAAAAATTACAATAATGAAAAAATAATAATTAAATCCCTCCCAAAACAACTTGTATTTCATCCTAACCTACCTCATGAACATGTTTTACTAATTTTGATGCACTAACGACTACAAATAGAAAAATAACCAAATAAATCCTAACCTACTTAAAAAAATCAATGTGATGACCTAATTGTGGTCGTGCCCCACTACGTGCACCACCTTGTCTTCCTCCATCACCACCTTGTACTCATTGCATGATGTCAAACTAAACCTCAAATTTTGATATCTAGAGCTCATTGAACTCTCGGTTCAAAATAGTAATAACCAAATAAATATATAAAACTCAAATTTATTTTCAAATTCGGTCATGATCAACCTCAATATTCAAATGACCTTCATTTTCTCTCTTAAAATCTATAACATGTGTTTCTCATTGCGTTATGACCATGTTATCATATAATTTATTTCACCATATTATACGACTACTTTCAATGATCTTCGAATTTGACCCATTTTGACACCATACCATCTCGACACCATGACATCCATCCCATGGGTCACATAGCTAGGTGATTTATGTCTTATTTTACTAATGATTCTCTAGTTTTCCTTTCAATTTTTCTTCTTCATGATTTTTACAAAGATTGTGCTCGCACATGGCATGACAAATGACATTATCAAGTATGCATTAGTGGGTATATTTAATATTAGTTAGTCATTTTAGTGCATTTATTTCAATACTTAATTTTAGTATCGGTGTTACAGACTATATTTTTCTATTGACCACCACATATTTCTTTATTGCAACATGCGGTGATCAATATCTGGGCAATTTACACCTAATTTTTCACTTGTTCATCTTTCATACTTGTTACTAATAATTTCCTTTATACAGGTAAGGATCATTGATGCATCTATTTCTTGAGAAGGTGCCTTAAGGGCTGTCGAGAATGGGTAATGGTTATTCATGCAACCATTATGGGTTAGAGACAATATACACAGGAGTGTAACTATTTAGACTTGGCCTTAGTTTTCCCTACACCGGTTTCCTTCTCTTCCTAGGTCTCATGCACATCACATTCATATCTTCTTTCTTGCATCTCATCACCTAGTATATATTTTTATCCATATCAATGATCTATAAAACACTAATATTACTTTTCACAACACATTAATTTTACCTTTGGCCGTCATCACCACTCGTTGGTTATGGTGTCGATGATATATTTCATAATGGCCAATGACATATCCCACGGGTGATGTCATCCAACATACACCCTCACCTCATTTGAGACTCATAAGAAAAGGAAGCCATATCATTCAGATTTCCATAATCTCTAATATTTTATGTCATGCTCACATCTTCTCACCAAGCTCTTGGCTCATATTACATCTTGCTTGGATTAAATTAGATACTCTTTTTCTTATATGGTTTTTTACACTATTAGTTCAACTATAACGAGTATAAGATAGGAACGATGTTCCCCTTCTCCACCTAACAATGAATCTCTCTCAGTGTACTTCTTCTCTAGAGAGTGTAGAAACTAAATCATGCACATAGGTACATTTCTAGGTCTTGATCACATACCACTATTCATATAATTCCTATGTAAAAAGAATAGTAATTGACATTTCTCTGTGGTCTATCACACCTCACCTCCTAGAATAAATTTTACTACCTTTCTTGGCTTTGGACACTAGCGCCCAAAGACACCAAATCCCAAGTGCCTGATTCCCCTTTGGGCACCCCAACCTCTTTGTATCTTACTCACCCTTTTTGGGTCTCTTTTATCTTTGGGACATCTTGTTTTCTTGGTGGTAGGCCTTTTAGAGGTTAATTATGAAATTTACCTATGGAAATCATATCAATACAAAGCTATATGATCGTGGATAAGAGATCAAGATCTAAACATCTATTACTATCATTTATGGTTTTGCATCCAAAGGAATTTCTTGAGCATAAAATAATCCATATAACTTCATTCAAGGGACAAATAACTGCATTATTTGCATACACTTCATTGGAAGGGAAGTTCATTTTAACATCCACACATATATTTACATTTCTACATCTAGCTATTGTTCGTTGTTTAGTGAAACTTGCATAAGATCCATCTAGGGCACTATTTGTTGATTATTTTTTAATTTATTTCAAAGGTACATCATTAGTGTTGATGGAAATATTGAGGTTTGAATATTTGTTTAATATTCAATATTACAACATTATTTTTCGTAAAATATTTACCTATGTCAAAATTAGTTTGGTGTCAAAATTTGAATATTTTAATACTCAACATCACCAAGGAATCTTATGACACATGACAGGATGTGTAATGGAATTTTTTTAATGAGGTACATTTAAAATGGAGGTTACTTAATGCATGATAAATGTTTGAATTCAAAATGGGAGTTACATTTGCATTAGTGATGAGTTATGACATGGAGGAGTTACAAATTGATTCTAAAATCATGGAGGAGTTACAAAATTGAATTTAAAGAGAGAATATATCTTTATGGGGTGGATTTTTTCATATATGGAGCATTAAGGACATGTAAGGGAAGTTGGTCATGTGTATTTATTGAAAAATATGATTTACACTTGACAGTGTAAAAGAACATTGTTATTTGGAGAAAATATTCAATATTTTTATAACTGCCAAGTGATGTGGCTTGCTCATTCCAAATATGGCACATTTTTTAAAGAAATTAGCCCATGGTATGGGCACATGTTTTTAGGGAAAACACAAGTGGTTTTTACTCTCCTTCTTCCTATATAAACAATCATTGTGTGCACATTTTGTAGTGCGAAAAAAGGAGAGCATTTTGTATGATTGAATGTGAGCTAATATTGTAAATATATTAATTGAGTATGAGTATCTAAGAGATAAAATAAAGGAGGAATATTATTGATTTGTATTGCATATTTTCTAGAGTGGGTGCTTAGGATTGGGGATCGGTGTCTCCAGTAGTTGGTGCTTCCAATAAGAGATTGCACAATTAGTGGAGTTTGCATTCAAGGGATGAATTGGTGTTCATATTGGAGATTTTTGTCTTCTATGAGTTGGTGCTCACACCTTGTAAACACTATTTTATTTCAGCTGGATTTGGACAGTAGATCCAAGCAGTCTCTTTTTGGTGGATGTAGCCCACCTCTTGGGTGAACCATGGTATATCTAGTGTTATGTGCATTTGATTTTTGTGTGCTCTCACTTTTTATTTTCAGATTATAATATCTTATTAATTGTGGGAAAAAATAGTAAGTTAGAGAAAAAGTTTTAAATTTTGAATATAGATTCAACCCCTTAGTATTCTCATGCTTCTATGAATTGGTATCAAAGTGGGGTCCTTACTGTGTAGCTTAACAACTATAAGATAGATCGAAAGCATGATGGCATCTCGTAAAGGATTCTCCATAAACAAAGCTTCATTGTTCGATGGATCAAACTATGCCTTTTGGAGAATAATGATGCATACCTAGTTGAATTATCTTGGACACGATATTTGGCAATCAATTGAGAATGGATATATGACGCCAACAACTCCACTGACAGATCAAGTCGGTAACATAGCATGTGAAAATAATGCTAAAGCTATGAATGCTATTTTGTGTGGTGTAGCGATTCATAGTTTGTAAATATTATGCTTTGTAAATCTGCCAAGGAAATGTGGATAAGCTCAAAATTTTATGTGAAGAAGGTTCGAAAGTAAAGATGGTAAAGATTTAGACACACATAAGAATGTTTGAAAGTCAAAAGATGAAGGAGGAAGAGAACATTGTAGCATATCTACTCCATGTGGATGAAATTGTAAACATGATCAGAGGTTTGGGTGAAGAGATGGAAGATCTAGTAATAGTACAAAAGGTATTAATATCTCTACTTCCTATATTTGATGCAAAAGTTTCAGCTATTGAAGAACTTAAGGATTTAGATAAAATGAAAATGGATGATTTGCATGGAATAATCATGGCTTATGAGATGAGAATAGAACCAAATAAGCCAGGGAAAAGAGAATATTCTTTCAAAGCTTCAAAAGGAAAGGAGAAGAAGGCCGAACCAGATGATGAATCGATGAGGAAGAAGAAGCCCAATTCGTGAAAAATATGAAAAGAGGATCTGACAAGTATAAAGGTAAACTTACTTTTAAATGTTATAATTGTGATGAGATTAGAAATTTTACAAAGCAAAGTGTCCACATGCAAAAGTGAGAGTGATGATGAAGAGCCTATCAAAGCAAAGAAAGGAAGCTTTTATATAAAAATAATTTTAAACAAGTTAAGTTTGAAAAGAAGAAGAACTAGAACCAAAACAAGAAGAGTTTATGCACCAGAGAAGATGATAGATCGAGGAAGATTGTTCGAGAGGGTGACATTGAATAAAATTTTGTTTATGGCCCTTGAAGATGGAGAAGTGGAAGATGAATAAGAAGTTGAGGTAAACCTAGAAGAATAACTCATTTGTGCCTTGGTAAGATCAAGAGACTCAAAAAGAAGACCTTGAAGTAAAAAGTGCAACTTCAAGAGTATGAAGAAGCAAATAAAATTTGTCATGTTATCAAAGAATGTGAGAAGAATTTTATTGATCTAAAGACCGGATTTGAAGAGACAAAAAGAATAGAAGAAGTGATCATATCCCGGGCAAAAGAAAATGAGGTTGAGAGAGTAGAATCATAAATTGTCTCATTGAGACAAGAAGTTGAAAATTTGAACAAGAGACTAAGTTTGAAAAGATTTATGAGGTATTGAGAAATATTCCAAGTAAACAGAGACCAAACTCAGCCAAATCTGGTCTTGGAATCAATAAAGTAGAAAAGAAAGAGACCAAATAACTTTTGTAAAAAAAGGCCCAGCTATGTAGATGTCCTAAAGGGATCCAATAAAGGAGAAAACAATAAGAAACAAGAATATCAAGCTCCATAGAACAACAACAAAGACGAGAGAAAGTGGAAGAAGGTGTCATTACAAAGTTTTGTAAGTCCATCTTATTAGAGGCAACCTTACATGATCGGGTATTCTTTTCATGGTTATTGTTTTTCATGTCACAATTATGGTCATAAGATGATGGACTGTAGATCAAGGTTTCAGAGTAAGAATCAAAAATTTCATGCTAGAAACTACAATTATTTTGTTGCATTATCAAATTTGAATGGACATTAGATGTTATGAATGCAACTAATTTGGTCACATAGCAAGATTTTGTAGGATTAAGATTACATAAAGGCCAAAGAAAATGAAAGAGGAAATCAGATCATACATAAAAGAAATGATAAGAATGTGTGGCAAAAGAGAAAGGAGGGAGAAAAGGAAAAATCTATGTTGGTGCAAATGAACATCTATGCACAAGATGAAGAAAAATATTGGTACATTTATAGTGGATGTTCCAACCATATGACGAGTGATGAGAGAGCAAGATTTAGAAGATGAAAAAAATATAGTGGACGTATAATAAAGTTTGGAGATAATACTACGACCAAGATCGCGGGAAGAGGTAACATAAATTTTAATGGTCATGCTAAAGTTGAAATTTTTTATTTTTGAAGGTCTGAAACATAATCTTGTAAGTGTCATTCAGATGTGTGATCAGGTTATACACTCATGTTTTATGCCGAGGTTGTAAAATTAGAAAGAAGGATATAGGTAAATGTGTTGCAAATATAAATAAAACAATGAATAACTTTGTACATGTTGAGTGATATGAAGGAAGAAAAGTGTTGCATGATTCGATTGATGAAATATGGTTGTGGCATAGGAGATTGGGTTACATTAATTTTGAAAACATGGTGAAAATTAGCTCAAAAAAGCGGTGGGAGATTTACCCAAGATCAAAAACCGCATGAAGTACTATCTGTGAGACAATGTCAACATGGGAAGCAAACAAGGGTCAAATTTATGACAAGGATTACTCTACAACAAAGACATTGGAGCTAATTCATATTGACTCTGTGGGTCAACAAGAACACAAAGCTTAAAAGGTGATTCTTATTTTATGTTATTGATTGATGACTTTACTAGAATGACATGAGTTGTATTTCTAAAGGAAAAATCAGAAGATTTTGATCAATTCTAAATTCTAAAAGATTTGATGGAGAATGAGGAAAACTCTAAGATAAAGTGTTTGAGATCAGACAGAGGAGGTGAGTTTATGTCTAATGAATTTGATGAGTTTTTGAAGAGCATGGAATTAGAAGACAATCTTTTGCAACAAGAACACCATGACAAAATGGTGTAGTTGAGCGAAAAAAATATAGCGATGAAAGAAATGAAAAGAACGATGTTGAATGATTCCAAGTTACCAAATTATTTTTGGAGAGAGGTAGTGTACAAAAAGTGTATATTCGAGAGCAGAGAAGAGATTCGGGTAAACAAGGAAAATACATCATATGCGCTATGGAAGGAAGAACAACTTCTATGAATAACTTTAATGTGTTTGAAAGTAAGTTCTACATTAAGAGAGACGATGAATATGAGCTCAGATAAATTTGATTATAGAGTACATGAGGGTATATTCCTATGTTATTCATCTAGAAGAAAGGCTTGCGATTGCTTTAACAAGAGAGCCTGTAGAAGGTAGTGGAAAGTATAAATGTGAAAGTTGACGAATGGAAGCTAAAGAAGAAAATAGGACACTCAGTGGTGTAGAAAGAGGATGAAGAAATAAAATTCGAGAAAGAGGAAGAAGAAGAACAACAAGAATAAGAATAATTTGAACAAGAAGACATGAAGAAAACATCTAGAGCCATTCCAGAATAATCTAGTAGATCAAATCATTGGCAAGAGAGATCTTTGGAGTGCAGACAAGGAGGAGACTAGCAAGTGCACCACAAGAGGTAAAATTTTCTTTGTTATCAAAAGTTGAACCGAGTAATTTTGATGAATCTAGCAAGGATAAGTTTTGGATAAAAAGCCTTGGAAGAGGAACTTAATCGGATATAAAATAATGACACATTGGAGTTAGTTACGAGGCCAAAGGATAAGAATATAATTGATACCAAGTGGTTCTTTAGAAACAAAATGAATAAAGAAGGAGAAGTTTTCATAAACAAGGTGAGATTAGTGTGAAAAGGCTACTCACAAGTTAAAGGCATTGATTTTGAGGAGACATTTGCACTTGTTTCTTGCATGGAGGTGGTAATAATATTCTTAGCATTTGCATGTTTCAATAATTTTAAAGTTTATCAAATGGATGTAAAATCAACATTCTTAAATGAAAACTTAAGAGGAAAAAGTTTTTATAGAGCAACAAGAAGGTTTCATTCTATCAAAAAATTCAGATTTTGTATGAAAGTTAAGAAAGGCCCTTTATGGATTGAAACAAGATCCTAGAACTTGGTACTCTAGATTGGAAAATTACTTGCAGGAATAGGGATTCGTAAAAGGAATTACAAATAAAGGTTTTTACATCAAGATAAAAGGATAACATCAGGTGATAGTTGTGGTTTATGTGGATGACATTATTTTTGGAAGTGGTTGCAGGAGATTATGTAAAAAATTTGTAGAAGAGATTCGGAAGGAGTTTGAGATGTCCATGCTTGGTGAGTTATCTTATTTTTGGTTTGCAAATTTAGCATTCTAATCAAGGCATTTTTATTTCACAAACCAATTATATAAAGGAGATGTTGAAAAAGTTTAGAATGGAAGATTGTAATCCAATTAATATGCCCATGATTATAGGTTGCAATTTGAGTAAAAATGATGAGTCTCCGATGCTAATCGGAATTTTTATAGGTTCATGATAGGTATCTTGTTATAAACCACAAAATTTAGACCATATATTATGTAGGTTGTTGGACTAGTTACACGGTTTCAGTTGCACCAAAGAAACTTCATGTGGAAAGCAGTGAAAATAATTTTCAAATATTTGAAAGGTACATTGGATTATGGTTTATGGTATCCAAAGAGTGATGATTTCACTCTTACAACATTCAAAAATGTAGATTGGGAAGGAAGTGTTGATGATAGGAAAAGTACAAGTGGGGATATTTTTATCTTGGTGACAGATAAGTGTCATGGTTCAAAACAAATAGGCCTCATTTTCATTTTCTACTAAAGAGAGGTAGCATATATTACAGCGGTGGCAAGTTGTACATAAGTGCTTTGGATGAAGCAAACGTTGAAGGAGATGAGGGTAGAATATGATCATTTCCATTTTCGATGAAAATACAAGTGATATTAACATCTCAAAAAATCCAAATCATGCATTCTAGGAAAAGGCATCTTCCCATTAAGTATCATTTCTTGAGAGATAAAGTTATAGATGAATAGGTGAAATTGGAGTATATTGGAACTAAGGATTAGATTATCTTGATATATTTACAAAACTCGTACCAAAGGAATATTTTACATCGATCGACAAAAGTTAGGAGTGATTTTGGTCACTCTTACTCATTGACTATCTCTAGGAGTATGGACATAGATGGAGCTACACATTGTAATATCTTCAACTTGAGTACGAGGTTGAGGTGAGAGTGTTGAGTTGTGGAGCTCAATTACTTTAGTTTAACATGCAATGGAAACTTGCTGGAAAATACAAGAACTGCAATATCATGGCTAAGGGGGAACCGGCATTGGTTACCCAGGATCGGTATTGGGTCGTATGACTAGCATCGATCGGAAAGAGAGGAATAGGCAATCGGTTAGGGCTAACCAACGTCGATTACCTATGTGAGGATGTTTTAATTAACTCTAGGAATTAGGTATATTTTTAGCATTAAAGTATTTCTATTGATTGTAATTACATGGCTAAGTTCCCTAAGTCTATAAATGACTATATAAGCATAAAAGCTAGGGTTTAGAAGGAAGATGATTAACAAGAATTAGAAAGAACTTGCAAAATGTTGGTGAGAGAGAGAATTCTTGGTGATGAAGCAAAAGCTTGATAGAAAGAAAGTGTTATGCATCGAGAGGCGTGGAAGGTTGTAAATCTTCATTGTATATTTTGTCAAAGCTTTGGATTTTTTGTTTCTTGGTGGATGTGGCCCACACTGGTGAACCATGTTAAATATGGTGTTGATTTATATCTCTTGTTTTGTATATTTCTTCTGGTAGAATATCCACTTTTATTTGCATGTATGCTTAGATATGATATATTATTTGTACAAACGACGTGCTTTCCCCAACAACTGGTACCAAAGCTTTGTTTGAGGTTTTGTGTGTTGAAATATTTACTCACAGAGGGTTTTGATTGAGTGGGAGCTACAAAAATGACAAAAGAAAACAAATACAAGGTAGAGAAATTTGACGGCTGAAATTATCAATTATGGAAGATGTAGATTGAGGATTATCTATATCAAAGATATTTGTATTTACCGTTGGATGAGAAGTCTAGACCTATGAAGATGATTGATGAAGAATGGAAGATTCTTGACAGAAAGGATTTGGGATCTATAAGATTGAGCCCGGAAGCATCCGTGGCTTCCAATATTATAGAAGCGGCTTCTACGGTAGAGTTAATGAAATATCTTGCTAATTTATATGAAAAACCTAGTGCTTTAAATAAAGTTTATTTGATGAAAAAACTATTTATTTCTAAGATGCATGAAGGTGGATTTGCATCTAGTCATTTGAATGATTTCCGATCTATTATAAATCAATTAAAATTGGTTGCTATACCATTTGATGATGAAGTAAAAGCTTTTATTCTTATGTTCTTTGCCTGATAGTTGGGATAACTTGGTAATGGTTGTTAGTAATACAACATCTATTAATAATATTTTGAAGTTTGATGATGTGGTTAGTATAATCTTGAATGAAGAAATTTGCAGGAAGAGTACAAAGGAATCATCATCTGGAAATGCTTTGAATGTAGAAAGTAGGGGCAAGAAGAAGGAGAGATCCAAGAGTAAGAGTAATGGGAAATCAAAGTCAAGGGATAATAGATCTAAATCCAAAGTAAGGAAATTACTATTTGGAAATGTGGAAAGAAAGGACATGCAAAGAAAGATTGTTGGTCAAAGGATAAAGAGAACCAACAACTAGACAAAGGTAAAGAAGAAAATCTTGTTACATCAGAGGTAATGCAAGATGCTCTTATTCTTTATTTAGATAGTATAATTGAATCATGGGTTTTAGATTCAGAGCTTCTTTCCATGTAACCCTAATAAGGGTTATTTCATAAATTATGTCCAGGGAAATTTTGGGCATGTTTATTTGGGTGATGATGAACCTTACAGTATTAATGGTAAAGGGAAGTTCATCTAAAATTGCAGAATGGAAATACATGGGTATTAAAAGATGTGAGGCATGTGCCAAGCCTTAGGAGGAATCTTATTTTTGCAGGGAAACTAGGTGAATCTAGTTACATGGTTACTTTTACAGGAGACTCTTAGAAAGTCACCAAGGGTGCTTTTGTTGTGGCAAGAGGTAAGAAGGTAGGAATGTTATATTTATCTACCTGTATTATTGATTCCTTTTCTGCATTATCTACTTCAGATTCAGATGCATGTATGTGGCATAACTGGTTGGGTCATATGAGTCAAAAAGGAATGTAGATATTAAAGGCTAAGGGTAAGTTATCAGATTTGAAAGATTTAGATCTTGATTTCTATGAGCATTATATCTTTGGAAAGCAAAAGAGAGTGAGATTTCTCAAAGTTGGGGCAACTAAGAAGGAGAAAAAATTGGAGCTTGTACACTCATATGTGTGGGGACTAGCTCAAGTAGCTTCTCATGGAGGATCCTAATATTATGTTACTTTCATTGATGATGCTACAAGAAAGGTATGGGTTTATTGTATTAAATGTAAATCTAATGTTTTTGAGACTTTTAAAAGATGGAAAGCCCTTGTTGAGAATGAATCAAATTCTAAGTTAAAGTGCCTTAGATCTAAAAATGGTGGTGAATACTGTAGTAAGGATTTCAATGATTATTGTTCAGTGAATGGGATATGTAGAGAAAGAACGGTTCCAAGAACACCACAAGAGAATGGTGTTGCAGAAAGAATGAACAAGATAATCATGGAACATGCTAGAAGTATGAGGATACATTCTAGATTACCTTTGTAGTTTTGGGTAGAAGTAGTTGATACAATAGTTTATTTGATTAATCGTGGGCCTTCAAGTTCACTAGATGGAGGAATACTAGAGGAAGCTTGGATTGAAAAGAGGTAGATCTTTCTTTTCTTAAATTTTTTGGTTCAGAAGCTTTTGTGCATGTTGATAAGGAAAATAGAAAAAATTTGGATGCAAAATCCAAGAGGTGCACTTTCATTGGTTATGGATCTAGTGATTTTGGTTTCCATTTTTAGGATTTAGAGAATTCTAAAATTATTAGGAGTCATGATGTTGAATGGAATGAAAAGAGAATGTACAGGATCAAATTTTGGTACCCAAGGATGAACCGATTGAGAAGTTTATGAATGAAAATGAACTCTTAGATTTAAAAGAATTACCGACAGGGTTACACAGTAACCGGTGTCGATTGATCCCTAACCAACACTAGTTAGACAAACCGGTATGGGTTACGAGATCCAAACCAGCATCGGTTAGCAGAACCGACGTCGGTTAGAGGTGACCGGTGTTGGTCACATCAAATTTGGATAGGAATGTCCAGGAGGTCCGGATTAAGCCTTCGATACCCCAAAATCCTGTGAGAAGGTCACAAAGGGTAAGTAAACTTCCAGAAAGATTTACACCTTCTCTATTTTAGTTATTATTGACTCGATAATAGTGAACTAGAGATATTTAAATAAGAAATGCAAGATAAAACTAACGTTCATTGGGAGAATGACATGGATGAGGAGATGGACTCCTTGGAATAGAACCAGACTTGAGATTTGGTTAACTTGCCATCAGTAAGAGAACATTGCAGAACAAGTGGGTTTACAAGATTAAGGAAGAAGAGGGTGGACAAGAAAAGGTATAAGGAAAGGCTTGTAGTAAAGGGATTTACATAAAAACAAGTATTGAATTTAGTGAAATATTTTCTCTTGTTGTTAAGATGACTTCTATTCATACTGTATTGAGTTTAGTTGTAGTAGAAGATTTACATTTAGAGCAACTAGATGTGAAGATGACTTTCCTTCATGGTGATTTAGATGAAGATATTTATATGCAACAACCACTTGGGTATGAATTCAAGGGTAAGGAGAAACTAGTGTGCAAGTTGAAAAAGAGCCTATATGGGCTCAAGCAAGCTCCAAGGAAATGGTACATGAGGTTTGATAGTTTTATGCATGAGCATGGTTACTTGAGATGTGAATCGACCATTGTTTTTTTCAATCTTCTTGAAAATGGGAGCTATATTATTTTGTTACTTTGTATGTGGATGATATGCTTATTGTAGGATCTAGTATGTAAGACATTGGTGAGCTTAAGATAAAGCTAGCTCACACATTTGCTATGAAGGATTTAGGAGCTACAAAAAGAATCTTTGGCATGCAAATACATAGAGACAGAAAAATAAGAAATTTTATTTGTCTCAGGAGGATTATATCTACAAGGTGTTAGAAAGGTTCAACATGTAGAATGTAAAACTTGTTAGTACACCTATGGCTAGACACTTAAAATTAAGCAAAGATCAGTGTCCTTCATCACATGAGGAGGTCAAATACATGACACAAGTACCATATGCTTCAAAGAATTTGGAAGTCTCATGTATGCTTATGGTTTGTACTGACCGGACATTACATAAGCGATGGGAGTTTATGAGTAGATATATGGCTAATCTAGTTAAAGAGCATTGGAAAGTAGTCTAATGGATACTTAGGTATTTGAAAGGGAAATCTAGCATGTAGTTATGCTATGGAGGTTTGGATATTTCATTACGTGTCTATGTTGATTCGGATATGGATGGAGATCTGGATGGTAAGAGGAGAACTACCGGATATATTTTCACAGTAGGTGGAATGATAGTTAGCTGAATTTCAAGATTACGCTGAAGGTGGTGGATTTTTCTACTACAAAGGAAAAGTATGTTGCAGCTACAGAGGCTAGTAAGGAGAGATGATATGGATGAGTAGGTTCATGAAGAGTTGGGAAAGGAGAAAAGTGATTGTAAACTATTCAAAGGATAGTCGAGTGTGATTCATTTGGAAAAGAACTCAACGTTTCATTCAAGAATGAAACACATTTAGTGAGGTATCACTTCATACGACGGGTATTGGAGGATGGAAAGTTGAATCTAGAAAAGATTCATACGAGCAAGAACCCCGTGGATATGCTAACATAGTCATTAGCAAAGACAAAGTTGGAGCTACACTCCACTTCTATTGGTCTTCGAGTTTGAGGCTTGAAGAGGAAGAAACAAAGCTAAGGAAGAATCCAAGAATGATGTTGTACATGTGTGGTACAAAGAATTAATCTCCAAGTGAGATATTGTTGAGTTACGTGAGCTCAATTACTTCAGTTTAGCATGCAATGGAAACTTATTGGAAAATACAGTAACCATCATCGGTTAGGGGAACTAGAATCAGTCACCCAGGACCAACATCGGTTAGCAAAGGGAGGAACCGGCAAAGAGTTAGGGCTAACCGCGCGTTGGTTACATGTGCGAGGATGTTTTAATTAACTCTTGAGAATTAGATCTATTTTTAGCATTAAAGTATTTATATTGATTGTAATTGCATGGCTAAGTGCCCTAAGTCTATAAACGACTATATAAGCATAAAAGATAGGGTTTAGAAGAAAGATGATTAACAAGAATTAGAAAGAACTTGAAAAAAGTTGGTGAGAGAGAATTCTTGGTGATGAAACAAAAGATTGATAGAAAGAAAGTACTGTACATCTGAGAGGTGTGGAAGGTTATAAATATTCATTGTATATCTTGTCAAAGCTTTGGATAATAGATTGGCTTGTTTCTTGGTGGACGTAGCCCACACTGGGTGAACCATGTTAAATCTGGTGTTGATTTATGTCTCTTGTTTTGTATATTTCTTCTGGTAGAATATCCACTTTTATTTGCATGTATGCTTAGATATGATATATTGTCTATACAACCAGTGTGCTAACCCCAACAAACAGTGTAGTTATCCCTTTTCCATTGATGTCAAAGGGGAGAATTGCATAATGGCGAAGAATTTTAGCATGGGGAAATTTGCATAGAACATGTATAGTTGATCGGTACAAAAAGAGCTAAGAGACAAAGTTGGATTTCGAGCAAATGGGTTTTCACGAATAATTTTAGCGGGATTTGACATCAATGACAAAGGGGAGTTTGTTGAGTATTTTTTCATTGATGTAAAAGGTACAACATTAGTGTTGATGGAAATATTTAGGTTTGAATATTTGTTTGATATTCAATATTACAACATTAGTGTTCGTAAAATATTTATCCATGTCAAAATTAGTGTGATGTCAAAATTTGAATATTTTAATATTCAACATCACCAAGGAATCTTATGACACATGGCGGGATGTGTAATGGAACATTTTTAATGAGGTACATTTAAAATGGAGGTTACTTAATTAATGATAAATATTTGAATTCAAAACGGGAGTTACATTTGCATTAGTGATGAGTTATGACATGAAGGAGTTACAAATTGATTCTAAAATCATGGAGGAGTTATAAAATTGAATTTAAAGAGAATATATATTTATGGGGCGGATTTTTTCATATATGGATCATTAAGGACGTGTAAGGAAAGTTGATCATGTGTATTTATTGAAAAATATGAGTTACACTTGATCATGTAAAAGAATATTGCTATTTGGAGAAAATATTCAATGTTTTTGTAACACGCAAGTGATGTGGCTTGCTCATTCAAAAATATGGCGCAATGTTTTAAGGAAATTGGACCATGGTATGGGCACATGGTTTTATGGAAACCACATGTGTATTTTCTTATCCTTCTTCATATATAAACAAGTGTTGTGTGAACATTTTGTAGTGCGAAAAAAGGAGAGCATTTTTACGAGTGTATGTGAGCTAATATTGTAAATCTCTTAAGTGAGTATGAGTATGTGAGAAAGATAATAAAGGAGGAATATTATTGATTTTATTGTAGATTTTTTTGGAGTGGGTGCTTTGGATTAGGGATTGGTGTCTCCGGAAGTTGGTGATTTGAATCGAGAGATTGGACAATTAGTGGTGTTTGCATTCAAGGGTTGAATTAGTGTTTAGCTTAAAGATTGGTGTCTTCTATGAGTTGGTGCTCACACCTTGTAAACTCTATTTTATTTCAGGTAGATTTGGATAGTAGATCCAAGCAATCTCTTTTTTGTGGATGTATCCCGCTAGGTGAACCACGAATGTATATCCGGTGTTATGTGCATTTGATTTTTGTGTGCTATCACTTTCTATTTTCACATTAGAATATCTTATTAAGTGTGGGAAAAATTACTAAGTTGGAGAAAAGTTTAAAATTATTGAATATTGATTCACCCCCTTCTCAGATATTCTCATGCTTCTAACATAACATACCTCACCTCCTAGAATAAATTTTACTTGCTTTTACCTTTCTTGGTTTTAGACATCGGCTTGAACCAAGACACAATGCCTAAGTGCCCTCATCCCTTACGGGTACCCCCAACCTCATTGTATCTTACTTGCCCTTTTTGGCCTCTTTCATCTTGTTTTCTTGGTGGTAGGCCTTTTAGAGGTTAATTATGAAATTTAACTAGGGAAATCATATAAATACAAAGCTATGTGATCATAATAAGAGACCAAGATCTAAGTATCTATTACTATCATTTAAGGTTGCATCCAAAGGAATTTCTTAAGCATCAAAGAATCCATATAGCTTCATTCAAGGAAAAATAACTTCATTTTCTACATACACTTCATTGGAAGGAAGTTCATTTTTAACATCCACACATCTATTTACATTTCTACATCTAGTTATTGCTCGTTATTCAATGAAACTTGCACAAGATCCACCTAAGGCATGATTCTTCACACACAAGCAGAACTACATGGAATATAAGATGTGGTGTAGCACTCATTGTAACTTCACTTTTTTTGGGTGACCAACATGCTAAGTTTGATCCCCCATTTTCAGCTTTTTCATTTTAGGATTTGATGTGTTTTGGGGTTTTACAGGAAATCATTTGTTTTATGGGTCACGGAGTGAATTATACGGGCATAATGTGATAAATATGAAATCAAAAATGAATTATAATGAACATTTTTCCAAACAAGAACTTTTAGATCCCAACCATTTTCATAGTCACGAGGCTCTTATGAGCATACTCTAGCACTTAGGAACCCCGGACCCATCCAGGCACACTAGTGTCTTGACATATCTAATAATTTTATAACTTTTTGGGTTCGATTCAAACGTATTTCCTCCTATTTCATTAGTTTCTATCTCAACACACTTTGATATTTATTTCAAAACCAGCTAAGTCTTTTATTCCCTCTCTTACACCTAGGGTTTCATTTTTTTATCTAGATTATTTTTTAGGTCATATCTATATTTAATTATTTATCATTTGGTTGTGACTCTGCAATTAGGGTTAAGCATAATTTCTATATTTGTTAAATCATAAATATAGATGTATCATGTGACCACCCTATAGGTATAAGGTGATTTGTCTAACCATTTCTTGTCTTTTTGCATAGATAAGTTCAATTCCTTCTTCATTGTGTTATGTTAACTTAGTATTTTACATGTTTGGATGCTAGATAACATAATACTCCTAACCACATCAGCTCCTTTTCTATCACCACTTTCATTTTAGTTATTTCATGTCCATTTATTCATCCATGCCTATCCACACCCAACTATCAATGTCGCGATAGGATTCATTCCTCTATCTTTACCACGGGTTTTAGATACCTTAGGTTTACATAGTGCAATGATTCACGCCCTCTAGACATGTGACCTTGTGAGTCATTGTAGACCCTTTAAGTCTACCCCTTATATGTCTAGGGATGTGTGTAAATCCTACTTGTTGCTTAAATAACCTTGTCAAATGTATGATTTAAGAGTGCGTGATATTGAGAGACATTATTTTCTCACATACAGTGCATCATCTGACTAAAACTTTCATGCACTAATACTCTATGAAGTAATTATTGCACTTATCTATGCACTTTCTAATTTTCCTTTGGGGTCATTTTAATTGGTGCCTTATTTTGTAAACTTGATTTGGATACCAAATCTATTTGATGTCTAGTATTACACACTAGTGGTTGTCCTTACAACAATTCCTTCATTATGATATCGACAAACTCACTTAACACCTTGCACACTTTTACAAGTACTTATTCCTTTGAGTAATCTATGTTCACTTCTTTATGTCCATTGCATAACATGATTTTTCTTTCTCAACTCCTCACCATAATTCCTTTCCTAATACAAGCATGACTCTCAAACAAACTCCGTTTTCATTCTCCTTTATCCTCCTCTTTTAATGACGACAAGTTAAACTTGTGCCCATAATTTTAGATGTGAATAATATTTTTGTGCCCATCATGGATAACCTTCCTATCATACTTCCTAGACCTTCCCAATCGTATATGATAAACATCCATTAACATCACATTACCTAAAAATTTTTATTGATAATTATTGCACTTGTGTAAAAATGGGCAACTCAATAATTTATTACAATGGATAGCATTGGTGAAGTATACCTAAGCTAGGGGAGTTTTCTTTCAGAGAATATTGTTACTATTGAATTAATTAATGATTGCATGGAATTTACAGCTATGTGTGCTATCACAAAATATAACAGATCACATAGTCTACAATTTCATGACTATCTTCAGCAAAAGAACACAAAGCCCTGAAGGACAGTTGTGTTGTCTTGATGAAGACATCCAATTGTAGAATAGATGAAATGCTAAGTTTTGGAACAACAAACATAGTTGCAGATTGCAAAGAAATCAGAGTTCATTACTGGATGTTACGGTATTATTATTTAATGTTTTTCCTCCATGATTAATACATTCAATTATATTACTTGAGTTGTTTAATTCATCATATAATCCATACCAGAAAGCGAAATGCGAGAAAGAAATACATAAATCAATTTCACAATTTAATGCTTTATTCATAAGGAAATTCTAATGTTCCACACAAGTTGTGGGATGTAACTAGAAAGTAAAGTACAACTACTAAAATATGAGGTACACATGCATGAAAGAGAAAATAGAGGTGTATGAGTGAACCCATCATTGCCTTGGGTCTTCTCCTTTGGTTGATGTACCTTCATCTTCATCTTACTCCCTCTTCATCTTCATCACTAGAAGTATCGGTACCTAAAAAGAACAAAAGAGAAATATTATCAGTTAAAGAGTTCAAGTGCTAATCCATATTCTATGTCATAATTCGCGGCGTGGATCTCTAATAATAGGAGATATAGATTACTTGAAGATCAAAACTGCATACATGATTTACTCACTCAGATGATGGAGGAAAGAGAAAAGAAAACTATGGACATAAGAGAGGCCAAAAGCCTAAATATTTTCTAACTATTTCCTTAAGTGTGCAGGTGCAGGTTGCAGTAAAGAAGAAAATAAATCATGTTTTATCTTCACTATTAGATAAAGGTTGCAGTTCTCAAATGATTTCCATCCTATGGTACATGAAGTAGATAATTCATAAGTATATGTTCCCGATTGCAACTAAAGAAGAAGGAATTCTGAGGAAATTTTGATAGGGCTTCACCATGTGAAATGGATTTTAAAACTTTCCAACATACATATCAAAGTTGTAATAAAAGGAAATGCAGTATTAAATAGATTGCAGAAATCAAGAAGAAATAAAGAAGTCTGAATGCCATATCAAAGGAGGGATACCCAAATCTGGTTTAAATACCTCAAGCCACAAATTGAAAAATACATGGGTATATACATATTTTGGAAAAAATAATTCATTCATGTAGGACAATTAAAAGTCCATATACAAATTTATTGCAATACAACTCCAAGGAATACACCAAGGAAACATGAAAGAAAAGCACCAGTTTCATCAATTAAAGTGCACTACTAAAGACAACTCATGCATTATGGTAAAGATGCTACAGAGGTTCAAAATAGAATCTGAGTATATTTTCAGAGAAAAATAATAAATATCAGTAGCTCGAATGCTCAAAGAAATATCTAAAGTGGGGATCACAGAGTTTAGGTAGAAATATCAAAGGCACCAAGAGCCAAAGTTTTGGAAGAGTAATAGATCACGTAGAAGAGAATCGATCTGGTAAAGAACAAAGCTTCATGTTTTCATCAATGGCCAAAGATAGAAATTTTGCAGAGCCTGGTTGAGACAAATGGAGCTACAATATGCAAATACCCACAACAAATCTAGATTTAGCTCACAATGAGATCAAAACTTCAAAGATATACAGATAAAATTTCAAGAAAAGCAAAGCAAAATATGGAATACCCAGAATGGAAATTATCTAGCAAACCCTCCACAGTCGGTTCGAAGAAATCTAATAGTAATAACCATGAAAACTATGATGATATAAGCTTATCAACATCAAGCAAAGCAAAATATTCATATTATTGAGCCATTCAGAGAAGGATGAATCCAGAGTTACCTCCATGAGTTAGGAAATGAAGTTCCAATGGTAATAGCTGAGTCATCGAATTGAAGGAGCCATCACAAAATTCCCACCTCAAAAGAAGGTTCATCAAGAACAGTGATTCAACAAGCCAACATAAAACCATGGCGGCTAACTCGCAAAACTCGGTAAATATACAGCCAGACCAACCTCAAGAGTTGAGCTTCAGGACTCCAACAATGACATCAAAGAAAATTTTGCTTCCGAGCTTCACCCACGAACCAAAGGTGAAATAAAAATGAATGGGGTTTAGTTTTTTTTAACTCACCCATCTCATCGTGGCTTAACCTAACTCACTCGAGAGTTAGTGATCAAACGATCCAAAATCAAAAGTACAGATCAATGCTCATAATTGATCACCCAAATTCAAAGCAAACCACCATGGTTAAAGTTTTTACCACCACATTCAATGCAAGTTAGAAACACAGAAGATCAATGAATGAGGTTACATCATGCAAAGGATCGAATGGAGGAAATCAAATCACCAAAATCGATGCAAACCTTAGCTTGACTCATGAAAATGGTGGGTCTTTTGGTTGACTTAGCAATTTTATTATTTTGAAAAAGTGTCAAATTGGTCCGTAGGCCTGACAAAAATCTGATTAGATGTAGAGACATGGGCCCTTTTTGTGTTTTGAGACATTTTGGCAAAAGGCGTAAAATCGTAAAATGACCCGCGGCCCCGCTCATGTAAAAGGAAAAAGTCAAAAGTTGAGCCCGCATTAAAATTCAAAGTGGAGAAGCGGACCATCGGAATGTTTTTGCCTTTAAAACTTTTGAAAAGGGAGTAAAGTTTAAAAATTCCCCGTGGCCCCACTGAAGCATCAAAATTCAATCATATTAAAGTAAGTCAAAGGTGGATCACCGGGACAGTTTGAGAATTTGAAACTTTTTTAAAATATAAATACAGTTTAAAAAGTGCCCAGTGCCCCGCTAAGGACCAAACAAAGCCATGTATTCAATAAGTCAAAAGTGGAGCGTCGGGTCAATTTGAGATTTTGAGCCCTTTTTGAAAAGGGAAAAAGTGTTTAAGTCACCCACGACTCCACCCAAGCATCAAAAGTTAAAATCGGGGAAGTGGGCCACGGGGCATTTTAAAATTTTAAGCCTTTTTCGAAAAGGCAAAGTAAAGTATCAAAAGTAAGCCACAATCCCGACTTTGACCAGATTCAAACACATGTAAGGCCCAGATTAAAAGAAAATGGGTGGGCTGAATATTCAAAAATGTAATTTCTATCAGAAACATGAAAAGAAGGATTTTCCAGGCCCGTTTTGGATCAATTTTGTCCTATGTGGATGATCTTTTGAGGTAATAAAAGACAAAGTTCTTTAGAGAACCTTCAGTCGAGCTTGAAGTCTACATCAATGGCGGAATTTTAAAAAAATCACACAGAAAGCTTGAAGTTATTAATGGTGGCCATGGGAAAAATTTTATAGAGCTTTGCTAGCTTGAATGGAGCTTAATAATTTAATTACCAAAAATGATTAAGTCTGCAATATTTTGCATCTTAATTCGAGTCCTAAGTTCACCAGATTCAACCATGGTCAGAAAGTAATTAATTTTTCTCACCCACAAAGAGTAAAGTTGTACGCCTTCACAAAATTTAGAAAAGGATAGATCAACAAGAAGACAAATCTGCATGCACAGGAAAGAAATCTTGCTCATCAAGCAAAAGCTTATTTTTAGCAAATCATCCACTCATGCTTTTCTTAAAAATAGACATGCTTTTCTTAAAAATAGAATAGTCAACTACAGTTGACTAAAGTGTAACCGATGGCTATTAATGCCTCTTTGTATTTGCATGTTCTATTTTTATTCCTTTATTTATTAATAGATGAAGGATAAAAATAGGATGCATGGGCGAGTAAAATTTTAGCCTATTTTAGGAAGGGTGGGAAATATTTTGCTATATATTGTGTGCCTTGGAAAAGCACAAAAGGAGTTAGAGGAGGACTTTTAGATATAAGAGTGCTGAAGAAATTTTTTTCCAATTTTTCCCTTTGAATGTGAAGTATTTTCTACCTTTCCAATTATTTGCAGTCTTGTGTATGTTTCCATTAATCTTGTGAGTTTGAATTCCCTGATTAATTATCTTACCCTGTTGCAAATTCAGTAATTTTTACATGATATTAATGTGTATGTGTAACTTAGCAGTATTGTTGTGATTTTATCCCTCAATACATCAAAGTGTTTACCCTTAATTATCTTCAAAAAATTGTTGGCTTGTGCATAAAAAATCCTTTCCATATCAATTGTGCATATACTCAGTCAAAGACCTCATACAAATTTGGTGTATCACCTCAGTTTAAATCTTTTACAGTCTTCTTTTACCCTTAAACCCTAGAAAAATCAATTTAGGATACATCAATAAGGAACCGGCCTTGATACCGGAGACTCACCTCAAAATAGGTATACCCACAAACCTGAGGTGTTTCCATTGTATCTACGAAAGAGAGAGATCCATTTTGCAAGCTTAGAACACCTGCAGCCATCTCTCTACAAGGTGCACTTTTGAGAGATAACAATTTTTATAATAATTCCCAATCTAGATTTTGACAAGACTTTGCTCATTCACTAGGACCTGATGTCCCTCGTATATATGCAAGCTATATATTTAAGAGGATTACTAAAGTATACATTGATTATCACGCCACACATTAAACTCGAACCTTAAATCAAATGGTGCATATGAAATTGATGTGTAACAATACAAGGATTTTTTATCTTAAGAATGTAAATATGAATAAGGCACTTGTGTCCAAAGTTTGGTCAAGGATATATGAAGGCATATCAAAACATATTTTCCATTTGTTCATTGTAGTGGTTCATTTAATGGATCGGAATGAAATCAAGGTGAGAATGTCATAGGGAGGGATTAACCATGATACTCTGTAGGGGTTAGAATGTGCAATATTCTCGCATCCCCAACTTCTCAACCATCTCACAGAAACAAGATTGGTTATACTTTCACCATCGATAATTACTTTACAATATTTTCTCCCGACTTGCAAATGGTACTATAAAATTTATTGATTTACGTAAGCTCATCTTTTTTATGTGATGTTTTTAACAATACCAACTTATCATCAGGGCCTCTCTATAATCTATTATCTTGGAATGTTTTGTAAATCATAGGATTCTACACCTCCATGCACCATATGTGTGCCAAATTGTTTACATCTACTTGTGACTTTACCTTGTATATTTGGACATTTGTATGTAAGATGCCCTATGATTACACTCTTAAAACATGTTCCAGACAATACTCTTTCCCAACCTTAACTAAATATCTTATGTCCTCTTGAATACTATGACATTCCATTATCCTACATATTATTATAGGATTGTGTCTACACACTAATACACTCATCTTCTTGTGGTGTATTATATCCCCATCTGCTTCCTCCTCTACCACACAAATTGTGGGTTACTCTTATAGCTATGTTCTAACTTTTACATGTAACTTTATCTTCCACCTTCAACATTATTTGATAGGTTTATTCCATTATTTGAATTCAAAAAAGTTGAGCTCTTCCATAATAACAAACCTCAAACCATTAACATATCACGTGAATTTCTCTAGTCAAGATTCCTTATGTCTAGATCTTATTATGATCTTCTCGGAATTATGTTTTACAATATTTAGTTGACATTTCCTTTTGACTTAGGTTTTCAACTTCTTAAATAAACTCATTTGGTAGCTTGATGGAAAGAAGTTACTCCTTATTTTCATGAACATGTAATCCCATGATGTTCTCTTGTCTTTACCTCTTCATTTTTGTTCGCTTTGCACATATTTACCAAAGACAACACATAATCCATCAACTTATTTTCGTCACTCTAACATACTTGTGGATCAAAAATCTCTTAAAACTCAAAATATTCCTCTTTACTTATTAACTGTTTTATGAATTCCTTTGGGTATAATCTTCAAGAATGATGGGACATCCATCCTCTATCCATGACCCATTTTGGAAGTTTTTTGAAGTAGTCATGCTTCTCTGTGCCTATGTTTTTAGCCTTTTCTTGTACATCCTCAACAAATTCTACATTATGTGCACCTCTTCCAGATGTTTCACCTTCATTTTCACTTTATTCATTTAGGGCCACAAATCCTCTTTATTTATCTTCCTTATCAAATTTAAGTCTAGTTATCACACCCCTTAGCTCTGTCATTAGTTGTTCTAATACTCACATGATTGTTGCATTAGTTACATTTTTGTGCCCATATTAATGGACTTCTTGATAGCATATTTTGTCCTCCACAATTAGTTCCCTCTTAATTGATGTTCTAGTAAGTATTCAACTTCCAACATAACTCCAAGGTATGTATCCATAGTTTGATACCACTTAACAATGAAAGCTATACGAGGTACTCATTGAGCTTGTTTTTTTCATAAGTAAACACAATGGAAACACACTTTCGTATAACTCAAATTTCATCCATTTGAGCCTTACCACATATATAACATCCAACCCTCAATGGGATGGTCACTAAATTCGAGGGGTATAGGAAGAATTAATGTTACTTTAGTGAACCTCTCGGATTCTCTCTCAAGGCTCTCTAAAAATGTTTTTAGACTGGATTTTATAAGAAATCTTTCTTTCCTATGAGGAATTTTGAAATTCCTTAAATAATCTTGCTCAATATTGAATTTAAAATTTGGTGCATCTGGTTGGACTAAATTTTCTCTTTTCGTTAAGATTAGTGAACTAGATACTAAATAAAATAAAACAACTCAAAAATGCAAGGGCTTAAGGTACCTTGGAATTAGATGGTGATGGATAGATGAGAACAAAGTAGGAGTCTTCACTGAAACTTGATGAACCTACACAACAAAGATAACTAAGAGGGAAATAGTTAGATGGTAGAAAAGGGGATTCTCGACAAAGTTGGTTCCAAGAAGTATACACTTTTATTTCACCCGATTCTAGATCTTTTCTTCGAATGTTGATGAAACAGATAAGGCGTAAAGGGCTAGGAGGAATACCTGTTGGGATGCTAGTTGTAGGTTGTTGCATATGTGCGTATGACTTCTCGATCCACACCGATCATGAGAACTTCCTTTTTCTTGGAGGAACTACTCGAAATGGAGCACAAGACCACCAAATAAAAGTTAAACAATATATGCAAAGGACTTCCTATTGTGTGCTAGATCCAAAGTGTGATACTTTCTAGACAATGTCAATCCACTATTTATAACAACTTAATGCTGATAATAAAGGAAATCCTACTGATGGTTAAAATTATTTAGGTATCTCATTCGTTCTACAATAAGCAAATTCATTCACAACAAATAGTGCTAGCTATGATTGAATCGAAGGTCAAGGTCACCTGTCGGTGGCATCATTCATCGGGTCGCTGTGAGATTCTTGGTAGTTTTGGGTATTGGGTGAAGAATGGAAGCTCTGTTCTTGGTTTCGCTCAAAAACACGAGACCGAAGCGTTGGTTTAGGTTAACCGGTGACGGTTGTGGGTAACCGTGTCGGTATGGTCGGGTAATAGAAAACTCAATAAAAAATTGGTTGGGTGATAGATCTAAGGCTAGATGAAGATGGGAGGGTAATGGCAAGTTTCGTATGGATCTGAGGTATGCACATGAATGATTAAGGTCCATGTATTGGCAATGCAAGGGTGTGGATAAAAAGATAGTCAAGTTTGCATGTTGATAAATGATGGGGGAATAGAAATGAGAATAGATTGCTAATAACATATGTAAAAGGATCTACCAAATGATAAATGAATAAGTGTTCATTAAAAAACTTACTATTTATACAAGCTTGATTCCTGTTGGTAATGGTGGGTGATCAAATGGAATGAACTTGGTGTAGTGATGGTGCTTCCCTGGATGCTTTCATGAAGGAAAATGGTTGTGTGATTGCTTTAGGTACTGCTATGGATGCTCGATGCATGTGCTAATGTTGGTTCCGCTGATACAAACACTCTGGTTTCATCAATTATTCTCAAAAGATGTGATTATCTCTTAGAAATGTGCCAACCTCAAAATAAGGTTGTTTTGGGAGTGAGTTGGTAACCGACGGTGGTTCCGCTTAACCAACATGGTTAAGGGTAATCGACGTCGGTTAGGGTGGGATTTCCTAGGTTTACTAAACTAGGCAGATCCCCTTGATTTTCTAGGGATCTCATTTTGTTTACTCCATGGATTAGCATGGAAGCTTCCTTCTAACATGCAAGAATGTGGTTAGAGGGAATGTAGGCATTGATTTTTAGGGTTTGGGTAGGTCTTAGTTAGTTATGACAACTTACTAAGAATAGGTCTTAGGTGAGGTGGCTTGATGAGGTGTCTAGGTGAGGTGGATATGTGGGCATTATCCCAATTAGGATACTTAAATAATAAATATGGTGAGGATAATGAGTTAATTTAATTAAATTAATATTATAGTGGGGTGAAGGGGGCCATGGCTAGGTGGATGTGTTCAAGGTATTTATTTATTGAGGGACCAAGGGGAGTGTGACCCAATTTTGGTGTCTACATTTTGCCCATTTTTGTTGCGTAGCTTGTATTGGTAAGTGACGCTAAAAAAATAAGATGTGGTTGCCCCATGTGTGGGTGAAGGTGATCCCCTACAACCAGGAACCGACAAGGTAAAAGGCGACTGGTGAGTGGTTTGATAAAAGGTGAATGTGATGAAGAGGAAGGTGGGTAACGGGGAAAAAAAAAGAAAAGGTCTACTCGTAATCTAGGTAATGGGTCAGGGTCAAAGGTAGTAACAGTCAAATGCATGCACATGTATAAAATGCAACGCACGATAACAAGTTGAAGAGCAGAAAACTCTACATTGTCTAAGGTTGATAGGTTTATCCAAACAAGGTTGAGGTGATTCTGGTATCCAAGGTATAGGATATGGTCAGGAAACATGACATAGGTTAGGTGCAGGAACGTTTAGGTATGCTCTGGTATACCGAGGGTTGGGTCAAGATAAATGGTCATGGAAAGAGGCAAGGTAAGGTCATTAGGTCAATCAACATAGGTAATAGTGCCACAAGGTTATAACAAACACATGGGGTCAAAGGTCACTAGTGATGGTCCAGGTCCAAGTATCCAGGTCACGACATGGGTAGGGCCGGGGTATGGGTAAAATAACGAGTCCTTGAATGAGGATGAGGTGAGGGGATAAAGGGTAAGGTCAAGAAGGTCAAGTGGTGTGGCCAAGTGAGGTGAGTGTAGGATAAAAAGGGATTTAGGGCAAAAATTGGGGGTAGGGGTAGGGTAAAAGGTTAAGCAGGGAAAAAAGAGTGACAGGCAGGGTAATAGGGTGAAATTATGGGCAATGTGGAAGAGAGGGTGACTGATGTCGGTCAAGGGTAACTGATGCCAGTATAGGGTAACTGACCACGGTAAGGTAGGGCATGTGACCGATGTCGGTGAAGGTAAAACCGACGTTGGTTAGGTCAGGGATGTTATAAAAATAAAAATTCCACATTTTTTGGAATCATTTGTCCCATGCGAAATAGAGGAAAATGACATGAGAGAGGGAAAGTTGGAAAGTGAGAGAGAGAGACTAGGGACTGAGTTGGCGAGCCACATAGTGGGTGATTGGTAGCGGAGAGGTGGGTCCACGAGATTAGATTGGTTGATTTTATTGGTTGGAGGTGAGGTGACAAATTGGTGATGGCAGAGGTGGAGAGAGGATCGGCGAACCGGCAATGCAAATGCCAAACATACCACCATGACGATGGTAGCGTGATGAGGTAAGCATCAAACCCTTTCTGTGTTTTGTGAGATAGATTAGGTGAGAGGTTGGGTGGTGAAAAATTAGGTTTGGGGGAATGAAATTTGAAATGTGGGAGGGTGAATTGGGTAGAATAGGAGCGGGAGAGAGGTAAGTGGGTGAATAGGGGTGGGATGGGGTTAAGGGGAAGTGTAGGTGAGAATGGGTGGGTAGAAGAGTTAGGAGAGGGATTTTTTTAGAGGGAGGGTTTGGGCGTCATGATTTTGCACGCTGACAAAGATGACCGGTGTTGATCGTGGTTATTAGCTTGTCGGTAGGGTCAAACCGGTATCGGTCACAAAATAGGTGACCGATGCCGGTTTAGGGGTGACCAGGGGCTAGTTAGAGATAACCAAAACTGGTCATGTTTTAGAGAAAAAGGGTCCGAAAGGGCCCTAGGTCGAGTGGGTGAGATATGGAATGGTAAAATAGGGTGTGTTGATGAAAAACCTAGTGTAGGTAGGGGGTAAAATGGGTATGGGGAAATGATAGTGGGTGAGGGTGGGGGGAGATAGAAATGTGATAGGAAGGTAGGTTGGGAAGAAAGAAAGAGGTGAGACAATGGGTATAGGTGAGGTGTTGAGGGTGAGTGTGGGTATGATGAAGGTAGATTAATTTGATGTTTGTATTGGATGCAGGGGAGAGATCAGTTGCGGATGAGAGACAAGGTGCCACCCCTACTTTTGAGAGTGTGAGGCATGGTGACAGTTGAGGAGTGGTGGCATGTGGAGGAGGTGGGCCTGATTGGGGTCCAACGCTATCGACATGTAGTCCGAGTCACAATGAGTCCGATGGTCAATCTCATTGATAGATGGGATTCAATGACCAACACGTTTCACCTACCAATGGGTGAGATGATAGTCACCGTTGAGGACGTGTTTAAGATCTTGTGGTTACGAGATATTGGGGATGCAGTGTGTACTCGATCTCCTCCGAGGCCTCGAGAGAGTTGATGTTGACATGTGTTTGGGGAGGGACTGTAGACATGACATTCCATAGTGCTAGTTTGAGTTACAGAGGGATGTACCTAGCCCATCCAGAGGAGACGAGGCTAGTAGTGCTACTGATGGAGGCAGTGTGCTACTTTGCAGTGCTAGATGTAGAGGGTGGGAAGTTCCCCACTCATTGATGGGGGTACTACATGACATGGTGATGGATCGGACCTATTTTACCTAGGTGCTAGCATTCCTGGTGTAGTTATACAAAGAGCTATGGGCGTATGGGCGTCTGCGCAGTTCAACTTATGTTGCACATTTTTCTACACTACTGGGCCTATGAGCACATAGTTTGTGTGTGGCCAGTGGGTATGCCCTAAGTAGATGCATTTCCGCCAAGATTGGTTTGGGTGGGGTATAGGTAATGGGTGCCCGTGATTGGAGAGCATCGATCAGACAGGGCTACACATGATGTAGCGTATTACAGGCATCTATTGGAGGGGTTTTCCAGAGTGGACATCATATGGAGACTGTATGTGGGTTATCCCTCATACAGGTAGATGCATGATGAGCTAGATGGCCTTCAGCTTGAGATGGATAGAGGGGAATTGTGTCGAGGAGCATGAGATGATCCCAGTTGATAGGGTTAGGCAGTAGTTTGGGCTATTATAGGACATACCTCCACCCTTCCCACAATACAGGAGAGATGACGTGGAGAGGCCATTACCTCTACCATAGCCGATAGTGCCCACAAGGTAGGAGGAGCAGGTGGTAGACCAATGGATCGATGATGCTAGAGTGATAGATAGGTATAGACAATGGTGGGTGGCCTAGCTATGAGTAGTACCTCCCGTGCCCGATCAACCCGATTTAGCCACTATCACGGTGCAGAGAGACACCTTACAGGGGCAGGTGGTGACCCTAATTACCTAGTTGGGTATGGTGCAGGGGCAGTTAGCTAGTTCAGAGGTGGAGGTGGCCGAGTTGCATGCACAAGTGGCCAAATAGGGGCCAAGGAGGTAGAGGGCATAGGCGAGATAGATATGGAGGATGTCCACCATGATGATGTCTGATATATGGCCCTTGATTTTGATGTAGTTTTGATTTTTGATATATACCGGCATGCATGTCGAGAGTTATATTTTTATCATATACCGGCTGCGCGTGCTAAAGATGGTGAGGTTGTATGAGATTTTTTTGTATTTTGAGCATATATCGTAAACTGCGTCTTGAGAGTTATATATATTTTTTATCATATACCGGCCTACGTGCAAGATGGTGAGGTCAGTATATGAGAGTTTTGAGGGATTGGATTATATACACTGCCTCAAGGTGCTATAGACATTTGATAGTTATGTATATGGATATTGTATTTATAGAGATGGTGATGATTATGGGCATTATGTTTTTGTGTTGATAACATTTTATTATTATGTCTAGATGGATTAATGGATAGGAGTGTTAGGCATGGTGGAGTTAGGTTGGTGTTAGGCATGATGGAGTCAGTTGGTGTTAGGCATGGTTGAGTTAATTTCTCAGGTATTTGATATGATGGCAAAGAAAAAAGATGATATGCATATGTTGTGGTTTAATTTGTGCTATGTATGGTAACATGGATCATGTTGGTATGATGTATGATTGTGGTAAATGTGATGAAATGAATGTTGTAAAAATGTATTAATTTCCACTTATTTGATGATAAATTGGAAACTAACTAGAGTAGAATGTGACCGCATAGGTTCTTTGAAAGGTGATAAGGTGATTGATTGCGAGTGAGAAGAGGTGAAGAAGGTGATGGCAATGGTCGAGCTAACCTCCAAGGGCCCCATGCCCTCAAAGTGCTACCTACATAGCCCTAGTGAAAAAGGGCCTCAGACTGATGTAGTTCTCCCATAAGCTAGGGAAGAATGTGATGAGGTATGAGAATGAGTTGCTAGGTTTAAGGCATGGTCGAGTCTAGGTCTATTAGGTATGGGTGGATTTCGTGGCACATTGTTAGAGATGATGTTGAGTTGATGAAAGAGTAAAAGATACCCAAAGATAAGTGTCAAGAAGCTAATCTGTATAAGGTAATCAATATGTAATGAAGCATTTAAAAAGATAAGAGGAGGAAAGAAATCCACTTGATGGGTAAGGATCATAACATGTATGTCATACCTAAGACAAAGCTAATGAACATAAGACCCTAAAGACATTTCCCAATTGATTATTCTAAAGGTGAAGAATATTCACATGAGCACCAAATGTCACGGTTCTAAGCAGGTCCCATGAGGTGGTAGGAAATTAAAATGTAAATGGGGTGAGGGTGAAAAAGTGATTAGTTTATATAGTATTTTGTAGCGATCCTTGTAAAAAAGACCCGAGTCACAATGGGCAAGTCCATGACGAAAAAGTTTTCTATTTTGACTTGTATTTGAGATAGACTGATCAATGCAGGAAGTCTATATGGGATGAGGAAATTAACTCCTTGAAGTCTTCATGAAGTTGATAGATGTGGGAAGCTTGATTCTCTTTTTTTTTTTTAAAGAGCTTTACATAGCATTTGCCTTCGAGGGAGCAGTGATCTATTGATATCAACAATTGTAGAGAGAAAGATGTCCTTTTGAGGGGGTCATATTTTTATTGGAATTTTGACTCAAGGAGTGGGATCCCATGTGAGGGATATGAATTCATGGACAATACCAAGGTGAAGAATAGGATTCTTGTTCAGAAAGCAGGGTGAAACGACCATGGGATCTCATCTAAAAGCGGCATTTAAAAGTATCCATGAGAATCATGCTATGTGCAGCGGCCATGGTACACATATTCAAGAGAAGATAACAAGTGATGGGTACGCACATGATTCTTGTTTAATCATTGGTGAGGTGTAAGAAGTGAATAGCACTCAAGGGATGAGCATGGAAAGAGGCAAAAGGTGAGGTAGGACTAAAATTCAATAGTAGAATGGTTGAAGATGCAAGGCATTAAGGGGCTCAAGTTCGGGTTTACCATCGAGTGAAGATAAACGATAAGCACCTGATCCGTAAGTATGGGTCACGATGTATGGTCCAAGCCAATTAGGAGAAAATTTTCCTCGTTTACTTTTTTCTGCTTTGGTTACATGTTGATTTTCTTTCCAGGACAAGGTCACCGACTTGTAAGGTTCGTTCATGGACACGTTTGTCGTAGGCATGTTTGATACGTTTTGGTAAACTTGAAGATGATTAAGAGCATTAAGACAGTGTTCCTCTAATAACTTGAGCTATGCTAAATGGTCCCGATGAAAGTCATCATCATTTATTTTTTCATGAAGAGAAATGCAGAGTGAGGGAATCGGGCTTCGAGAGGTATAATAGCCTCATGTATTGTGACCGCAGAGAAAAAGGCGTAGTGGCGGTGGAAGTGTGAATACTAGTGCCATATGCCCACATAGCAAAAGGAATGTGCGTATGCAAGTCCTTGCACAAAGATATCATTAACCACTTTCATGAGAATTTTGTTCAAGGTTTTGTTGGTAGATTCGGCTTGCATTTTGTTGGTTTGTGGGTATTAAGGTGATGAGAAACTTAGGCTGAATGCCAAATCGCATCACAAAGTTTTCGTAATGTTTTATTTTTGAATTGTTTTCCATTATCAGTGATGAGGTGATGAGGAACACCAAAGCAAAAAATGATGTGATGATTGATGAACTCACATATTTTCTCGATTTTGTGGAGATGAGTGGTATGGCTTCAACCCATTTTGTGTAGTATTCGGTAGCGGTGATGATCCATTGATGTCGTTGGGAAGAATGGGGATTGATCTCTTCGATAAGATCCAAACCCCATTGAGAAAGGGCCAAAGGTCACAGTGACCTGTAAGGCATGACTATGGGTGTATGATGAAGGTTGGCATGTTGTTGGAATTTTACACAATGCTTGACATAATTGCAACAATCATGGTTAAGGGTCGGCCAATAATAGCCTAGGTGAAGAATACGCTTAGCAACAATGAGGCCACTGAAGTGACCTCCACATATGCCATCATGAACTTCCTTGATGGTATAAGGGATTTCAGAACTCGTAAGGCATCACAAGAGAAAACCATCAAAGCCTTGTGCTTATAAAGGAGGCCACCCATGATGACGTAATGAGAGACATTTTTGAGGAAGGCACGTTGTCCATTATGGATGAGATCGGGAGGTAAGGCGAGAGAGAAAGATAGAGTATTATTTATACCAAAGGTCACTCAAAGTCGGGGTAGTGGTTTTTATAGAGTAAACATTGTGAGGTAAATAAGAGAGTGATTAGAGTCATTGTACGGTGACAAATATTTTATAATCGGCACTTTGAGAAGTCAAGAAGGCCATGGTATCTACAAATTTGTTGGTTTAACGAGAGACGATTTGAAGGGCGTAGCGATCAAAGATGTTCAAAAGGATGTCTACGTGATGTTTATATTTTTGAAGTGTCTCATTACAACATTGGTATATACCACCGACTTGGTTTACGATGAATTGGGAATCACCAAAGATGTTGATGGATTTGAAATCCAAGGCATAGGCAACTTGGAGACCTAATATAAGTGCTTCGTATTCGGTAATATTGTTTGTACAATCAAAATCTAGTTTGAAAGACAAAGGCATGGGTTCACCATCAAGTGGAATGAGGATAACACCAGCCCCACCCCCACACTGACACTTGGAACCATCAAAGAAGAGTGTCATTTGGTAAGCGGGTTCGTCTAGGAAAGGGTGGCAATTGACTCATCTGGGAAGTCAAAATTAGAGGGTTGATCCCCGAAATAGGTGCGTCGGCCAATTGGTCAGTGATAGCTTGGCCCTTAATGGACTTTTGATGGATGAATTTGAGGTTGAGGTCAGCCAAAAGCATAAGCCAGCGTGCGGCATGCTGATTTTGATAAGGTTTGGCATACATGAAGTGTAAGGGGTTGGTGTTGGTCACAACATAGGTTTTGTGGTTGAGTAGGTAATGGAAGAGTTTTGTGGCAACAAAAACTAAGGCTAAGCAAAGTTTTTGGGATGGGTGTATCAGGTTTCATAGTCTAAAAGAGTATGGCTTATGTAATAAACCACCCGCTGCTCCCCTGTGTTGTTCATCACGATGAGAGAGAATGGCCCCAAAGAGTCATTAGTAGTTGAGATGTATAGGTAGAATGGTTGATCGTCTTTAGGTGGAATGAGTACAGGGGGTTGAAGAAGGTGTTGTTTTAAGGCCTCAAAAGATTTGTGGCAATCATCATCCCATTTAAAGGATACATCCTTCTTAAGAAGGTGATGAAATAGTTCACACCGATCAGATAATTGTGAAATGAAATGGTGAATAGACTGCAACTTACCTTGCAGGCTACGGAGTTTCCTAAGGTTAGCGGGTGGAGGCATTTCTAGAATGGCCTTGAATTTAGCAGGGTCAACTTCTATACCACGTAGGAAACGATAAATCCCAAGAGTTTTCTTGAGAGGACCGCAAAGACACACTTCTTGGGCTGAAGGTGAACATAATATTTAATGAGGCGGTCAAAGATGGTTTTAAGATGGTGAGGTGCTCGGAGCGATGTTTGATTTGACAAGGAGTTCGTCCATGTAATCTTCCAATATATGATGCATGATGTCATGGAAGATGTAAGTCATAACACACTGATATGTGGCACCAACATTTTAAGGCATAAAGGCATGACTTGATAACAAAAGGTCCCCCAAGGGGTGATAAATGCAATTTTGTGTTGATCCTCTAGGGCAAGTAAGATTTTTTATAACCTGAGAAGCCATCCATGAGTGATAGCATCTTGTGACCAGCGGTAAGGTCAACCAGCTGGTCAATACCAGGTAGGGGAAAGTCATCTTTTGGGCAAGCTAGATTGAGGTCATGGAAATCCATGTAAATGCAGAGTCCCCCTATCACCTTAGTGACATGGAAAATGTTAGAAATCCAATGAGGATAATCAATGGGTAAGATGAAGGAAATGGAAAGAAGGTGTTGAAGTTCTTCTTTGACAAGAAGGGCAATGCGAGGGTGCATTTTCCTCATCTTTTGTTTGACGGGCTTGGCATCGGAAACAATAATGAAATTGTGGACCACTATGGTGGGGTCAATACCGGGCATGTCTGCGTAAGACTAAACAAAAGAATGGTTATGATCTTTGAGAAAATAAGTGATGGCTTCCTATTCAGCAACGTCTACAAATTTTCCTATGTTTAGAATGTGCGGGTCATCCTGAGTATGAATTTTGATTTCGATAGTCAATTCATTCAACATGGTTTGTGTCTCAGATGGTAATGACCAATGAATATATGAGTCTTTAGCACCCAGGTAGGTGAGTATAGATTCATCATCATGACATTGAATGATGTTAATGGAAGGTGTATCATCATCGATCATTTCAGGATATAGGAAGGGAAGAGAAGAGGGAACCTCGCCCTCGCATTGATAAGTCAGAGGCCCCAAAGAGATGGTGTTTATGAAAAAAATTTAGGAGGAATGAATTATGGATCCATTGAATTTGTTAAGGCGAAGGTGGTGATGGTGGTAAAGAAGGTGGAGAAGGGTTAATGTCTTCAATGAGTTGAATGCGGGCCTTCTTGGTAGGTGGTTTAGCAAAGCCGATATACCACTATGGTCGTTATGTTTGCGGGTAGTACATGGAATAATAGTATGGCGGATTTGCTCACAAAAGCCAAAATTGAAACCCTTCCATGCACATCAATGCAGAAGGTGTGGGTGAAATGGTGATTGGTGAGTGACTAGAGATCGAGGAAAATGGGTGGGTTTATGATGGTGGTTCGGTGTGTAAGTTGTAATATCAATTCCCCCATAGGTGAGATGTGTATGAAGGTGGGGAGGGCCATAAAGGAGGCACTCTCCTATACAATGATCATAGCGAGGGTGTTTGTGAAGACTTCCATACTCTTGGGAGTAAGGAATGTGTTAAAACTATATATTCGATACTCCCCCAGTGAGGTGCTAAAAATTTCCTTCCAAGGGATTAGTAGTTGGTATGTGGGTAAATGGTATAGATGATGCATCGGATATCGGATCGGAGGTGGAGCTAACGGATTGGGAGGCTGATGGTTCGGCTGTGGAGGTTATGGCGGCAGTAGGAATGGAGGATGTAGGTGTGGTTGAGGTAGCGGATGCCTTGGTGAGGGGAGGTGTAGGTGACGTGGTAGTGGTTGTGGAGGTAGATGCTTTGATGGGTATAAGCACGTCATTAGGTTGGTAAAGCATATTGTAGGTTTTGAAGGGTGATGGGTTAGCAGGAATGGTATAAGTGTGTCCTTCATGCTCAAACTTTACACAATGATGCAAAGTGGAAGGAACACATCCCATAACATGAATCTAGGGTCTACCAAGCAACAGTTATATTGAAATTCCCCCTCCAAGAAATAAACAACTCAGAAGCAGTGCAGGGGCCCATGCAAACATGGAGGCTGATGGTGCCATATGTAGAAGTGATAGTGTTATTGAATGAGTGTAACATGATGGGATGTTTATGCATGTAATTTTCAGGTATGTGCATTTGAGTGAATGCATGGGAGGAGATGATATTAATGCTAGTGCCCCCATCGATCATAACACATCGTACACATATATCATTGATGTGGACAAAGATGAAGAGGGATGGATCGGGGTCATCGGTTTGGTGCGATGTGATCTCTTCATCGATAAATTGAGTGTGGCCACTTGGTGAGTAAGTGACAATGTAGATGAAGGTCGGAATTTGATGAGAGAGGTGACATGATGAGGTGTAATAATGGAGGCTACAGGTGTAGGGTCATTGGGTAAAACCTCAATAGATTGAAGAACCTCCATGAGAGCTTGATGATGGGATTCTGAGGTTTGGATGAGGTCATATAGGGACATTTTGAGGGGGGATTGGTGTAGTTGTTTGAGCATCATGCGGTGTGTGACCCCATTAGAAATAGGATATGTGGGGCTGCGGATAGTGATTTTAGGTGTGGGTGTAGATGGTATGTTGGGTATAGGATTGGTTGGTGAGTTGGTTGCCTTTTCCTTACCTTTGTCCTTCTGAGCACGGGTAGCAACGTGAATCATGTTAATTTGAGGTGGGGGTAGGCGAAGTAGGTGAGCCATGAAAAGTATAGTGAGAAGAGGGGAAAAGGTCAAGTGGTGGGAAGGAACCTTGGGAGATGAGCTGGGTACACTGACATTTGGGTAGAGGTCTGGCAAGTTTGTCAATGTGAACCATGTTAATTTCGAATCTTGGGGGTGGTTCTTGGAGTTACGGGGTGGCTATTTTGGTCGTTGGGTTGGTAATGGGGGAAGAGCTGTAGGAATGAGTGCCATTAAAATGGGGTCCTCATTGAGAAGATCATCATCGTCAAAGTTCTCTTTAGGAGGACACAATTGGATAAGAAAAGTCTTAAAAGCTTTACAATTCTCTACATCGTGCCCTGCCACATGATGGTAGGCACAATTTTTGTGTCGTAAACCCCTTTGGTTTGGGTTTGAGAGGGTCATAAGGTATGAATGGTGGTAGTGTGATGACAGAAGTTTCAAGAATGTTGGTCAAGATTTTGGCATAGGATCCCGCTAATAGATCACAATGGGAAGTGAAAGTGGTTTGCGTGTAGGTGCGGCGATTGTAAAGGAAGGGTATTTACGGAAGGGGAGTGGGTCGAGCCATGGTTTTAGGGGCTGGTGTGGTCTTAGGTGTCAGGCGTGTTTGCTTGGGTAAGGGTAGGGTAGATGAACTGACAAGAGAGTATGTAGTTGGGTTGACTACCTTGTCGGAGGGTAGCGGATTTTTTTCCTTAGGTTGCACCTTCTTGGGTAAAGGTGATACAGGCACACGTGATCTAGAGGGAAAGGTGGATGGTGGAAGAGGGTGCATTACCCATGGGGATAACGGAGGTGCTGTGAAGGTAGATGACACGTGTCGTGAAGGAGGTGTGAGGGAAAGAGATTGAAGTGTAGTGGGTAGTGAAGAAGTCATTGATGGTATTGGAGGAATGGGTGGTAAAGATGTCAGTGTGGGGCGAAGTCATGTTGGGCACTTGGGTATGTTAGAGGTTTGTGAGGAGGAATGGGTTGTTGTGTTTCTTGGTTTACCAATGGGTGGTGGTTTCTTAATCATGGTGGAGAGGTGAGGTTCTAAGATGGACAGGAGTGGTGAAGGTGACGAAGGTGTGATCGGTGAGGTTGGAGTATGAAATTTATGGGGTTGGCTCTTTTTTTTGGGTTTCAGAGTAGGTTTGGTATTGACCTTGGAGAATGTAGGTAAATCTAATTTGATGGGTGGATGATTAAGGCTGGTGGTTGGGATGACCCCTAAGGTAGTGTTGGGTTTAGGAGAAGAAGATGTAAGTGTAGGCTTGGGTGTAGATGCGCGTTGGGTTATGGGTAGGGGTGTGGTTTGAGCCATGAGGGGTATCATGGAAGAAGTTGTGATAGAGGTGGTTGTGCTTGGTTCAATTGGCCGAAATATTTTTGGGTAGATAGTGGAAGTGTCAGCAAGTGAAATTTGCATTTGAGTTGAGATAGGAAGTAGAAGGCACCCCCAAAGTAAGGTTCTATCCACATAATCTAAGTGATCGGCTAAGCGTGAAAATGACATGGCTGTAGGTGAGGTTGATGAGGACCTAATGGCAATTCCCATAAATTTTTCTTAAAACAGTGAATTTTCTAGCTTCACTTACGTGGGTAAGAGAGCTGAAAGTAAGTCAATAGGATCTTGTGTAACTGATGGGGAGTAGTCACCTAAAAGTGAAGGCAATTCTACTAGATCTTTGATGGGTGGGGAGATGATGGGTGCTCCTATGTGGGTGGAGGAGATAAACAAGTATCCTCCATGGACTGAAGAAGTACTATGGGTGACGGTTCCCTAAGTGGAGAAGCCAAAGGTGAAATAGTCTTGATATTAACGAAAGGCTCCTCCACGGGTGAGGAAGGAGGTAAAAGGTTTTCCTCTATGGGTGGAGGAATAGGTGAGGTGGATTCAAGTGTAGGTGGAGGACTTCGGGCTAGGATTTCCTTAATGGAAGGAATATGAGGTAATTGGGCAACATCGGGTGTATCACTAAAAATAGCATGGACCTTGTGGGTATGGCTATCATGAGTCGAGGTTTCTCTAGTTTGATCAAAAGAAGGGGCATGATTAGGAAAAGGTTTCTTGAAGATATGTAGGTTTTGATTGGCAGGTGTGTTAGGATTATCCAAGGTTAGCTCGCCTTTCTCGAGCATTTCTTGGACAATTTTTTTGAAAGTGATGCAATTTCCGTCACTATGACCCTTTACTCGATGATAATTGCAGAAATCATGCTCTTTATACCAAGCGGGTGTGGGGCGGCAGGGGTCAAAACCGTGTGTAGTTTCACGGGAGGAATGGTGATGGCCCTAAATTTGATGAGCTTCTCTAAGATATAATAATAAGGTTCCCAAATTGGGGTATATTTCCATTGTTCCCATCCGAATTGAAAAGTATGAACGGGTGAGAAATTAGATGAGGGACTAGCTTGATTTGATGGATGAGTCACCAGCTTTTAGTACCCTTTGGGTTAGTGGTCCCCTTGGCCTTCGAATAATTGTTCTATGGTTTTGAAGAATAAGAGGTATCATTTGACTTGAATGTAGAGTTCTTATTGCATAATTGGATTTTCTTCTCTTCAATGGCCTGAATCTCAAGCTTCCGTGCCATGGTGAATGCTTCGTCGGTAGTTAAAATGTGAGTTGATTGATAAGGCTATGCCAAAGAGCAACAAAATCATGATAGATTCATCATCATACCGACGCTTAGAGTATAGGTCGATCATGGTAACCTTCTTAACGATATTAATGGAGAAGTGATCTAAGAAGGATTGAGCTACCCGATTAAATGAGAATATGGATTGTCTAGGAAACCCACTATACCAATCTAATGCAGTCCATTCGAGATACATGGAAAGGTCCTTAGGAGAAAAGCATCATCATGGGCGATCGAGATAGCACCCATGTTTGAAAGATTGCAAATCTTTGTTGTGGGTCTACTTTGCTATTGAAACGGTTGAATTTAGGCATTTCCCAATGCATGGGATATGGACAGATAGGAATGGATGGGTGTATAGACTCATTACAAATCTCATCGTAGGTGAGAGTGTTGTGGAGCTAGAAACCAATGCCTCCAATGTCTACATCTTTTCCATCATTAACTTGATTAGGTCATTGGTAGGTTGTGATGGATGGGTGACTCTTGTAGTGTAAGAGGGTTGGTCTTAGGCATATAACGAGAGGTGGAATTCCAAAGCATATGGTGTTTCCATATAGGTAGATCAAGAAGAAGAAGCGGTGAAATAGGGGGTACGTACCCAGAGTGAATAATAGATGAAACAAGAGGCTGCTGATAGTATGTATATGGAGGTGGAAGGGTCGTGGTGACCCTAGTGGCAATGGGGGCTAAAGATTATGGAATAGAAAGGATGACATTTTGAAAAGGGGTAGGGGTCACCAACACCAAGGGTGGCGGTGTAACTCACGGGTATATGCGAGACAATAGGTGCGAGATGAGGTTATGTTACAGGTGGTTGATGAAGGTATAGTGGATGTGGCGAGTGCAATGGATGTAGGAGACATGGCAAGCGGTCATAAGCAGTATAGGGCCTAGTTACGAAATGACCGGGGTAAGGTAGATGTGGGCAAAACATGCGGAGCTAGATGGGGCAACGACGCAGAGTGGGAACAAGAGTCAGGGGGATAGATACGGGCATGTCGTATATCAACTGACCTGAGGCATCTTGAGTGGATGAGTGGGAAAGGTAAAACTGTAAGGTGATAGGATTTTGGTCAAGGATTCGTGTGAACTCCTCGTCTCTAGTAGTGATAGAGATAGGTTGGATAGGTTCCATGGCTGGTGATAAAATGGAAGGTGGTGAAGGGATAGGTGGGAGTGGTTGACAACTGGCGTGGAATACAAGGAACTTTCTTGTCGATGCGTCAGTACCATGTGAACATGTACTAATGTGGTACGACTGCTTTACTCAGTAAATGACATAGAAATACAATACAGATAGGATAAATAGGTGGTGGTAGGTGAATTGGGGTTAAAATGTTAGCTAGAAAATGACACAAGCTAACCAATTCCAGGTTAGGTTAAACCGACGCCGGTCATAGGTAACCACTACCGGTCACTATGGAAAGTGGACAGTTGGTCAAAAACAAGGTGTAAGGCCAAATTTTCCAGGTATGCAAAATTCGATGGGGCCTGACGAGGTCAATGGATATGATAAGAGTGACAGAGACTCTAAATAGTGAAAGAAGTGGAATAGGTGTCCTTTGAGCTAGGTTAACCAAAAGAACAATGAGCGTCTCTTTGGTTGGGTAAAGCTGATGATGGTCGAGGGGTAATCGATGATGGTCATTGGGCCGACACCTGTAATTCTTGTGAAATTGAAGTAGCGATGAAGAAAATGTGTTTGTGAGTATAAAATTTAATGTGGAATCAAAACCAGTCGAGAATGATGAGAATATGGTCGGGCATACTCGGATGAAGTGAATACACCAACCGTGATAGGGAGCATGCAAGGGGAGATAAGAAAAATGAAGAATGTGACCTCTCACCTCAAAATGCAAGCTAAGCAAACACACAAAGAAAAATACAATCGTAAGAGTGCTTTTTATATTATGTTTGTTTAGCTTATGCTATTTAAGGACTGACTCATGAACTATAAAATAGGGTTTTTTGGTGAGGATTGCTTCCTACAAAGAAGGAGATCTATAAGGAGAGGTTTTAGGTATGTTATGGCGGAGGCAAATGTTCTCTAAGATATGACTCGACAGAGGTAACGAGTTGGGAGTACACATTGAACCGAGATAGTGTGATCATAGATAGATGCTATCGAGTAGGATGTTGTTTAAGAATGTGTGTATATTTGAATTTGTGTGGTTTGTTTTAGACTCGAAAAGAAAAAATGTGCTTTCTATGATTTGTTTGTCAACCATTAGCTGGGCATGACTTCTAGCATATAGGTTACCCTCAATTAATGTGAGCTAATGTAGAAAGGCAAAATGAAATGAAGTGATTTTTAAACCCAAATCAAAATGTTGAATTCAATGACATAAAAGATGAACAGGAGAAGGAATTATCTTTCACTAATGTGATACTAATGAAAGGAAAGAAAGGAAATGTTTGTTTTAAAGCCCAAAATATGATTACTTTTAGCCAATAGAAGAAGAGAAAATTCTAGGGAGAAAGTTTAATGTGAGAACCCTTTAGAAAGGAAACAAACATACAACTTTCACCTAGAAATGAATAAATGAAAGGAACCCCGAATGGGTCCCATTGGGCGTGCCAAAATATTTCACCTGATTCTAGATCGTTTCTTCGAATGTTGACAAAATAGATAAGGGTAAAGGGCTAGGAGGAATACCTGTTGGGATGCTAGTTGTAGGTTGTTGCATGCGTATGACTTCTGGATCCACAGCTGATCATGAGAACTTCCTTTTTCTTGGAGGAACTACTTGAAATGGAACACAAGACCACCAAATAAAAGTTAAACAATATATGCAGTGGACTTCCTAGTGTGTGCTAGATCCGAGAAGTGTGATACTTCCTAGACGGCTGTCAATCCACTGTTTAAAACAACTTAATGCTGATAATAAAGGAAATCCTATTGTAGTTAAAATGATTTAGGTATCTCATTTGTCTACAATAAGCAAATTCATTCACAACAGGCTAGGCTATGATTGAATCTGAAGGTCAAGGTCACCTTTGTTAGGGTATTGAGTGCTGGTCGGGGTGAGATTACGGTGGTTTTGGGTATTGGGTGGAGAATGGAAGCTCTGTTCTTGGTTTCGGAAAAAAATAGAGACTAACATCGTTTTAGGTTAAATAGCAACGGTTGTGGGTAATCAACATCGGTATGGTCGAGGTACAGAAAATCAATAAAAACTTGGTTGGGTGATAGATCGAGGCTATCTGAAGATGGGAGGGTAATGGAAAGTTTCGTATGGATATGAGGTATGCACAGGGAATGATTAAGGTCCAAGTATAGGCAATGCAAGGGTGTGGATAAAAAGATAGTCAAGTTTTCACGGAGATAAATGATGGGGGAATAGAAATGAGAGAAGATTGCTAATAACAAATGTAAAAGGATCTACCAAATGATAATGGATAAGTGTTGGTTAACAAAACTTACTGTTTATATGAGCTTGATGCCTGGTTGGTAATGGTGGGTGATCAAATGGAATGAACTTGGTGTAGTGTTGGTGCTTCCTGGATGCTCCCGTGAAGGCAAATGGCTATGTGATTGCTTCAGTGTTGGCTATGGATGCTATGATGCGTGTGCTAATGTTGGTTCTGCTTGCATGCAACTCTGGTTTCGTCACTTGTTCTCAAAAGATGTGATTATCTCTCAGAAATGTGCTAACCTTGAAATAAGGTTGTTTTGGGAGTTAAATGGTAACCAACGGTAGTTCCGGCTTAACCAAAGATGGTTAAGGGTAATTGGCGTCGGTTAGGGTGGGATTTTCTAGGTTTACTAAACTAGGTAGATCCCCTTGATTTTCTGGGATCTTGTTTCATTTACTCCACAGATTATCATGGAAGCTTCCTTCTAACATGCGGGAATGTGGTTAGAGGGAATGTAGGCATTTATTTTTAGGGTTTGGGTAGGTCTTAGTTAGTTATGGAAACTTACTAAGAATAGCTCTTAGGGTGAGGTGACTAGATGAGGTATCTAGGTGAAGTGGATATGTGGACATTATCCCAATTAGGATACTTAAATAATAAATATGGTGAGGATAATGAGTTAATGTAATTAAATTAATATTATAGTGGGGTGAAGGGGGCCATGGTTAGGTGGATGTGTTCAAGGTATTTATTTATCGAGGGACCAAGGGGAGTGTGACCCAAATTTGGTGTCTACAACTTCCTTATGCGGATTTAAACCACTATATTTGATAAAAGAGGATAAAATCAATGATAAAGAAATGAGTAACATCTAGAATCTCAAACTAAACAAAATTTAAAATTTACAAAAATAAATAGAAAGTTAAAATTTGATCTAAATCACCACAAAACAAGTTTTACTGTTTGGGTCAATGGAGACCTAGGTCACAAAATTCATGTTGGTGGTGATCATAGACATGTGGACCAAAACTAGCTTAAAATGTAGATATATAGAGATTTGAATGTAGATAAAATGATTACATTAAATTATAAACACTAATAACAACCTACAGAGGACATTTTGAGACAAGGAAACAAAAAGGATGCATGAAGATAAGGATTAGGGTATATTGGATGGCTAATAGGGTAGGGGTTCGATGATGATGACTAGGCTGAGTTAGTGGTAACCCAAGATTGATAGAACATATCTAGACTAACGGAAAGGAATAATGATGGAACCGAGAACTGAATGGGATGGTAGAATCAATAAATTATCTTGATGTGGACTTGGAAGGTAGAATGAGTGAAAGAATAGGGTAGGGTTGACAACAAATTGTGAAGTCCTAAATAAGGTCGAATGTGGATGGGATGGATGGGCAACCTACGAGACAAAATGATTGAAAGAAATGGTTGGATCTAATTCTCGATGATAGCTAGACACCGTAAAATGTTAGTAATTGAAATGAATAACAATGATAGTATAAACCAATATAAGGCTAAGATAAACTCCCCAAAGTCTTTGTAAGTGATGTAAATAATCTCAAAGGGACTCTAAGAATACCGAAACAACTGCAAATAGGCATAAGCTCGAAGAAAAGGTCATAAAACACAAGAAAAATCTGGTTATGCATCCTTTAGATGGGGGATGTGGCTTTATAGGGTTGGGGTCGCCACCAACTATGGGAACCATCCATTTGGGTAATGAAATGATGCCTAGCTCAAGGCATCATGCCTTTGGGAGAGCGGGATTACATATTTGAAGGGTCTACGTAGGTTAGGGTTGCATAGGGAAGTGAAATAGGTAGGTGGGAAGTTAGAAGGAGTAAATAAAGGCTAAAGAGACCCTAGGGATGAGCAACTAGGTGGTTAGAGATGATAAACAACCTAGGGAGGAAAAATAAAAGCAAATTAGAGATTATTAGCTAATGATATGAGGATCGAAGATGATTAATGAGGATTAGAAACAATTAGAAATAGATATGATAATGGATGGGAAAATTATTTTTAAAATGAATTAAAAATTCAAAGGGTCTAGATAAGAAAACGCGGGGTGGCAAGAGTAACGATACCAAATTTTGGTATCTACATTTACCCCTTTTTGTTTAGTGGTTTACGCAAGCAAGCCACAAGACATAAACAATGAGATATAAAAATTAAAATGATGAATGACGATGGATTGATTATGAGCTCCCCTAAAATGAGGGATTGATGAGACAAAGAGAATCGATCATGAGGTTGAAAGAGATAGGCAAGGAGGGTGTATTGGACGATAAGGATGGGAAAATGATGAGGCAAGACAAGTTGGCCCAACCAAGAAGGATTAAAATAAAAAATTACAAACATGGTGGTGATTTTAGGAGTCACTTCGCTAGGACACAAATGTCAATGTCTTCGAGGAGATGGAGAAAATGCCCTACAGCTGTGATTTAGAAAAAATTACAATGAAATCAAGGGAATCGAATGGAAAACCACTCAAATGGATATAAGTCGTAGGGGAAAATGTGTCATAGGAACATATCAAAACTAGGCCCAACCAAATGTGAAAAATAATGTGAAATCCTTCAAACATGAGGAATCAAATGAGAAGGTATCCATTCACAAAGGACAAGGTTGAAAATAATGGTACCCCAACACAAGGCATGAATATGGCCAAAGAGGTAGGATACGAAAGAACAATGAAATAAAATTACCAAAGTGGGGAACAAATATGGGCACGAAGGTGGACTTAAGATATGATGTCGATGATGGGATGGTGCCTAGTAAAGGACACCAAATGAAATAGAGGCGAGTTGGGTCGACGATGCCCAATGTGGGTTGACGATGACTAAAGCTAATTGACAAAGATGACCTAAGGGGATTAATGACTATATAAGCCTCAAATTTGGACGATAATGATTATTTTCATGCTTGCAAGTGACTATTAAGAGCTCAAAGCTATAAAAAGAGATTGATACCTTAGAGGAAATGTAGGTGCGAGGAGCAGCCAAGAAACATCATAGGGTATGCGGTATGGTGAATAATGAAAACCCTAACTTGGATTTAATTTAATTAATGTTTAATTTTTTATTTTTGCATTTTTGTTATAATTTGGATTGGTGTCAAGGGAGGTAGGCAGAAAATGGTTATGGTCACCATCAATTTATCTCTAAAAGACATTGATCAACCCCTGACGCGTCAAATTGACATGGGTTGGTGTTGACCAAGGTTACAATGGATGATTTTGATAGTTAGAGGGATTTTGGGATAAATTGGTGATGATGAAACCGAGGCTTGCTTGTTATTTTTTGATTACAAAGGAGAGAGCCTTTATTTGAGAGATATAGTCCCAACATTGTATGATTAGTTTAGAGGGGACATATTCAACACTGATTGGTATCACTTAACAAGATTGGGGAGATTTAGATACTATCGAGAGGATCCCATGAGATGTGGGGTTGATGATTGTGTTAGTGGAGAGATGGGATATACATACACGCACCTTCGTATTCCATATGGGTGAGATGACGATCACCCTAGAGGATGTATATCACATCCTTAGATTTCGATACAGGGGGAGAAGATAGTCCCTATCACACGGTTGATATAATATTAACATTGTTGACATGATTGTTTGAAGTCGATGCACCCCATATTCCTTTTACTTCCAGGTGCATTTTATTATAAGATGAGGTATGAGCATGGGGTACAAGTAGAGTAGATTGATTTATCTAATTATGATGGCGATTTATTGCTATGAATTTCCAGACTCGGAGGGAGCCATATTCCCATGGACATTTACAGTGTCTTGGTAGACATAATTGATCGTCGAGATAATGTTCTCATTTGGGACTGCATTACTAGCAAAAATTTATCACAACATATCCATGTATAGAGTTGGGAGGAGGACATGGTTTGATTTAGGCTTCCTCATGCACTATTGGGCCTATTAGAACATTGCAAAGGTAATTAGGAAACTAAGGCTACCATGGGTCATAAGCAACCATATAAAGCTCATAGTTGGATTGTTGAGATGACGAGCTGAATAGAATCATGGGGATAAATGAGCCAAAGATCTTTGACTAACATAGTAACAAGTTTTCGAGAGCAAGAGGGAGACCATGCTAGATGGAATCCTTATAGATATTTCCTTGCATGACACAGCAGATTTGGAGTTGGCGGGGATAAGGAGGAAAAAATGGGTACATGGTTGTAGACTCAAGATGAATGAGGTTGATTAGTTAACGAGGTCTCGATGAAAGTTTGGTTTTGTGTAGATAGATCTTGAGGTATCCTATCTCCTATAAAAGGGAGGATATAAATAGGGAGTTACCTAGTACTTTCATGATAGACCTGATGGAGGAGACACCAATGCCATGGGATGATGAGGATGATGTCGGATTTGGATTAGGGTTTTCTAATTGGATGACTACCACTTGGGTGTCTAGGGTATCCTGGATATAGAGTAAATGAGGAGGAGGAGATGGAGATTAAGGTAGAGGTAGGTCTTGGAGGTGGTGGAGATGGGGATTGAGGAGAATCCAAAAAGATGACATGGTTACACATAGAGCTAGAGAATATTATCGGGAATATTTTTAGTGTTAAAGTTGGGTAAACTTCCCTAAACCATGGCATTGTGGTAGAGCCTTTTGGGAGCTTTCGACAATTGTAAGAATGTAAAAATGGACACTTTGAGCTCACGTTATGTTCGGTCAAAGTTCAATCAAAAGGAAAGTCAACTCTTGTCAATAGGTCAATAATGGACCAATATCAATATGACACATGGTAAAAGGGCGTTGGAAAAATAGGAGGTTCGAGAGGTTTTCACCACGGTCTTCAACAATCATAAATGGTATAGCTTGGAAGAACAAGAGGTTCTAATTTTGTTACGGAGAGGGGAGCCCAACCACGTGAGGAAAATTATACTATCACCGACATGGTGGGTCCTCAAACCACCATGTGGCTTGCCACCACCAATCGAATTCACCCAATTAGCCTATCGGGATTGATAAGTGGTTTATATTTTCCAAGTCACTTTATATCTTTTCCATATTTAATTATTAACCTCTCAGTAACTATGTCATGCAATTGCCAATGTAATTCGAGATATCCAAGCCAGCTCGAGTTGGGCTATTTCCCTCACTACTCAAAAGATTTATCCATGGTTGGCGAGTCAAAATTATCTCCCACGCATTATATACTAAGTGCCATGCATTTTATTCACGCCTTATCTCTCCAACATTATTTCCAACTCATACGCCTATGCTATCCAATGCCAAGTCAAAGTTTACCAAACATTATTTAATAATGCCCAAACATAGGCCTATTTCCACAAACTTAGGATTATATCCTACATGCCACGGCCAACTTTGGTCAAACCACTTACACATAGGCGGTTAAAATGGCTCAAAAGCCAATTAAAATATAAACCACCTTACCTTTTTAAAACCTCCTCCACCATATATACAAGGAATATGGGATTAATCCCATAGTAGGCGGCATAGGGAGTGGAACCCATGACCTCATCTAAAAATATAAGTGGCCTTACCAACCCGCCACCCTCTTGGAAGTGCTATAAATCAAGCTCACTTGTATTTGTAATAAACAAGTGTCAAATCTATGTCAAGGGAATAAGGAGGTAGTTTTGGAAAAGTGCAATTTTGGGGCACTTCTGATCACTTCCAGATCTCGAGTTATATATGAAAGATGCTCATAATTTTGAGATGATCGAGATGGTGTTATTATTTATCCAATTTGGAGATTTTTTGATAGATTTATTTTCTGTTAAATTTACCTAAAGGCGTAGAACCAAAGGGAGACACCGCTTGCCAAGTGGATCATGAAGGTGAAAGATCGAGGCCGAGCTCCATTAATGTCCTTCAAAGGTCTAAAACACATTTTTGTAGGTTTTGATTCATTATTTTTAATGTAAAGGTTTTTTATTTACATTTTTAACATTATTAATGGATCGGTTCACCACGAACCTAGGGACGTAGGAATTCTGAACCCCGTAAACAATTTGGGTGTTGTGTTCTGATTTTATTTTCAGTTTCTGATATTTGAAATTAATTCAAATTCAAAATATGAATATGGATGCAACTATAATCAATAATTGATAAAATTGGGAAATCAATTAAATTTGAAACAATGATTTATGGGGCTTCGATCAAACAGTGGAATTTTGAGTAAATTGCAAACTTAATTTCAGTTTGAATTCTCATTCCTAAATGAGATTTTTAATCAATAATTTGGAGTATTAATACCTTGTAATTTGATTAGATTTAACGATCCTTTGAAAAAATTAAAAGTGTTAGATCTAAACACACATTTTCGAATCGAGAAGATGCTCATAGAGATAGAAATTATGAGGTAGAAGTTTGCGACATTACGCTATGAGAGGGACATAATGACTCGGAGAGGGGCCCATCCATCCATGATAGGGCTCGATACCATAGGAAAAGGGAGACCAATAAATCTTGATTCGAATATCTCGTGACTATACTAGCAATGGAGATAGTGAGTGAAGCACAAATAGAATCAAAGGGGGTAGAACAAATGACACCTCCATAGCTGATATCCATGGACTGATCAGAGGACTTTAGCTGCAGAGGCTATGTACTATTAGTAGATAGTGATACATTAGCTACCATGCACCTTGAGATATTGGGAGTATATTTAGCGGTGAGGAGGGGCTAGAGAAGAACCATATACGGCTTGCTGAGAGAGTGTGGCTCATCCATACCGAGAGGAGGGCAAGAGCAGAGAGAGCGGGACTAGAGAAAAATAGAGGTCTTGCCCTAGGGAAAAACCTAAGATTATATGATGTTTATTTTACTGATTTTGATAGCATCTCTGCATTGAGAGATGGTCCTTAGAGGCCAATGATGATGTATTGATACACTTACTTTGATATATATGATATATGATTTTTCATGTTTTAACATATGTCCATTATTTGATGTCGACAACTTTATTTTTATGGATGATTTTATGTTGATGTGGATGTGAAATGATAAGGATGTGTTTGCTTTATTAATTTGATGATGATGATGAATATGTATATATGTGATTAGATGTTGGTAATATATAATATATAATGTTGTGAAATAGTTTCTTGAAAATGGATGTAATGGATGAATGATGATGTTTAAAAGCGTGAAATGAGATTAAGATGAAATAAATGGGATTGATGATTAAGATAAGAAGAAGTAAAAGATAGGGATGACAAATTATAATAAAATTCAAATCGGTTATTTATGACCTATGGGTATGTACGATGCTACGTCACATCAAGGACCACACAAGTAAATAATGCTTCTAACTACATTGGAGGTAAAAAGAAGGGGATAAAAGTAACACAATGCACATGCGACCAAAACATGTGTTAACACATAACCAATAATAGTTAGTTATATCATAAGACCATATTGGAAATATGGATGAAGTAAGATCATAAACCTAATTTTGACACAAAGCAAAGGGGTTTTAGATGTAATTTGTATGTGGTTAAAGGGTTCCCGTATGTGGATTTCCTAAGTATATACCCAGATTTGGGTAGGGAAAGGGAGCAAATTGATCAATGCGAGAATTTTGTTAAAAGAAATTTGATCAATGTGGGAAGCTTTCTTAGGAATGTAATATAATAGAAGGTTGATCAATGTAAAAACCCTCACTATCATGATAAGAGAGAGTATTCATCCTTGAGGATCTTTCTATTTATTTGATTATATATATTTATATATTTACGTGAACAATTTTCCTTCGAGTGAGTAGTCTATTTTTGACAACTTTAACTTATGATAGGTTCATCCATGAATTTTTAATTTTACATGGGAAGAGTTGGGACTAGTTAGGTTGACCACCTAAGAGGATAATGCATATATAAGTGATACCCTTGGACCCTTAGTGTGGTTCCAATAGGTAAACAATAGGGTGATAAATGTAATGATCACGAGTTCTCACCAAAAAGTTAAAAACTATCCATAAGGAAAATGTTATGGGAAGATATGTGGTACTCATATTTAAGGTCATGTCTATGAAAGTGAGGGTAGACCACATAATTATAAATCATTACAATGATAAATGGAAGAGGCTAATGATGGTGAGATGATCTAGGGATATGACTATGTTTTCACCGGTATATACACTAACAATAGAATGGTCGCAAGTGCGATGCGTTAGCGAGTTCTTGCTATATCTCAAAAGTGCAACATGTTGAGAGATGAATGAAGGGGTTGTAATCCTATTATAGATCTCTCAATTTTTTAGATACAATGGAAACACCTCAGGTTTTTGGGTATACCTATTGTTGAGGTGAGTCTCCGGTATCAAGGCTAATTCCTTTTTGATGTATCCTAAACTAATTTTAGGGGTTTTGAGGGTAAAAATATGACTGTAAATGAAATAAAACTAGGGTGATACACCAAAATTGTTGAGGGATTTGACTGAGTATATGCACAATCAATTTGAGAATGAATTTTGGATGCACAAACCAATAGTTTTCAATAGAATATTAAGGCAAAACACTTTGTGTATTGAGGGAATGAATCACAACAACACCATAAGATAACATGCACACTAATATTATGCAGAAATTACTAAATTTGTAGTAAGGTAAGATGATTAATTAGGGAATTTGACATTCACAAGAATTAATGAGATATACACACCACTTTGCAAAAATAATTGGAAAGGTAGAAATCAATTCTCATTCAAGGGGCAAAAATGGAAAAATTGCTTCAAAGACTCCTATGTCCAAAAGTCCTCTTTTGTGCCTTGAAATTACACACAATATATAGAAAGATTATTCACCCATCCCATCCTAAAAATAGGATAAAATTTGTACTCGCCCATGCATGCTAATTTTACCCCTTTATCCCGAATAAGTAAAGGGAATATAAATAGATATGATGATTACAATGATGAGACATTAATAACCTTAGTTACAAAAATAAATTTCAGTCCAAGTGCAGTTGATGATCTATTTTTAATAAAATTGGATGAATAATTTGGCTAATAATAGCCCTTTCTTGTTGTGTAAGTCTCCTCCAATGTGTATGCAATCTCTGTCTTATTCTACTTTCTCGTGACACTTGCAACTTGATCCACTTGCAATGATATATTTAACATTCTTTAATTCCCCCTTTGGATGCACATGCAAAACTTAATCTTCTTGTGTCAAAAAAATAATTCCTTTGTCTTTAATACCTTGTAAACCATTCACCCAATATGTGGGGACCACTTACGAGCATGTGCAAAATAATAATACCCTTATTTTGGTTAAATATAAGGTAATTAGCAAAAGTGGTCTTCATGGTTTCGTGCTTGATAGTTTTGCACATGCTCAACTTTTGTCTTATTGTGGATGACATGAAAAAGATAGTCCTTTACAAAATAATTCCACCCCATTGTGGGGGCCATCTTTATTTTTCTCCACTTCTCTTATCAACTTTATGATCACATGCAAAACTATCTTTTCTTCCTTGTACGAGGTTCCTTAGCAAATTTTAAGATAAACTTTGGAAAGTTTAGGAAATAGACTTCCAACTTTGCATTGCATCTATCTTAATCATATCACTTAGCCACCTTGGTGTTACATGGAAAACATTGGTTTGACCCCTTTTAATAATCATAAGCATCATGTAATGTTTTGGGGACCCTCTCGATTAATCATAACATGTATAAGATTTGGCCACCTTTTGATTAATCATCAACCTACTTTTCAAGGTGGTCGGTATTTGATTATTTTTTGGAAAATGATTTAGGACCTTAATCGATGGTCAATGCAAATGATTATTTTGTTTAATTGGGACCTTTTCCCCTCCACATGATGCTTTGAACCATTTGTGATATTTTTTTGGTGAAAACACAACCCTAATTAGGGTTTCATCATGCTTCTAATACGTTTGCATTTTGATTTCGAGATTGAGTTAGTTGATAACTCAATGAGTTAGATGGAAAAAAGCTCCGAATCCTAATCATTTTTTGCATTTTCATCGAGCCTTTTGGAGTCATGGTGAATCCTTGTTGAAATTTTATTACTGAGGCCAATATTTTGATCCTTTGAGCTTGATTTTCTTGTGAATATTTAGTCTGCAGCCATGAAAGGTGAATATGGAGCTCTTTCTACTTCTAGTTTTGTGTTCATGCTTTCTTGGCATGTGATTTTTCTTGAGAAACTCCTAGAGAGTTCATTCTTTGGAGAGGTAAAAACCACAAACCTTTTAAAAGGTGACCATGCATTTCTTGACTGGTTTTGTGAGTTTGGGCTCGTATTCGTGAAGTCGTTTACCTTTTATTTTCATGTAAGTGGTTGGAATACCTAGATCTAATAATACCCATTAATGGGTTTGTGATTATTGGACTTGGGCATGTGTTTGTCTCTGATTTAAAGTTTGATATTTTTATTTTTGTTCTTCTAAAACTTTCACACAACTTGGAGACCTTGGTTCTAGCCATGGTGTGCCACCATTGAAGAAATTTTAGAACTAAAACTTCTGGGTGAATATGAGCTTTACTAGTCTCCATATTTTAGGTAAAAGTTTTGCTCTATTTTGAAAGAAAAATGGGTTGCTATTTCACTTACATCTAGGATTGCTTCTCAATTCCCCTTTTGTGACTTGGTACATAAGCCATTGGGGTAAGTGCACCAAGATGGTGGAAAATTAAGTGGACATAAAAACCCAAAAATTAGGTATCGTGAGCATGGTTTATAAAATGCACTTGCGGTTTCTAAATCACACTCATGCGATTATTTTTATAGGATTGGTGATTTACTGAACCTAAAATCAGCGTGCTCGCGGTTTTAAACCACGATCGTATTCCTTTGAGACAAAAGAAATAGACCCGTGACTCCTCATTTTCCCTCATTTTCATTTCTAACCGTGATTTCTCCTAGAAATTTGGCACTCGTGCTTTGAATACCCCAAAGAATTACTCTTCGG